>CARXXK010000002.1:38618660-38928468 GCA_949089665.1 Macrosiphum euphorbiae | reverse complement strand
TTTTTGAATTACAGTAAAATATCAAAAGCTCTTCATGAGAAATCGAGTGAATATAGAATCTTGTAAAAATAGAATTTCAAACGCTCATGAAAATGTAAATTTATTTGCTTAACAAGGTACTGAAGTTGAAAATCGAAGCATTATTTCGACTACTTATCGTGTACACAGACACAAAAAAAATAAAAAAACACACATAATTGTAAAATCAATACATTCATCCTTCCACTCAGAATTTAAAATGTGTATTTTGTTAATTTTTTTTAACGGCGAAGTGGCCTCACGTCGAAACAGCGACGGCGAGATGGTTTTACGGCGAAGTTGCGACGGCGAAATGGCAACGGCGAAACGGCGACGGCGATTTGTCCGTGTTCGTATGGACCTACGGTATCCAGTTATGGGGAACCGCAAAACCCTGCAACACCAAAAAAATTCAAGCCTTTCAATCCATCTGCCTCCGCCTACTTTCCTCTGCAAACTGGTACATAACGAACAATAATCTTCACAAAGATCTTAAAGTACAAACTTTAAATCAAATTGCCAAAATATACTATGCTAGATTCCACAATAAACTAAAGTCACATACAAACCCCTTGATTATCAAACTTTCAACAAAAACTCTACCCGATAACCCTCAACGTAGGTTAAAAAGAAAATACTTTATTTTAAAAACAAACAATCTGTTATTTATTTTTTAAAATAAGCCTGTATGCAGAATATAAAACGAAATTAATTTTAATTTTACAATTTTTATTGGTTTGGTTAAATTAAATACTAATTGTAGGTACCTATATAATATGTTGGAGGTATAACGTATTTTGTAAAAACTTATCAATAATATAGATTTTTTTTTTCTCTTATACTTTCACTAATACTTTGAGTATTCATTTTGAATTTTCAATATAAACTATAAACTTTAAAGTATCTCTCGACTCTAAGGCACTTGACATACTAAATCGCTACGTGATCGTAAATTGATAAGAGGATAGGTACCACTGTACCAGCCTTGAGATAAAATGTTCGTAAAATCATCAAGTAAAAAAAAAATCGTGTTTAAATATACCTGTACACCATATAATGACAAATATATTAGATTTAATATGTCAATTTATGTGTCATATTAACGCTTATCTACTATACAATAGGACGCAATCGGAACACGGAAAAGGTGGGCAAAATCCAAGCCTGGGCATAAAAGTTAAAAGTTAAGTTAAAAGTTAAGTTAATTTTAACTTTTAACTTAACTTTTTGAAAAATAATTTTCATTAACTTAATTTTTAACTTAACTTATTTTAATTGATATTGTAGTAAGCCAGTTACTACGAAACAAATACTACCAATTTCACGGGTGCATAGTTAGTTTAATATACTGTAGAACGGCCTAAAACATAGTTATTACAAGAAAGTGGTTAGGTCTCCTTACGTTGAATGTAGTGAGACAAAACCACTGAATACTCAGGACGAGGGGTTCAAAAATAAGCATATATAATATTTTACAGAAACACTGTACGCGACAAATGCAAGAGTAAAATGATTATTTTAATAATAATCATAGATTGGAAACGCAGTCAATCGTAAATGTGTGGGCTGGGATGATGAGCACACAAATCACATCGTGAGAACCGAGATATCGTATATGTAGGCAAGGGGTACGGGGAACCTCATATATAAGGGAGCCCGAATCGGCCTGTATTCAGACGTGTACTACCACCCATTAGTGCAAGCACCTTCACGCCACTCTGTTGAATATTATTTGGACTTAGAAAAATTATCGAACATTATAAATAAAATTCACAATATATTACATCTGTCTTATCATTCATTGTCTACCACGACTACAACATCAAATAAAGTGTCTGCGACCTGCAAATAATAATAACCTGGGTGCCACTTATCTACTGTCAGTACTACGAAAGTAGGTACCAAGCATCCAGGCTTATTACACTGGCGCAGTCGGTACAGGAGGTTCAGGGAGCTAGAGACGAGGCGAGCAGTCAAGGCGGCGGAGTTAATTTCCAAAGGCGAGTCGAGCAGTCAAGGTAGCGGATTTCAACTTCAAAGGCGAGTCCAGCAGTCAAGGCGGCTACATTCAACTTCGGAGATCCAGTCCCGACGCAGCGGCTACACCACGTCAGCAGCTCCACGGAGGTACAGTCGAGGTCTGATCAACCAAGGCGACTCCGGAATCAACGGACAAATTCTAGACGGGCCAGCAGACAATCGAGGGAAAAATGAACACAGCAGTGGCAACAGCGTTATTGTGAGTATATTAATTAAGTGAAGATAGATAATTAAATTAGAATTGTATAGCTTGAAGTGCACGTCTCACGTTGATTCATATAAATCAACGTTTATTTTATACTTGGTGGTGGTGTAAAATATTAGGGAAAAATATTCGAATAAAAATAAATAAAGAAAAAAAAAATAGGAAACAAGCTTGGGAAGAACTATATACGTATTTTTGATAGACAGCTGTAGACTGATCTAGGATTTTTATGGTAAATAGACGGCAAGGACCGATCTGAGATTTTTTTTTTGTGATAGGCAGCAGGGACTGACCTAAGTATTTTATGGTATTTTATAATAGACAGCAAGGACTGATCTAAGAATTTTATGGTATTTTTTTTGTGATAGGCAGCAGGGACTGACCTAAGTAATTTATGATATTTTGTGATAGACAGCGGAGACTGATCTAATAAATTAAAAGTAGACGGCGATAGGCTGATCTAAGGAATTGATGCACGCGCGTAGCATTTTTAAATTATACATGGGAATAATTAATTAAAGGAAAATATTGAATTTTTGAATTGAAATATAGAATGATAGATAATTGTTGAAGGAAATTAATTGATATACATTGAAGAAAATAGATTTTTTGAATTAAAAGGCAGTAGATGACCTTATTAAAGTAATTGACGTCAAATTTTGAAAAGTTTTGGAAAAAAGAATTAATTATAGGGGCCCTAGGATAAGAATTAGTATAATATTACTAAAAATAAGTTAATAGAATAATAATTAAAAAGTTATTTTGTCTGGTTAAATTAAATTGATAAAGCGCGTAAAATAGGAAATTAAATCATATAGAGAAATATATTAGTAATAAGAAAAATAAGGGATAGGAAGTCGAATATTATTAAAGGGATTTACGGAGTAGCTAACCGAGAGTTGTTTTATTTTATAATATTCGAGCGTAGTACGAGCGCGTACGTAAAAAACATCGCGGAGCAGGGCGAGGGAAACGAGTGAGGAACACCGTATCGAAATTTAACAAGCGTAGCATAGGCGGTCGAACGTTTTACGTGTTATTAGATAGGTACTCATCCATTTCAACGTACGACGCGCGTTTACGTAAATTCTTTTTATTATTTGTGCATGATAGTTATTTTATAAGTAGTAAATTTTAAGTATTATTAATTTTGGTGACGGTAGTTACGTATTAATAATTTATAATTAATAATAGTATATATATGTAGAGTAAACACTGTTGGTAATTACTTACGCGGATAGGAAATTAATAATTTAGTAGATATAATTTATTGAAATTATATATATGTAATGTCTAGATAAATATATGTCAGAATCCGATAGTTCAGATATTGACACTAGTTCTACGGACAGTTCAATAAAAGTAAAAAAATATAAAACTAGGAAAGAAATAAAAGCGGAAATTTTAAAAGACGCTGTAAAGAAAGAATTTTTAGAAAAAACTAGGAAACAAGCAACTAAAACTGAAAAAATTGTTAAGGAAAAATTAGTAAGAACACATAGTTTAACAGAACAAATAGGTACCACGCCACGAAAACAAACCGTAGGACGTTTAGGTACTAGGTCAGATTCAAGCGTAGTTCACGTGCAGTTAGAATCAGTAGTTAAGAAAAAAATGAGTTAAATGGATTTAGATAAAGCAATTGCTATGATACCTATTTGCACGGGCAAAAAGGACGTAGCCGAATTTATAAATATTTGTGAAATCGCAATTAAGGAGACAACGGATGCAGAAATACCGATATTATTAAAAATAACGCATTTCCTGTTAATTTAGAAGTAACAAAATATCGAAATTTAGAAACATGGGGAGCAATAAAAACAATATTAGAGGGGGCATTCGAACAAAAAGTATCGGAGAGGGCCCTATCAATAGCTTTAAACACGGCACGTATGGCCGAGGGAGAAAGTGTAGCAAAATTCGCTAGTAGAATCGAAGAGTTATATTATAAACTCTGCGCGGCAAGTACGGTAGGTTTAACTCAGGCCGAGGCAGATATAGTGAAAAAACAAACAAAGAAACAGGCAATGATCATATTTATGACGGGGCTACCTCATCACCTATATACAGTACTAAAAAGTCGAAATCCCACTACATTGGAACAATGTTTCAAAACGGCGATCGATGAGATGCTTGAATATGAATCAAAAGTAGAAATGGACAAATTACAGAGACAGATTGGTAATGGAAAACAGGCAGGCGTCAATAACGAGGAAAAACGACAAAACGATGGTAACAACGCAGTTAATCGTGGAGGAAACGGTAATTCAAATCAAAATCACAGAAATAATAATTTCAACGGATACAACAACAGATATGTTAACCACAACAACCGCGGTAATTATGGAAATAATAATCGGGGCGGATATGATTCACGCACGGTTAATCGCGGCGGTTATCGAGGCGGAAACAGCTATGGACGAAATTTCAATGTCAATAATGTACAACAAAATAATAATAATCGAAATAACGCAGGGTGCTACACGTGCGGCAAGTCTAATCACTTGGCGCGGGATTGTTGGAGCAATCGACCAAATGCACCACAAAATACGAACAACAATAATCGTGTGGGCGGCACGCGTAATACGAACACCAACAATAATGTTCGTAGGGACAATAACAATACTCAGGGTGTCCATTGTAGTTACTGTAATAAGATAGGTCATGAAATTTCAAACTGCTATACAAAACAGAGAAATGAAAGAAACACGGCGGGAAACGCCAACGGACCATCACCAGTGGGAGTCAGATTGGTCCAAGAAATAATTCAAGACCCACACACAGGATTTTCCACATCACAGCAAAATTAATAGACAATCACATTACTTTAAAATCACCTAGTTTTAATAAAGATCAAATTAAATTATTAGTCGATACTGGGGCGGATCTAAATATAATTAAAATTAATGCATTAAAAGGAAACACTGAAATTAACGAAAACGAAAAAATTTATTTGAAAGGCATCAATGAAAAAATAGTTTCTACAATAGGAAAAGCAGAAATAGAATTAATAATTAATAATGAAGCATTCGAAACACAATTTTATGTTGTAAATAATATTTTTCCGATATTGGTGGACGGAATTATTGGTAATAAATTTTTAATTGAAAACCACGCAGTAATAGACGTCGCTAATAACACGTTAACAATAAATAATAATAAAACAGGAAACGATAGTGATATCTGTTTTACATTAAAACCGCGCTCAGAAACCATAGTACAAATCGATATACCCGATAAAGAAATGAATAATAAAAATATTTTAATAAATAAACAAGAATTAATACCGGACGTATATTGCGCGAACATTTACAATACAGTCAGAAACAATAAAATTACTATAAGCATATTAAATATATCTGAAATGACGCAGGAAATAAATGTAGGACAAGCGCGTAATATTTCATACGACACGGATGTTTCAACAGATAGCGTACGGTGTGTAAACACAATTGACACTGAACGTTCGCGTCGGGTTAGGGCGTTGATACGTACTGATCATCTTCAAGTTCACGAATATAATTCGATAGTAAAAATATGTGAACATTACGCGGACATTTTCTATTTAGAAGGGGATAATCTTACGTGTACTACGGCAGCAGAACACGTAATAAAAGTTCCTAAGGATTTGAAACCGATTTATAAAAAACCATACCGTTTACCGTTTTCGCAACAACCAGAGATAGAAAAACAAATAGGTCAAATGATGAAGGACGAAATCATAGAAAGATCAATGAGCCCGTTTAACGCACCATTAATATTAGTCAAAAAGAAGGAGGACGCCTCGGGGAAACAAAAGTTCAGAATAGTTATCGATTTTAGGGCACTTAATGAAGTAACTTTAAACGAATTTCACCCATTACCAAATATAACGGAAATATTAGACCAATTAGGACAATGTCAACTGTTCAGTTTAATAGATTTGAAATCAGGATATTTCCAAGTACCTTTGGCTAAAGAATCAAAAGAACTTACGGCATTTTCAACGGGACAAGGGCATTATCAATTTAAACGATTAGTTATGGGTCTAAGTTCAGCTCCGGCGACATTTCAAAAAATGATGACGAACGTGTTATCAGGGTTAATAGGAATGAAGTGTTTAGTATACCTGGATGACATAATAGTGTATGCTAAAAATTTGCAAGACCATAATGAAAAATTAATAGACGTATTTGAGAGATTACGTATACACAATCTAAAAATAGAACCGGACAAATGTAGTTTTTTTACAACGGGAATGTTTATTTTTAGGTCATGTAATTAGTGACGAAGGAATAAAACCGGACCAAGCAAAAGTTAAAGCTGTAAAGGATTTTCCGGTACCTAAAAATGTCAAAACAATAAAAAGTTTTTTGGGACTTAGTGGGTATTATAGAAAATTCATAGAAAATTATAGCGCTATTGCCAATCCAATAGTGAAATTATTAAGGAAAGACGTAAAATTTAATTGGGACGAAGACTGTCAAAAAGCTTTCGATAAATTAAAAGAAATATTGTGTTCAGAACCAATCCTACAATATCCAGATTTTACGAAACAATTTATACTTACGACAGACGCTAGCGGTAGGGCGCTAGGTGCAATATTATCTCAAGGCAAAATAGGATCGGATTTACCAATAGCTTACAGTTCTAGAACTTTAAACAGGGCGGAATGTAATTATTCGGCAACAGAACTGGAATGTTTAGCGATTATATTCGGCGTAAAAACATTTCGACCGTATTTATATGGTAGAAATTTACAATTCTTACGGACCATAGGCCTTTGTCATGGTTATTCAATTTAAAAGACCCATTATCCCGATTGGCAAGGTGGAGATTACAATTGGAGGAATATGAATATGAGATAGTATACAAAATGGGCAAATTAAACACCAATGTCGACGCGTTATCGCGTATGTATAATATTACGGAAATTAAAGACGAAAGTTATGATAATTTTATGCAGAAATTCGAAACAACATTAATATCTAATAAAAACGTAAAGGAAGTACACGGCGAACTAATAAACAGTCCGTCGGAGTACCACATAGTATCAGAAATTGAAAAATATTATAATTTTCGATCAGGTATTAATTACGAATTAAGAAAGCGATTTGGTAGAGACAAACAATTAAAATCTCATAAAGATCTAGGCGATGTCGTAAAATTCAAAAGTGGAGATAGGTACATAATATTTTTAATAACAAAAACGAAAAAGAAACAATTAGCTACGTACCAAAATTTACACGTTGCTTTATTAAATCTTAAATATTTTTGCGAAAAACATAAATTAACTAAATTAGCAATGAACCAATTAGGACGACAAGACGGACTAGATTGGACAAAAGTCAGATCAATGATAAGATACATTTTTCGTAATACAAATATAGAAATAATAATTTGTACCAAATTAGAGTTTAATGGGGAAGAAAAATTAGTAATTTTCAAACAATTACATAATTCCGTATTGGGTGGACACCTAGGAATCAACAAAACCGTAAAGAAAATAAAGAAACAATTTAACTGGCCGAACTTAAAGCAGGACGTAAGAGAATATATAAAGAATTGTACAGCATGTCAAATGAATAAAAATACTAACAAACATATTCAATATCCGATGGTGATTACTACAACTAGTACGAAACCATTTGAAAAAATATTTTTGGACATTGTAGGGCCGTTGGTTACAACCGGGCTAGGTAACAATTATATACTCACGATGCAATGCGATTTAACAAAGTTCAGCCTAGGGGTAGCAATACCTTGTCACACCGCTAACGTGGTGGCGAAAGCGTTCGTAATAAATTTTGTCTGTATACATGGGATACCGGACGAAATTTTGAGCGATCAGGGCACCGAATTCATGTCGAATTGTTTCAAAGACGTATGTAAATTGTTAAAAATCAACAAGATTAAGACTTCCGGTTATCATCCGATGACCAATGGGGCTCTAGAACGTTCACATAAGACATTGGCAGAATATTTAAGACACTACGTAAGTAAAAGTTTAGACAATTGGGATGAGCTTTTACCTTACGCCATGTTTGTATACAATTCTACGGAACATACGTCCACGAGGTACCAACCATACGCGTTGTTGTATGGCAAAAATATTAGTATACCAGTTAAACTGAAAGCAAAACCAGAACCTAGGTACAATTATGAGGATTACGTATACGATCTTAAACAAAAGTTCCAGGAAGCTCATCAAATTGCACGGAATAGATTAATAAAGAATAAAGAAGTAAATAAACGATATTATGATAAGAAAACAAATACGGAAGAGTTAAAAATCAATGATATGATCTTACTTAAAGATCATACTCAAAGAAATAAATTAAGTCCACTTTGGAAGGGACCATACGAAGTACTAGACGTACTAGATTCGGAAAATGTAGTTATATCACGAAATCGCAAGAAAGTGACAGTACACAAAAACGATGTGAAACTGTATTACGAAGATAATAATGTAGATAATGAAGAAATCACAAACACATGACGAAGTTTTAATTATAAGTAATTAAATAATAATAGGATAGGATAGTTAAGATATCATTACAAACGCAGTATAATATATATATAGTATAGATATAGATATAGTATAGGATACAAAATACTTATAGTACACAAATTAATTTAAAAAAAAAAAGAGAAATCAATAAGGCGGATTTTTCACAACAAAAAGGAAGTGGAGACGACCTGTTTAGCGCAACTTAATAAAAGTCTGAATTCTCAATTAAATAACTTAACACCAGAATTCATAAGAAATTATATTTTGCATGGAAATAAGATAAATGTAGTGGTATTGTTTGGGGGATCATACGATAGGAATATCCTAAATAGATTAGGGTTAGGAGATATACAAATACTAAATATTAGATGCTATGATTTAAATTTCGATGGGGACTTTTACATGATATTGGAAAAATTAAAGGGAAAGATAACAGAAAGAATTTTCGAATTTAGTGTAGGTAGAATCCAAAAGAATGGTAGGCTATTAAATTTAACGGAAGCACATAGCGGCATATGTACACATAAACACAAAATAACGTATGCTCACGATCCAAAAACCGATGTAAGATTTACAAAGTGTATATTCAACAAAATGGTTAGGGAATATGGGTATCAAAATTTAGTAAAGCAATTCCAACCATTATAAACAATACCACGTACATAGATCGGCGTTGTGAAATGTAAATTTTTAACGAATTTTAATTTTTATTATGGCAACTAACAAATAGCTTAATTAACACATTAAAGTAAATAAAAGAACAGGAAGTAACGATAGATACTAGTAAATAATTAAATTAGAGCTAAAATAGTAATCAAAAATAAATTAATTTCAGAATAGGAACGGGAAAAAAAAAAAAAAATACGATTAGAAAGCGAACGGTACATAATAGGGACATATTTAATCTATTATTGTTGGAGATAGATAAATGTTGCGCTATTATATACCGAACGGTTTGACAACTTAAGGAAAATATTGGAGTTTGATCGTTTGGTGGTTGGTTCGAAAATCGTGTGTATAACGGATTTTTTAACGGAAACACCAACGGATCAAATGGCCAATAAAACTCAATAAGAAGTTACAAGGACAAGGTCTTGTTAATTTAGCCTGTGTCGAAAGAGAGTGCTTTGATTTTCAGCACACTCTAACGTCACGGGTTCGATTAGCAAGATAAAAACACATACGAAAATAGAATAGAATAAAATCAATTTAGTACTTGTCTCGATCATGTAATGGAACTTAAATACAATAGTTAATTGCTTGGTCTGGACCTGTAGTAAAAAGATATAATCAAATCACAGTATAGGAATAGTAATATTAACTAGATATAAAATATAATAATATAACGATTAATGGAAAATATATATATATAGGAACAAACGTAAGCGTAGAAAAAAAAATGATGAAAAAAAAAAAAATGAAAAAAAAAAAAAAGGAAAATTTAGGATTAAATTTTTATAGAATAATATACAAATACATAAAGGAACATATTAGCATATTATATTGGACTTAATTAACATGGTGATGGGAAAAGAAATATATTAATCTAATTTATTTAAAACATAATTAACATGGTAATGGAAAAAAATATATAACACACCAGTACACCACTATTTTATCGTATATATATATTGCACGAAAAAAAAATATATTGTAATAGATTTTAAGAATTCATATTATATTAAAGGATTAATTTATACTATATTAACACTAAGATAAGATTATTGTTGTAAAACAAAAACGGAAAAAAAAAATATATTGTTAATCACATAATATACTAACCTAGATAATAAGTAAAATATATACTGTAATATTATGGATTATAATTTGTAATTGTCAATAACATTTAATAAATATAACCAGAAAAGTATGGTGGAATGTACCATATAATTCAATAATGTAACTAAATATCTGTAACAAACATCATATTATGTAAACATGTAATAATTGAATGTAATGAAATAATTTATATATGTAACTTGTAACCACATGAAAGTGCTTGAACTAATGGAGGGATGATTGAGTTAATTTTTCTCATTTTAGACGATAAAAATCAACTTTTAAAGGGGGAGATGTAGTAAGCCAGCTACTACGGAGTAATACCAATTTCATAAGTACATAGTTATTATTATAATATACGATGAATCGGGATTCGGAATTAGGCGTAGTAACATTTGACAGTAACAAATTCCACAGGTGCAAAGTTATGATACTATATAGGTGGACCGGCATAACCGGGAGATTAGGGAACATAAAAGACACGAGGGTTAAAAAATAATCGGATGAAATATTTTACAGAAAAACTGAATACGACGAAATCAAAATATAAAAGAGTAAAAAGATTATTTTATAATAATCATAATGTAGAAATACACGCAGCCGTAAATGCGTAGGCCGGATAAATGTCCACAACAAATCACATCCGTGAGAACCGAGATATCGTATATGTAGGCAAGGGGTACGGGGGACCTCATATATAAGGGAGCCCGAATCGACCTGTATTCAGACGTGTACTACCACCCATTAGTGCAAGCACCTTCACGCCACTCTGTTGAATATTATTTGGACTTAGAAAAATTATCGAACATTATAATAAAAATTCACAATACATTACATCTGTCTTATCATTCATTGTCTACCACGACTACAACATCAAATAAAGTGTCTGCGACCTGATCTAATAATAACTTGGTTGCCACTTATCTACTGTCAGTACTACGATAGTAGGTACCAAGCATCCAGGCTTATTACACGTTTTTATGTCAGTAAGGGGGAACACTTGTGTGTTGGGATTGTCAGAATTTTTGATTTTGCATCCGTAGGTATCCGCTATTCCCGGGTGGGGGATGGGCACTTGTTCTCCGGACCCCGTGACTTGCCCGAAGAAAAATGACCGTAGAATCGAGCCGACGCCTTAGACCGCTCGGCCACTCCGTCACCAATATAATATTATAAATTATAATAAAGTGCACTCAATCTAGCAAGGAGTTTTATCATTAATTTTATTTGTTATTTAATTAATAAGTAGGTACCTTTGAAACCCTGCAATGTCCTAAATATCAAAATATTCATACTCGCATCATAGATACTGGTGGCCTATCCATTTTTATATTATTATCTATATAACTATATAGAATAATTATATTATTATTAATATGGTTGTGAATTACATCGTAGGACAGCGCGGTTATGATAGCACGGACGCTTGCGCCGCCGTCGTTAGCTTAGAAACATATTGTGATCGTCGCAGGTACAATTTTGTATTATAATTTATAAAATTTTATTTTAACAGTACCAGAACTTTTTACATAATATAGAGGTAGTTACAGTATTTTTTAATAAGTATTTAAAATTTAAATTTTGACAAAGCTAGTCATCTTTGAATGGATCTGCGTGTGTTCAATATTGGTCATATTGGTCTGTATTTTTTTTTATAATATTAAAATTTAAAACTATATGCACACCTAATCGCCTAACCTAACCAAAATCACATATCTATGGTGGTTTTTGCTCATCCGATATACGATAATTACACACAAATACTTTTACTATTGTGTTAGTGCGCTACTGGACTCAGCGTGAAGTTGGTCACCACAGCATACAGATAATTTGACGGCTGTCAGAAAGTCACTAACTACCACTCAAAATATTATATAAGTAATCACGAGTGTGCACTATAATATTATATAGGTAAGTACTAGGCGTTTATACGATATACTGTATATCTATGATTTTCTTATTGAGAAAATAAGAAATCGTAAATTTTACTAAGCTATTATGTACCTACTCGTCATTAGAGATAGAAAACAATTTATATATGTACAATTGTATATTCGTAAAAATTATTATTGCGCACCGGTTTTTTATTTTGTTTTTTAGAAGATAACTATATCGTCGATGACGTACACAAGAAAACTATGTAACAATGTTCTACACATAATTCAGCCTGATAACCATTGGTTGTGTCAAATACATAGTAAAAGTGCATTGTTATACACGAGCATAAAAATATAAATTTCGTGGAAGATAAATTTATTATTACATAGGTACCTGAAAGTACGTATTTTTCGGTTTGTAGTATTTGCTACTAGAAGAAATAAAAATAAAATATTTTGAAAATTTAATACCTGAGCTCAACCTTATGAATATAGTACATTTGTTGTATGATATAAATGTCGTAAGTCAAAAACTCCTAATTTTTAGGAAGAGAAAACAAAACATTAAAAATCATTGTGACGTCCAACGCAAACCAATATTATTATAATTTATAATTGTACTAGTAGGTACAGTATGAGCGCGACGAGATAGATAAAGCATACTATCCCTCGCGCCTCAGTCTCCGCCGATCCAATACTGCACCACCGTACCGGCAGTCGCACACACGCTCCCCTCCTAGTACCCACGGCTCAGAGTACCGGCCACTCATGTTAGCTTTACGTATTTGACCCCCTCCCTCACCTGTCGTCGTCTCCGTGCCACCCGAGATCGAAAAGTTCTGGCCGACACCAGCAAAAGCCACCACTACCTTTTTTCCCGCCTCAGCTACCACACCATGAGCGAGTAGCAAGCGTTTTTGCTGGTGCGCCGAAGGGCGGCACAGGACACACACTATTTACGGGTAACGTTTTTGGTACATCATTGTTGTTATTATTCTCACCGTGGCCGGTACTTTAAGACTTTTATGCCGGGTTGGATAAACGTTCATTAAACATTTAATGAACCAATAGCGCGCTATTGAATGAATAAATTATTTAATGGCTCACTAAACGGTCATTAAACTTATTGGTTCCTTAAACTGGAGGTTACCAGATCATTAAATTAGTGATCAGATTTCGGCTCACTAAATTTTTATGCAACGGTTTATCACACAATTATAATTTTTTCTCAAATCTCAAGATAGCTAATATGCCTACCGATACGAGTTACCAATTGGCAATTACCATAATATTATCATTATATTATATATATGAGTATATTTTCAATTTGTACCACGATTAAAGATATATATATATATATAATATATATATATATATCTTTAATCGTGATTTGTATTAATAATTAATATTATCTTCACAATTTGGTGATAACAAAATTATCAAAAACCACATACTAGGTATAAACCAAAAGTAGTTTAATACATCTTTTATGCAACACGGTTAATTAATCAGTACATTAATCGGTTCATTAAAAGTATTTTAATCATTCATTAAAACAAACCATTAAACTAATTTAATCATCGATTTTAACCTAACCTACTTGTGTATTATGGTACGTTATTGTTGTTCTCCCGCCGGTAAACCGCTCCGTCGGAGCCGTGTGGTGAGTAATGTTTATATTTTATTTGGTAAAATGCATCATTATTATTTAAAATGCATTATTATTATTTTATGCATTATTATTATTACCATAATTTATTTCGACCGAGTTTTATGCCTTCGGCTTTCTCGGCACCAACTTAAAGCCTAAATTTGTTCCAATAAACCTATATATATATATTTTCCCCAAATTGAGGTGTTATTATTTCACCGTCGGTCAACTTCCTATTACTGTTTCAGATGTATTCCCGTTCTTGGATACTAAAAAAAAATCCACGGCACTCCGGCTTTCGGGTCTCGGTCCGTGGTTGGCGACCGTGAAATGTTCGAGGCGGCCACATGACTCTCGCGGAGAACATGACAAATATGATCGAGAAGTCACATCATTCAAAATCGTTGATAATGATGTCTTGGTTGATAATTAGTTTAATTTAATATTTAATTATAAATTGTATGTAGAAATTTAAAATAAATTATTCGTGGTTTTTGAGTGACTTAAGATAGTTGGATTTTTATTTTAAAATATGACTTACACTAACAGGGCTTGCGTTTAAAATTATAACTATAAGCTTGACTTAAGATATTAACCCATTTTAAAATTATTTATGTCAGATTCTCAAATATTAACTAGCCATACGTGTCTTGCACCCAATATAATGTGACTTAAAATGTTTAGACCAAAACAGTTTTTTCTGACATGGTTTATAGTCTGTATCAAAAAAATATAAAAATGTTGGATTTTAATCATACTTTTAGCCAAAAATGTAGTTTTTGACATTTATACCATACACCAAAGATATATGTATAGGTACTACCTGATTAGGTATGTTTTTGCATCATATATTACCTGTATTATATTAATCGATTCTAACTTTTAACCCATCCCTGTGGACTGGAAAATAGTTATAACTTTTAAGTAGGACTCGGATTTAAATGCCCTTATCACAATATCCCATATCACATACAGTTATGTTTAAATGTATATTGTGTAACACGCATATATCAATCTGTTTCAATATGTTATTTTGTTCAATCACGCTGTATACACTACTCTGTACATAATGGTTTTTGATGAAAATAAATCAGTACACATTTATGGATTTAATATAATTTAGCTGGTATACATAAACATGTTATTTCTTATTATCACTGCAGTTTGAATTGAGTAGAAAGAATTTTTTTTAAAAATGGTTAGGTAGTTATTCTTTAAAATAATTAAAAGTTGTAAGTACTATCACTTTAGGTAGGTACTATGTGCAATTAAAATAATAATTACTTTATTGACAAAGTTTATCAGTGAATAAGTACAACAGTAGGTACAGTTCTCTAAATTAACTTTTGACTTTTAGGATTTGATTTAAACTACTTAGAATACCTAACCTTGCATGACACTTTATTTTGCTTTTTTTTTATATTTATTCTTTTTTGGCATTTATGGTACATTTTTTCAAAATGTGTTCTAAAAGAGTAAATAAAGTAATTATAAACTATAAATAGTAATAGTAATAAAACTGACAAAAGTGCAAAATAACATATCCGAAACCAATAATACTGCACCAAGGTCCGTAAATCATAATCCGTTTATATTAAAACAATAAATAAATATAACCACGGTTATCTTATTAGTTTGTCCAGCAAGATACTGCACTAGCGCGACTGCGCGAGCCTCTGAGATTAAAATATAAACAGTACCTACGATTATACGATAATAGTATACGATGCATACTATATTTTATAATTTATGTGTGTACAAATATATAATATGTGTAACAAACAATACCAATGATAAATAGTATTATCGAAAATTCAAACGGTCCAAAATAAATGGTTGTCACTTGTCAGTAACATCTTAAAATAATAAAATTTGTTCATTCTATAATACAGTGTTATAGAAAGTTAGAAAATTTAGGACTTCAACCTGAGGCCCCCCTAATACAACCTTTGTCTTGAGGCCCCGGTGCAATGCACCCCCTGCAACCCCACTAAATCCGGCCCTGGTTGTACGTATTACACCCGCATCCCGCCTTGCTATTTACTGGCTCGGTGGGAGAGTCGACCCGGTCGCGCTGCTTGCATCTTGTAGTGGTGGTTGGAGATAAGATATACAGGCCGCTATAGTGCTTGTACACTTGCTACTAATGCGGGCCACGTCAAGTGTATCTATCAACTAGGTACTTTATTTATATATTTACGTTATTTCACGGTTGTAACTTGTAGATAATATTATATACCACATAGATTAATTAAAATATAGTAATTACAAATAACCAATATTTTATTATTGTGTATAATCAGTTTACTTACCTACCTATACCTAAATTATATTTTACGTATTGTTTACCTATATATAAATTTTTAATGTCATAATAATATATTATAACAATCGTTAAAACATTTACGTGGTCATCAAATTCCGGGGCGTGTCATCATAGGCGCAACTATAGACCTATTTTTTTGAGGGTGCACAAATGATAAAGAATTCCCAGACCCCCAGACCCACACTCTATATACAGGCTATAACAGGAAGATCTGAAAAAGAAAATACGCTACTTAAATGTAAGACAAAAATTGTGAAAAAAAATATTTTGAAAAAAGTAATTACATTCTAAATAAATTTATTCAAAAAAATATTGATATTTTAAAATATTCTAAAAAATTAACTAATTCACTTAGATAAATGTTTTACCATTAAAATTATTCTTATAATCAGGTTTATAAATTGTTTGTTTTAAATTTTTTCAATAAATTTAAATTTAATTTAAAACTTTTTATTTTCAGTATTAAAAAATAAAAATATTTTTTTTTGTATATTATACGTGTAGAGCAAAAGACTATAAATTATAATATATGTGTAGTAACAATAATTTCAAATGTATATTTAATATATTTTATATACTATATTTTAATATTAGTGAAATAGTAGGTAGAAAACAGATAAAAAATAAAATTATCACATTTTAACATAATTTTTCTCTCCAGTATATTATATTTATTTAAAATACTGCTAATTCAGACTTTAGGATAACGTGGCCTATCTCTCCTCTCTTAATTACCCAAATCAATAATGCTATTACAGTTATTTTTATTTAGTTATTTCAAATTTTAATAAGGATTTTTTGACTCTGGCTAATTTGGACTAGAAGTAGAACAGCTTAAAGCTGGAAAACCTAAATATTATCATTTTCTTGTATTTTTTTTTTTGAAAATATAGGTTCTATAGGATTTATTATATTTATTTAATAATATAATTTATGAATAATTGAATAAATATTGATACATTGAATTTATACTATTTATATTGATTCAAATTCAAACGTCCCGACTCCAGCACAAAATGGTCATTTGGTTTCGTCTTAACTGACTTGCTAGACACTCTAACATGGTTTTCAAATTTAAATTTTTTTACACATACAAAAAAGCACCGGATGGGGAACCGTATCATTAAATTAAAGAATTGGCCATGGGAGATTTATATCCACTGAAACTTCTCAGAGCAAGGTATTATCATTATATTCTTACCAAACCGTCTCCGACCACTAGACGGTCAAACTTTACGCTACAAAGCGCCAAGGCTTGTCTCTAATCCATATCACCGATCACAAACGTTTGACTTACAACTGTCTCGACTATTATAATTATTCCAACCACATTGTCTCCAAAATCGGTACCCGCTCTCAGCGAGTCCAACGGGCCCTCGAGTTTCACTTAATGCTAGTATTATTATAAAATATTATTCGTAAGGACTTTCAAGTTTAAAATGCAATATTTTCATCAACAATTAATTCGAAAAATCGTATTAATAATTGTATAGGGGGAAACCGGGTTTGAGTAGCCATGATGACAGATCGACGGAGTAGTGCGGGTGTCGTCGCAGGTATTGCCGGCTGTTGCTGGCGTACGGTTACTGACCCGGTGATATGAACGGCCGTGCGATGATAGTGGACCGTATATTATAATATGAGGACGGAAAAAGTGAAAGTGAAAAGTAATATCACAATACGTTGGAAAGTGAAAAGTGTAGGTAATAAGTATAAAATAATAAATATTTGTTGCATGAAATCTCGATGGTAAAAATACGCTAATAATTCAAATAATAATAAAACAACAAAACGGTGTTTATCATAAGAATATTAAGGTTGGTGTTGATAATATAATAATATTATTATATACGGCAATGACCAGTGGATCAGGGAAGGCGCGCGGCACAACGGTGGTCGTGAAACGCGACCTTGACACGATCTTGGCGAAATTAGCTTACTCGGCTTATTATTATACATATTATTAATTGTGTCCAGCCGCGAATAATAAAATAAATTACTTTCATGTCAATATCAATAATATATCATGAAATAATTTAGTAGTTAATAAAATATAGGCTGATCGAGCATCTTCGCTCAAAATTGTTGCTCTTGAGCAATGATTTATTATTGAATTTATAATTAATACATACATTACAGTGACTTATTCAATTACGTGGTACACTCCACACCTATGAACCACCTACTACCTTTGAGTTCAGCAGAGCGGTTACCTTTAATATTATATATATATATATTAGTAGGTATTTATAAAAGCAGTATGTCGATATATAATTTAATATTTTAAAAACAATTACTTACGAATATAACAAATTAGTTGGTAATAATCAAGTACACATATTCAAGTGAAATTTTTCGATTTTTTCAATTTTATTACAATTTCGTTGATTTTACACATTTATAAAACAATTTATACTATTTTTCAATTTTTTTCACCAAATCTTACTTTGGTTTTTATAATTATTGGATCCAAATCTAAGAAAGTTTGAATACGACCATTTAAAACAAATACCAACTTATCGTCCAATTCCATTACGTTTGAGGTATATAGGTAGTAATTATTATAGTAGTTTAGATTGTTATATAACATGTAAAATATTTATTTATTTTCTATTTCTAATTAGGTAAATACATTATTAGTAACTATATAATATAATGGGTATGCAGGCTTTAAATACTAAAAGTTATAACTAATTATTAAGTTAGAAATCCAATTTATGTAACTAACAAGTAACACTTTTCAAATGAATAGTATGATGTGATAAAATGTAATTCAATAATTTATTATTGCAAATTTCAAGTTTCTACGAATAAAACTTAGTAGAGTAGAAATAATAATAATAATAAAAAAAAACTAATAACAATAATATTTTATTCTTATTATTATAATGAAAAGTGCTCTGCAAATAGGTACCTACTACTTACTACCTAATAAGAATGTATCATAAATTCATAATATTTTAAATATAATATTATTTACTATATAGGTACAATACAATTTTAAATATTTTAAATATTTTAAATTATTGCATTTAAGCTATACCTATTTATTTACCACGAACCTCATTTATATTTACTATAACTTTTAAGTTAATAAAAGCTAGATGGCTAGGTAGTAAATAATATAGTACCTAATAATATTTATAATGAATTTATTTTATTCGTTTTGTTGATATAATTAAACGTTCATATTATAGTGTACCTATATGCTTATATTGATTAGGTACAAGGTCTTACACACGAATGCCGAAATATTTTTTCGCGTTTTAGTATAAATTGATAAGAGCGGGACACGTGCGATTATCAAAAAATGTATTAATATTCAAGTAGGTTTTGTACGTTAATAGGGAAATACGATAAAATTCCGAGTAGAATTAATATAATATTAAAATATATTATATTGTGGTCATGTTAAAATGCGTAATAATTTACCGGCATTGCCAGTTTTAGCGTTGAGCTTCTGAGATTATTAATGGTACCATAGAATTATGTTCTTTAATTAATGTCCGATAAAAATATGACAGAATTACTTAAGACGCCAATCATACGATCTCGCACTTGCAAAAGTCTTTTGGTTTACAGGCATCAGATGGTGAAAATATCACAAAAGCCTTTCTGTTAAGATATACTTAATACAACGTAAATAATAATTGTACCATCTGCCAATAAATATTGTATACTTCATCAGTAGAATTTACTAATGCCCACCAACGTCCACAATTACCTATAGCCTATAGGTATGTCGAAATACGTCTGCCAGTCTATATGTGACTTTCTGAGCTAGACCTTTGTTATTTTTATTTTAGTTTTTTTTCACGCTATAGTTATGTCGGTGACCCAAGTAGGTACAACAGTAATCTCTGTTGGTCAAAATAAACACGTATGCACCGTTTTCTCGGATTCTGGCCTAAAAATATATAGACAGCCACGAGTCCTTTTTGTCGTAATCGAACAAGTTTTTGATAGTTTTCACTATCAAATCTGTAAAAACCACATAAGATGAAATAATCGAACAACAAATTTGAATCTAATTTGGAGGCCCGTGGGTACCTCATAGGTATTATGGTATTACTATCTTAAAGTAAAATATTATACATTTATAGCTTATTATTTTACCGAGGTTTCATTTTAAGGACAGGTACCTAAATACGTTAAATATTATATGCAAAAGTATAATGCTGAAGAACTCTGATAACTCATTTAATACAAAAAATCATTGTCATCTGTTTAAATATAATTTTGTCCACATTTTAAATTAAAATGTCTATAAAAAAAAAAAATATATACGTCTCTATAATTTAGATCAATTGTTTACATCGGTATTTCATATTAATGTAATTTGTACATTATAATAATTATTGTTTTCGTAGTTTTGGTCGTATTTTGGTCATACGCATAATTTCAGCCTATTTCTATATAGATACCTTCCAAGGAAGTATATTATGCTAAACTGAAATCATTCGATAACGCATTTTGTTGATTAGCCAGTATTTTGCGCAAAATAAATTATCACCTAAATAACTTATTATTCGAAGGTAGGTATTTGAAAATGACTCGTTGGAAAAACACATTATTGTTTTTCGTATGTTATGAGTGCAGAATTACAACCTATAATATTTTGATAGATAAAAATAATCGCTGTTTTAGTATAACGTGATTTTCTGGAGCAACAACTATAGTTATCAAAAGAAAAAAATATGAAGGTATAGTTATGAAAAATGCACACCTGTGTTTATTTTGTTAAAATAAAACCAAATTTAAAGAAAATTTTCAGTTATTTCTTAAAACCAATAAAATCATAATAGAACCAACAAAATTATTGTATAATATGTAAATGAATTCCGATTGTGAAAAATATAATGGTTCCACTAAAGGTTTCGGTTCTTAGATGTTCTCTAGGAACTGGTAAGTTCTAATTTCGTGTGGTTACCTAGCTATATATTACTGTTGTATTGGAGTAAATTGATTATTTATCAAACACAAAGGGGAGTAAATTATCTGTGTTTTCTAAAGAGTTTTTTGAAATGCTTAATTAAACAACTAATATGTATAACCCTACAATACTCTTAATATTATTGATGTTGGGGGGCACTTGACCATTCTTACTTGAATACGAATTCAAGGCTTATTGGCTCTGGTTATATAACCTTGCAGGGCACATAGGCGCACATATGGGGGTTCTTGGGGGTGCTTAGCACCCCCAAGCTTCAAACTAGCACCCTCAGTTTATTTCGGTATTTCACCAATCATTTATAAACTATCGTGGTTTATTGGTTCGGAATTTTTCTTTTTATTACAAATATTGACAACTGTTTACGAATTCACGATTAAAACAGTATTGTGTGAATGCATGTTTCAGTGTTTCAGTTTTTGTCAAAACATTAAACAGTATGTAGTAATCATATTATATCATATAATTATTATAGACAATTATATTATCTTACTGGTCATTTATATTTCCATTTTCTATGCATGATAAAATTTTCTAAATATTTTGAGTTATTTTGAGGTTTTTATGGACATTTTTAGTTTCCATTTTTTTTAGTTTTTTTTTCTATGGGTATCAATAAAATTTTATTTGTTGGGTATAAAAGCTTAAAAATGTAATAGAAGGCTAGCTCCTAATATATTGTTTTCAAATTGTATGAAATATAAAAACAAAGTTACACAGTAAATTTTCTCATTTTTATAGTGTGAACATTTAGTTTCTTATAGCTTAGAGTACAGCCTGAATGTTTTTTATACCCGTGCAAAACAGTTTTGCCTATGTTGTACCTACGTTTGTAATACGGAGACCATACACGTGGGTGTACCTACTACCTAGCGTCTTCTGTACAATCATACAGACTATTTGATACATTGCACTTTAGATATTATTGTATACACTATACAAATTAAATCTAATGCAATGCAGAAATATTAGGATTTAGGGGGGTGTGGGGGCAAAGCCCCCCACGGATCTGTGAACCATATTTTATTCCAGCACCCCCTAAATTCACACCCAATGTGCGCCTATGGCAGGGCACTGTCCAAAAGCTCAGTAGGTACTTACGTAGTTCGGTCAATTAAGTAATGTGTACTAAAAAAACCTGAGACGTTAATATGACGCGCTCGTTTAATTCATCGGCACGTGGTATTTCAATTAGATATAGTAGAAGGCTCTGCGCTGATTTGCCAGTACCTATATAGTTTATTACGGCTGTGTTAAATTGGTTGAAGTTCAGTGTTGTACTAAAAAAATACATATTACAAACACACGCACGCACGCATATAAATAAAAACAATATTATAAGCAATCACTGTCGGATGATATTTCCGAAATTGTAAGTGTGGGTGAAATGGCTGAAAATGTTTTTTCAACAAATAATAATGCCAGTTATAATACGAGAGAGATAACATTCATACTTTATTACGTCTTAAAGAAGCATAATTTATTTGATATAATAGGTGCCAATATGTAAGAAATTATCTGAACTCAAAGGTATTATTTATTACAGATAAATTTAACACTAAAGAGAATGATCAAGTGATTATGTGATCGGAAAAATAGAGAAAATTATTAAACTAGAAAGAGGGAAGGTACCTATGTGAATACCAAAAAAATAATAGTAGGTACCTACATTACATTGGTAAATTCAGCTGTTCTTACTAGATATGCCATAATCGAAACAAATAGATAATACTAAAAAAAAAAAAAACTATTTGCTTTACTTTTTAAATATAAATTATAATATAATATCTAACTATAAAAATGTGAAATGAAAATCTCTGTACAGGCTAAACTCTAAAACTATTTATCAGATCTTCTTTATTTTTGTTTTAAAACGAAAGAGTATTTCACGGAGAAGGTTTATATGAAAGAAATTATTAGGAAAATCCACCGGTGTATAATATATTGGTTTCTATTGGTTAATCGGGCATGTTTGTTGATTTGTATTATTATCTTTTGTCAATATACATATATATAATAGTAGCTCCAGAGTTTAATCTGTGTATTATAATATTATAGTTAGATATATAAACCATCTTAAGAGTCATAGATTTGACTCCAGTTCTCAATTTGGTAGCGGTAGGTAAGTAGCTAGCACGGCCGTCGGAATTTTTTTTCGCGTTTTTTTTTCCGTTTTTTGCTTTCGACATTTCGCAATTTCAGCCTTATCATATTTAACGAAAATGTTCCAATTTTTTCCAAAATTCGAGTTTCACGGACTTATTCGCGTTCCCGCCAATTTTATATACAGCTAATATACCTTAGCTATACACATTTAATATTTTATAAGTTTTGAACTACAAATTAATTAAATGTGGTTTTGATGAAATTTGAACTTTCAATGCTTATAAAAAATAACCATCATAATGCCTATATGTATCGTTAATATTTTAGGTATAATAAAAACTTACGTATTACATTTTTAAGCTTTCTACTGGATAAATAATTTTTTATTGAAATGTATAGAAACTTATTTTAATTGATCGACTACAATCCAAGTGAGGACAGTATAACCAAACAATTTTAACGAAATAATTAGGTACCTCCACATCTGTTCGACGATAATATTGAATTACTTAAATTGTACCCGTAATTAATCTACAATATAAAGGACAAAAATGATTATTATTTTCTGATTGAACATTGTTATGGACATGGACATCGTTCAAAATTATGCAATTGGAAAATAGTAGAAACTTATAATATTAAAGAATTAATCGTATCTATTATTTATATACTTATCATGATAAAACAGTGTATAGTATATTTGGTTTTAATTATTATTTATTACGTTCCAATATAATAAAATACCTAATAATGGGCATTTATTTATTTTGAAATATGATCACTAGGCCTCACTGAGAAGTCTCGTGTGGAGTCAAAAATATATAACAGTTATTAACTAGACTGCAATACATATTAAATAAATCTGGGGAGAGGAAAGTATATTAAATATACATTGAAAACATAGGAAAATATAAACAAATATATCATGAACCTATTTAAAAAAAACGCGTGTGTCTCAAGCGACCCTCATAAGATGTGAAAACATATATTATATGAGCTTAGAATTTGAAGGAAAAATTTGGAAATAAATCACAAGTCTGAAAATATTACCTCCATAGAAAATTCGCTCGGCAGGAATTCCGATCTTGACCTACCCCCAAGGTTGACGCCCAGTCTGACGTCATAATTAGTCTGTTAGTGGCAAAAGAATTTTCGGTGTTTTTCGAAAAATTTTGAAAAAAAAATTACAAGTCCGAAAATATTAACTCCATAGAAAATTTGCTTGGTCGTACCTACGAAAAAGGTAACGCTCGAAAATTTACACTGTCATGCAAAACGATTTTCACATCAATAAATATAGGTAGGTACTTTTGATTAAAAAAGTTTATGCAAATTCAACCACGGTAGGTATTGGTTGTTGGAACTGAACTACTGAACAGACAGAACGCTGGATCATGGCGTTTGAAATGTTTACTTTATTGTTTAGCAACAAACATTTCGAATTTCTCTGTTATCAAAGTTTCAACGTTTACCGACGTTATAGCTGAATTTCCTAGCGTTAACCGATAATTTTGATAACGGTTTCAAGCCCTGGACCATGTTTATTGTTTATAGTGTTTATCAACGAAAAACGCCCTCGAGAACTACCAACGCGCGACAACGGACGATGTACGAGTACGACGCGTTCGTAGTTGGGCGCCTGCGCATGTGATCAAATAGTAATATTGTATGTATACAATAGATTTTTAGTTAACTGTTCACGTTGGTTGTCAACGATGAACTAATTTGACGCTCTCGCCCGCACTATGTTCGATGTCCGTGATCGTAATGAAGCCACGCCCCCTGAGCACAGACGGCCTATCGTTGCGTCGCGTCGCGGTCGCACCGAGTCTCCGCCAATCAGCACGTCGGAAGCGCTAGCGTTACGCGAAAAGGGTAACGCTCGAATAACGCTCGAAAAAATTCACTGCCCAAACGGAAAAGTCTGAACGCCACATAAGATGTTTTCACATCAAAAAAGACATGGACAATTATTTTGTCCGGGGCCCTGCACAAACTAGGGCAGGCCCTGTATAATGATGTCATTAATTATTTAATATTCATGGAGTATGATTGTGATGGGAACTACCGTGCAAGTATAATATGTATTATGTACCATGATAAAAATAAAAAAATTGTGAGTACAACTTATTTTTTTAATAATTTCTATATTTGTATCACATGAAGTAAATATTAAACTTTTTATACTGCCCGAAAATTAATTTTGGTCGAAAATGGATGTGCCCAATGAATTATGATCATTGTGAATAGATTGAATATTTATTATTTCCTAAATAGATATATTCTACAATATAGAAAATCGATCACTGGCTCTTGGACTACGGTCCGCATCCGGACCTCAGACATATTTTTTACGGACTCCAACGGCTGCGTAATTATAAAATATAAAATAAAGTTTTTACATTTCATTTTTATAATAAAATGACAAATAAAAATATTTTCCTTATATATACGTGTCTCCTTCACCTAGCGTTACGTTGAAAGCCTATAGGTGCAAAAAATAATTTCGAGAATTTGACTGATAATATGTAAGTATGTTAGTCCGATCGGCCACTCCGTCCCCCAGCTATAATTTATAAATTATATTAAGAATATTTGCTGTATTGTTAAAACATACAAATTTAAAGCACATTATATTTATTTAAAATATTTTATTACCTATTATATATATTTTTGTAAAAATTAAAATCTCAAATAAAATACTACTTTTCTTAATAATATTTTTACGGTAATGTAAATCGGATAGTATGAATCTACATATTATATTAAACACTTATACAATAAATAAATATCTTAATATCAACAATTGTAACTTCATATAATCATATGTACCTACTGGTAAATAACGGATGGATGGGGTGAATCGGACATAATAGTTGTTCTAAATTTATGTTTAGAAACCTAAAAAGATTTTTATATTTTGTCATCCACATATTTTTTTTTTAATATTTTAAGTTATACAGATATTGCGTTTCAAGATGGAAAGGTGGCGTTTGAATAATTTTGGAAAGGGGGGGGGTTGAGTAGGTTAACCTACGGTTTTGACTCAGGAGGACAGTGATCGAAATAAAGGGGCTGATTAGTTAACTACGTTAAAGTCTCTCATATTTTATGTATACCTACTTAATAGTTAATACGTATGAATCTTTGATTATTATATACCTACTTATAAATTATAGTAGGTATTACTGGCCATCTAGTGTCTACTTATATATTTTTAATTAAATTCATATGTATTTTTTTTTTAATTATCTGCTTCACAATCATTTAGAGTAAAATTGTGTCTTTCATTTATAAAAAAAAGAAACTTTTACCACCATATGAAACTTTTTATACATTTTATAAAAATCATAAGTATTTAAAAAAAAATTACTAAAATAAGAATTTGAATAAATTTACAATCATACGAAAAAATGAGGATAAGAATGTTCGGTTTATAACTCTATATATAAAATATACTTAAATTAATAGGTAAAATATTTCTAACGGAGATACCACACAAAATTAAATTGTTGGTTTTTTATACAGACACCTCTGGTACCTATTATCAAATATGTAGCTATAATATAATATAAAAAATTTAGCTTAGATATGACGTAAAACTACAGATACCTATAGTAAATCTAATCTTTGGTTAGATTGGCAAAAAATAAAATTGTCCCCCCCAAATTCCTCAAGTTGTGTTAATAGTGGGGTACCTATCAATGTAAAATATTATAAAGCGGTGCACTACGTTGTGGAAAGCTGTCAGTACCACGGTTCATTTGTACACACAATTATCCAACGGGAAAATACTGAAAACACACTCATCATGACGAACATACAAAATGTTATAATTTTTGTAGTATTTTGCACTTTTCAAAATTGGAGTTGTGCTGATTATGTTGTAGTATCAACTGCTTGTAACAGGTAAAATAGGTCTTATATTATATTTTTATTATTTTTTAATTCCTTTAATTGCGTTCATTTGGTACAAATGGCAATTCACATATCGATGGTAAGAACCCAAAATAATTTTGTGTTTTTATCCTTTTTTTTTTGTGGTATAAGTACATATAATTTAATATTCTATTTTTTTTAACTTAATTATATTGTTTTTTTTTTTACAATTTAAAAGGAAATTATAATTTTTTGCCATGGAAATGGTACTTACCGGGTTTGTTCATCGGGACATATTAATAATATTGTTAATTTAAATAATACTTGAATTACCTAGTTAATGATATAAAAAATTACAGTTTACTTAAGACAAATTAATTTGATATATAAAATTAAATAAATGTATAGTTGTTAAATCATTATATAACCAAAGACAAAAAATTAAAATTTTTTATAAAATACATTTAAAATAATTTTTTTGTGAAATAAAACATGTCTTAAATGATATTTTATGATAATAAACATATCAAATGTTTAAATGTAAAAATCATAAATATTTATCATTTATAAGCTATTATAGTAATAAACTTATAATCTTAATATATATAAATCTCGAGTCACAATGTTTGTCCTCAATGGACTCCTAAACCACTTAACCGATTTTGATGAAATTTTTTACACCGCGTGTAATTTGGTCCAACTTAAAAGATAGGCTAATTTAAAAAGGGAGAGGACCAACCCCGGGAGGTGCTCAAACGGGAATTTTGAGATTTCCGATGGAAATTTTTGTTTATAAATGGTTGCCATGGGTTTTTAAGCTATTTCAATAATAAAAATAATAAAAAAAAAAACTATTTGCTTTACTTTTTAAATATAAATTGTAATATAATATCTAACTATAAAAATGTGAAATGAAAATCTCTGTACTACTTATCTCTGGAGCTTCTTATCAGATCTTCTTTATTTTTTTTAAATGAAAGAGTATTTCATGGATAAGGTTTATATGAAAAAAAAATGTTAGGAAAATCCACCAGTGTATTATATTATATCGGTTGCTATTGGTTAATCGGGCATGTTTTTGATTTGTATCATTATTTTTTGTCAATAGGTATACATATATCATATATATATAATAAATACAAAAAGATCCAATAAGTAGTTACAGAGTCTGTATAGTTATAGTCCGTGTATTTATATAGTTATATATATATATATATAAATTAATGTTTGTGGGTAGATTAGACGTCTGGGAAGAAGATAGGTTAATTTACTAAGGGTTAAATTTGTTTTTTTTTCATCGGGTTTTAGTACGGTTAGGTTAGGATAGGATTTTGTATAAAATGATTATAATAATCCACCTTAGGCGATATGAAGTAAAAACGATAAACTTGGTATAACTTTAATACTTTAGAGTTAAATCATACACTTACGTACAAACAGCACAGGGTACGCGATCTATCGCAGGTAGATTACTGTTGCGAATCAGAATTTTTATTCGGGGCAACGGAAAAGTTAAGATTAATTTTGAACACCGCATACACCGAATATTAAATAACGAATTGAACAAACTTTGAGACATATAGAATTGATACATTTAACGGGGCAACGAAGTGCACGGGATCAGCTAGTAGCTTATAAAATTTGTATTTAAAAATAATTTATTTTATTTTATTGGCAAAGTCTGAAAAAAAATAATATTTTATTTTATTTTATCAACAGCTGAATAGAAAGAAAAATCATATTTCACACTTAAGGCTATTGGAGCAGAAAATTTGGAATATTAGCATTTTTCATACATGGAATAAGTATCTATTAACAATTGGACGTTAATGTGATAGAGATAGGTTACCTATGGTTACAACTTAATATAGGTAATACAAAATATATATTATATAATTGAAAAATGTTATTTATATTTTGAATACATTTTTTAAGAATAATTCTGATTTTAAGGCTTATGAAATTAAAAAATATTTTTTCTCCATAGGTAATCTAGAAAAAACTAATAATAATCATAGGTACTTAAATTTAGAACAGTAACTATATAGCGCGGGAAATACGTAAACATAAAATAATATATCAACTTTGACAAAAGTTTCAGAATACAATTAGCTAAGGTTTTTATACCATATATTTTAAAATGTTCCCTACTTCCTTATGTTTTAATATAGGTAGGTGCATTTTATATTATACTGTAAAAACTCTTATGCTGGGTTGCATGGTGAAATATTGATTCTTTTAATCGTTCAATAACATTTAACCAGTCAACCACGGGCCACTAAATCATGTTTAAGTAACAATTTTCCCACTATTGATTCAATAAATGTTTAGTCATTTATATTAATTTTAAAAAAACAACGTAATAGTATAATAGGTACTTAAATAAAACATTTTTCAAACAAGTTCTCAGTCGTTTCAGGCGGTCTACAGCCTTCCATAAAAACATCCATAAATACATAAATGCTAAATTGAGCTAGATTTTCCAGATATTTTTTTTAAAACTAAGAACACTGTTATTGTTGCAAATTTTTGATAAACCGACGTTTATTAAAGTCATAGCTGTCACGTAATGTAACTAAAACATTTGGTTGTACTAAGTTTATGCTAAACTTCAAATAGATAAGCTTTAATCCCACCAAAATATGTCGAGAAAAAAATCATGGTTTCATTTAATTAAATATTATCTTAATAATTCTTCTTACTTTTATGCAAGGATTTTGTATATATTTTCACATCTACTAAAATAATAAATTAAATGTCTGACAAAACCTTTAATGAAACTTGCACTTGTAAGTGGTATTTATAATTTATAGTTTATGTTTGGTACCTTTAAACTTAAGCTTTAAGAAGGATTACCTTCAAAAATAATACAATATAATATGTCTTATAAAAAAAAAAATTGATAATAGTTTGGAAAAGGACATTTAACACGTAACGTTTAACAATTTACAGTGAATATTATTATGATAAAATGAATAGTATATTAATTAAAAACCGTTGAATTTAATTTCATGAGTTATATTAACATTTTTATTATTTTTGTTTCAGTAAAATTTACTGTAGTGGATTATTACTGCATAATGTTCAAATGCTTGGAGTATTCAATGATTCTAAAATGTTTGTAGACATGAAAATGAAATTTTCACCTGAAGATACAAAAGGAAACTTCACAGACAAGATGATAGATTGGAAATATATATACCGACCAATGCTAGTGTGACAGAGTTCGTCAATAAATATTTTGTTAAAGAAGGTTCTGAATTTGAAAAATGGATGAATGATTAATTCAACAGGACCACGACCAGAATCATACAGGTAAATTCAGTTTTGTATTTCATAGAAGTTATCTCAAATTTAATTTATGGGCTTATAAATATTAATTTATGTTACTGATTGTTTCTTATTGAACACTAGCATGGGTGGAATTAATAATTCACGTATTTGCCTACGAATCATACATATTTACTTTGGGTTATTACTGTTATTAGTAAATATCTACATTTCAATTTTTTATAATTTCAAAATATGTTTTGTTTTATAACAGGGAAGATATCGAGGCAGCAAAAAACTTTAAAACTGAAAATGACAAAGAAAATTTTTATTCAGAGATCAAGGCGGCAGCTGAATCTGGTTGGGACTTTTCTAGTCGTTGGTTCATCCTTAACGGAACGAATAAAGGTAAATAACTTACTAGTTTTTGTATTTATTATATATGTTTCTAAAGACCAAATATATATTTATTTTATATTGATGTAAATATGTAATATAATAATAATTACAATTTAGTCAAATAAGTTAATTTTGATACAATTTCTAATAATATATAATTCGATTTCGATTTCGTACATAATAATATGTATCTAATATTCTAATGTATTCATAATATTAATAAGGTAGTGTTCTTGTAATCATTATAGACACACACATATTACTCGGAAGGATTAAAATTTAAATTTACACATAGAAAAATTATTAAAAAATTATATAGCAATAAAAATCGGAAAAAAATGGAAATTTATGAAATATATTTCTGTATATCAGCTAATAGTAGAACTAGGTACCTACTATAAGTTGTATAGGCATCAGTAATAATTATATTATTTTAGCTATTTTAGCTATTTTAGCTTAAATAGTTCACTGAATAGTTAATTTGTCAACTACTGGCCCTAAATGCAATGAAAGCCTTTCTATTATATATGCCCTAGGCATTATTACATTTTTATCATAATATGGATGCTTGTATTAATGAAACAATTTATGTCGGTATGATATAAACTATTTTGTATTTGGTAAGATTATTACACATCATTTTACAGTATACCTATACACTGAACTATAACATAGAGATAGAAAATAGCGGAATAAAAATCCCTGACCCTAGGAAAAATAACTCCCAGACTACAATATTACTGACAACCACATGGCATTTTTAAAATGTAATTAGTGTAATTATTACATTATTAATATTTAATTACAAAATACTTTACATTAAAAAAATTTATATTTAATAAATAATTTTCAAAAATTAACAAAAATATTGTTTTCTTTTATATCACGATGTGAAACAACATATTTTAATGATTATTTTAAAAGATTATTAATTATAGGTACCTATATATTCATTAACCATTTGTTTAATAATTATTTGTTTTATTTGAAGTATCGATCATTCGAAATATTATTATTTTATAACCTTTTAAATATTATATCCACATATATTAAGTTAGAATGTTATAGGTTATTGTTACAAATTACAATTATAAATATTACCAGTTTTAATTAAAAAAATCTACTTTCTTCTCTTTTCGTGCACGATTTCAAAATAGTTTCATTTAGTATATATTTAATGTATAATCTGAAGTTTTTATTCGAATTAGAGTAGGGTCTATACTTTTATCTTTACTCTAAACACTCTATAAAGTAAATTTTTCCAATCCATTATAACTGCATGTGTTTCATGAGGCATACCTCATGACCGACTGAACGATCCATTTTCATAACGATTATACGTTACGATGTTAGGTACCTCGTATCCTACATACAGTCCATGTCATAAATTATGTGTACCTAAAATGTATCATCATAATAAAATGGGTAAGGGGGGTGAGATAAAGTTTATCGGATAATAGGTATTGTCTTAGTTCTATTAGGTTATGATATGGTCAAAAACGTTGCGTAGAATAAATTATGCCATTGTATGATTGGAGGAAAATTCAAAGATACAAAAACTAGATCTATCGTCCCTGTAGAGTTGAACGCATTAATATTTTGGAATTCGAAGATATTGAGCAATTTCTACAGGGAACTGAATAATACCATCAAAGCTTTGGAATATGAAGTCATTGCTATGGAATGGACGAATGCTGTGACTGCAGTTCTATGGAACGAGGAAGTGGGTGCCTGGCTGGATTTTGACTTGCTTAATCACAAAAAACGAAACTATTTTTACCCAACTAATATATCACCCTTATGGACGGGATGTTATGACAAAAACCAAACAGATTATTTTGACTGACCAGCAGTGGGGGCCATGCGTTAGGTTGGTAAACAAAGATGCAAAAGTAATGGCGGCAAAAATAGCTTCAAAATGGCTATGTACGAACTTCGTGGCCTACTATAAAGACAAAGAGTACAAGATGTATGAAAAGGTAAGTCAGATTTGATGGTATAACTAAATAAAACAATTTATCGGGTGGAAAGGGGATACTGTGCAGTGTAAACAATATTATTTTAATTCATTATAAATATAGGTACATGTTTTCATTGAGCCGTATTTGACTATCAATTTATATTTATAATTCACAACGATGATAACTATCATAGGGGTATAATTATTTGAGACAAATGCAAAAAGATGATAAAAAAATGTGTGCACAAACATGTCGATTGGTCTGCAGGACAGTTATTAATATAGTTTAGGTGGTTTAACTGATAGACAAGTTTCACGTGAATTGTAGACTGCAGGGCCTAAAAATACATCTGATTTCAGGATACACACCGCACACTTATTAATTTCACTGTTACTTTAGGGCTTTGACAGTTTTCTATAGCAAAAAAAACCTTTGGTGGTTGTAACACATGAAATCCCCCCCCCCACCATTTTATATACCACTGTAAGTATCTTCCACCTTGTAAGTGAGTTAGTGAGGTAATTTTGATAAAAATGATTATTTTAAATCACTAAATGCAGTAAAAGCCTATGGGTGTTTTTATTTAAATATTTCTGTATGTTATCATCATCAAATAGAATATAATTAATGTAACGAAATAGTTTATAAGAATATTCAAGGTTTTTAAAAAACAATTTTGATTATGTTTGTAAAATAATATTGGATTTGTTAAATAAACTGTTATAATATTATATTATATGTATATTATTATGTATGTAGATCTTTTTAGTTACATTTATTATAATACAAAATAACTATATAATTCTTTAACATCCTATTTATGATTATAATAATCGGTTTAAACTTAAATTTTTTAAATATCAACATTTTTTAGACTTAAAATAAACAAAAATAGATATTTATAATATGTGCTATCACCTATACCTAATTATATAATATTGTATTTCAATATACACAGCTTAGAATAATTTAAATATCTTATGTACCTATACCTGCATGTTACGTTATTTTATAATAAAGCAGGTACCTAATTACCTACCTTGAATTGACCCATTATATAATTTCTTTTTTTTTTTATAACAAACTTGCTCATAGTATGGGAATAAAATAAGTAGGTAATTAACTTAAGCTAACTGAATAGGTAATTAATAAATTAAAATATTAAATTATTTATGTAAGTTATTCTACAAAACAAAAACACGTTATAAAACTTGGGACACACATTTTTCATTCCGGTTACACACTTTGATTTTCTGAGGACACAGTATTTTAGCCCCTGGGAGACTGTATACATTTTTTTAATACTTGTTATATCTGCAGACTTATTTAAATAAATCATATTGTCGTTTGTTATCGTGTATACTAATTCGCCAAATGTTTTGACAGTACCTAGTGAATAAAGAAGGCGAAAAAGGAAAAAGTTCGGGATAGTACGAAATCCAGGACGGGTTCGGGTTGACGAATGGAATCGTTTTCGAATTTCTACAATTATACAAATCTACAGCTTCAACAGAAGAATATGGATGATAACGGCAAAGGGCTGTTATGAAGAATACAAGAAACTGATAATTTAAAAGAATAATAATAATAAAAATAAAATAGATAATAATTGATGTAAAAACAAATTAAATAATAATAATACATAATAATATGAAAAGTATAATGCATTTGATTACCTTGGCTCAAACTACAACCGGAAGAAAACTCTAAATTTGTATTTTTAATACAAGATGATAGTATTGTATACATATTTTGTTGCAACTTACTAGTTACTTGTTGAACCTATATTATTATAAATATAGTATAATATTCATCAACGAACAAACAAACTTCAATTTTTGATAGATGATTTTAGTAGGTTTATAATAGGCTGTCAATATTTGATTTCAAATGAAACGTTATCGTATCGTTGTGAGTAATTTATAAGTTTAATTGAATGTATTTTTTGATGGTTATTAGTGGATGGTTTAGAATACTTAAATTGAGTTAAATGTGACGTCAGTCTTAGATTGTTAATTAGAATTTAACAATTTTGTTCAAAATATTTTTTGAACCAGACATTGATTTTTCTCTACATTTCCAAATTGGTAAGTTAATCTAACAAATATCTGGTTTTGGAGCTAAAAAATAAGTAATAATACATTAACAATAGCAATTTATATTATACAGTGTGTTAAACATTTTATGTGAGCATATATTACCGTATTTAGCATATTTTACCAAATATTAAAATTAGGAAAAAATTATCTACTTATGCAAAAATGGTTTTGATTTATATTATTACCCTGGCAAATTACCTAGATATTAAATATTATTTTATTAATTAGAAAGCAGATGTATGAAGGGTAGCATTTAAGATTAAAATGGAAATTATATTTGAAATAACATTAACAGTCATGTAGGTACTTACTATATAACAGTTTAACCCTTTGAGTGCTATGTGAGTATATTATACGCCCGGATAAAGCAATCCCCACAGGCAATGGGCGTATATTATATACGCTTTGTTAGTTCTTTTCTTACGCTACAGAAAAATAGTATAAATATGAAACCTGCAGTGACCACTAGCTTATAAAATTCCAAAATATTAAAAAAAAAATTAAATTTGATAAATGTCCATGGAGTAAACTGATATTCCCCTAATCACGAATTTCAGGGGTTCCCAAATTTGTATGGGAGGGGGCTAAGAGGACTATAGCCCCCCAAAATTCCATAAGACCCTTCAGAATTCTGTTAAGCCCCCCGTGTAAAAATTTACTTTAATGAAAAAAAGGCTAAAGTTTTTGACACCCGTAGGTTTCTGCCATGGCCTGGTGGGGATGGCGGCATCTCTCTCCGGACACCGTGGCTGCCCGAAGAAAAATGCTGCCAGTGGCCGGGTTCGCTCGTCCCCCTTACTTTATTATTTAGTGCCTCGTAGTTATTTATGCGACATTGCTCCGTGTGTTGCCAGTGAATCCACTCGAAATTCATTCCGTGATTATAGGTACGTCGATCAATAAAATTATGAAAACAAAATAATATCATTAAACGGTGTTGGTGTTATAGATATATTATTTCTTACTATCAATATAGTATTACGATCAATTGATCGTCATCGATTATAAGCCATTTTCCAAGTAAAAGTATTAATTAAATTAATAATTAATCAATTAATTTAATTGATTTTACTTATAATACAATTATGTAAATAAAATATGTTTGACAAGTCGATGCTGTTATACTATACGATTTCCGTTTCCTGGTAAAAAATAACCATTTATTTGATAGAATTAATAAATGAAAACAAATATCGAATATGGGGACACGTCTCTAGCTCAACTAAATGAAGGGGAACTCTGAAATCTATGAAAAAAAATAAAGCGGACTTCGTCAGCTTGTGTATAGCCCCAATTCGAGCACTGATTATCGATGATCATGATGAAATTAAGAAAGCTGGTGAACACAAAAATTATTGTGGCAATTATTAATGACCTAATATGTAAAAAATAAATAAAGCATTCATAATTAATAAATTAATTGATAAAAATGGTATTTCGATTACAAACGGAAAAAATATTTGTGATGTATTTAACATTTTTCCTTACTAATGTTGGTAAAAAAAAAATAGAAAACAATATCATACAAAAATGTTATGAAGAAAAAACTATGGGAGGATAATATATTTATAGGTAATCACCACATTAAAATATTGACAGTCACACTTCTAAGATTTGTTTATATCTTTAACGATATTAGACACTTATTTAATCTTCAAATAAAAGTTTTAGTATATTATGTGTCAGTGCGTCACTTTGCACAATCAATCCTAAATATTATGGAATAATTACATCGGGCCAAGCATATGGCAATTATATATATTCATTACAAATAACCTTAAATAGCTTAATTACATTTATGTTAAACAAATCAAAATATTCTAGTACTTACCTAGAGATTAAGTATACCTATAGTCAAGTAACTATAACGATATTACATTTTTTTAAAGCATCATAAATATAACCTTGTGTTGCGGAAATTATGTGACCCCTCTCCACCTAGACTCCCACACGAGTTCTCTCTTGGACATAATCAGAAAACATTTTTCCTTGTAATAACTATATAGTAAAATTTATATTGGCCAGCAGAAATTTTTTTTGGCCTTCTTAAAAAGTTGTTACTTGTTTTCATATAGGTACCCTTCAAAAAGTAGAAATTACTCCTCTGGGCCAAAGACATAAAATGTCATTACACGAGTAAGAGTGACTTATTTTTAGTGAATCTTCTTTATTATAACACTTTATTATTACAGTATGTTATTAGTAGGACACGGATTTATAATATGTATTTATATAACCAAAGTATGTATTTACACAACAAAAATATGTGGGAGGCCGTAAAATCACGGATACAAAACCACCGGCATAACGAAATCACGAACTATAATACATCCGTATTATAAAATGGCAAGAACAAATTAAAATATATATTTATGGAGTTTAAAATGCATTGAAAATTAAATCCTGAACCGTTAAATCAGCGGAATTTAAACATATTGACTGTAATTTGTATAGAACTTAAAATTAATGAATAGGTACAATGAATTTGGAAAATTAAATTCCGGAACTTAAATTCTGGACTGTAAAATTACTAGAATATACTTTGTGTAGAATATAATTCAAATTGAAATTTTGGTTTACGGAAAGTAATCACGAAAGAAAGTAATAAGACCAAATGTAAATTTTCCGGAATTAAATAACTCTGACCGTGAAACTCCCGAAAAACATTGAAAACAAAATTCTGGACTGTAAAATCAACGGAATTTAAATATATTGACTATAAATAATCTGGATTTAAATCATTAGGTAAATATTATTAACAGAACTACAAAATATGTATATTGTTTAATACCTAGAATAAAAACTATTATTTTTAATTTAAAATTACGCAAAAAATATTTACATAAGTACTTTTTAAATAATAATTTAATTTTTATTTATTTAATTTATTATCATGCATACATACACATGAGTACTGGGCGTGAGAGAACTCGTTTGGGGTAACAGCTGGAAATCAAATATATGGTTATATTTTAATTACAGGTAATTATATATAAAAAAAAAATACATACATTTTATTATTTTACCTATTGAAAATTCCATATTTAATTTTAAGTTTAATCCCTATCATTAAGTATTGGAATTGAAAATTGTATTACAACAATTAGAGTCAACAGGGTAATATTTATTTAAATGATTGAACATCTTTGTATGCTTTATGTGATGGATTATCGACTAAAATTCGGTATACAATAAATTATACATCATACGAATATATTTTTCGATTGACTTACGACGAACCAATACCATCTTTAGACAAACTAAAATTACTTTTCTGACCATACTTTTCATATTTCAAATATCCAGATTGGTACAACACTATAAAATTTGAATGTTTAAATAGTGGTACAATATAATGGCATAATGCAATTAAATAAGGTGATATTCTTATTGTACTCGTAGCCTCACAAGGTGGTCCATAGATCATTATTTGTAATTTACATTTACCTTAAGCTCAACTGAGTACCTACATAATATAGAAAATGGTACCAGACACGTATTGATTATACATTTATACTCATATTATAATTTAGGATAGTGTTTATATAATATTATATCGACAATTCTGTAAGTACCCACATACAAATTTACGAGTCAATTGATCGTACGACGGACAATGTACCAATACTCATATAGTTTATATTGAATTCATCATTTTTTAAGAATAAACCTATAGGCAATAAGTATTTATGTAGATAGGTACTTAATTCTTATAGGTACCTACCTCTTTTGATTCTATATTCAATTTATGTATATAAATAAAGATCAAAAATCGATTTATTCATTTAACCAAACTTTAACTCATTTAAATATATTATACTTGTACTACTATTATACTACTAATTTTATACTTGTACATTTATAGCTATAAATATCTACTTTGAATTATTTGTTAAGGGGCCACACCAACATTTGTTTTCTTTGTCTATCTCACGCTTAATATAGGAACATAGATATTCTGTTTTTCCACAATCACGGCTCTCTGGTTCAGTTTAGGACAAATGCACCTATTAATAAATATTTTATAAAGAAGAATATTTTCTGTGCTTTGGCCGGATAGTTTTTTTTTAATATTATCATTATTGAATAAGTGATTAATGGTTAAAAATAATCAACATTAATTTAAATTAAAACACGCTTATATTTATAAAAAATGAAAATATTAAAAAACTATCCAGCTTCTTTCAATATTCTTCCTTACAAAATACATAAAAGGTGCATTTGCTCTAAACTGAACCAGAGAGCCGTAATCGTGGAAATATAGAATATCTATGTTCCTATATTATGCGCGAGATAGACAGAGAAAACAAATATTGGTGTGGTGGATATAATTTATATGTGTACACAATACAGTGTGTAAACGGTAATCGAGAACATTCAATATCTTTGCGTAGAGACCTGCTATTTGAATTCCGTTTTTTTGGCAGTTGTTATGACATAAAAATACACATTTTTATGGTCTTTGAGTTTTTTTTACTTAACTAGTCACGCGCATGCGCATGTCAACTTTTTTTTTTTAAATAGCAACCCCCTGCTTTAACCACTAATAATTTTTTGCCTATTTTTTTAATGAATTTTGGTAGTTGAATCAACTTTTTAAGTCCAAAATTGACCAAGTTACAGCCAATCAAAAAAAGAAAAAAATTAGAAAAAAAATGCGCTCAAATTTCAGCTTTTTGATTGTAACTCTGAAAATAATTATTTTAGGATTGTTAAACATTGACATTTTTGTAACTATTTATTACGGTGATATTCAAAAAAATAAACAACATACTAATTTACTTTTTTTCTGCTATAATAAGTTATATGATTTATTACACAAATTAAAGAGAAAATTATTCAGTAATTGAAGTTAAAATAACGTATGAATATCACCATAATAAATATTTACAAAAATGTCAATGTTTAACAATCCTAAAATAATTATTTTCAGAGTTACAATCAAAAAGCTGAAATTTGAGCGCATTTTTTTTTCTAATTTTTCTTTTTTTGATTGGCTGTAACTTGATCAATTTTGGACTTAGAAAGTTGATTCAACTACCAAAATTCATTAAAAAAATAATTAGTGGTTAGAGCAGGGGGTTGCCATTTAAAAAAAAAAGTTGACATGCGCATGCGCGTGACTAGTTAAGTAAAAAAAACTCAAAGACCATAAAAATGTGTATTTTTATGTCATAACAACTGCCAAAAAAACGGAATTTAAATAGCAGGTCTCTACGCAAAGATATTGAGTGTTCTCGATTACCGTTTACACACTGTATTATTGTATTTGTTCGTTTTTCGTTTGTACGTCGGATTTTATACGATAATTCAGCTGTTAAGTGAGGTATGAGCATTTTTAATTTACGCCATATTATATTTGCATAACTATTAAAAAATTGAACTATTGTAAGAAAAACCCACATCATCCAAACACAGATAACGTGTCTTACCATCAACTTTCATAATAGGTCGATTAACGCTAATTTTTAAACTAAGGGAGCTACACATGATCTGCTGAGCGTAAATGTTCCACCCGTTTAAGACGGAGACAACAAATTTCTGTGCAGCGTCCTCTTATAACCACTAAAGCCTGGGCCTATATCCGGCGTTTCCTAGTGAATTCAAAATTAATTATTGTCTTAAATTAGACAATAAATTCGAAAAAAATAAGAATTTCTACGTTTTTTGTCTGTGTTTTGTAGGAAGAGATTTTTTTTTCAAAATTAAAATAGGGCTTTTGGTACTGGGTGAGTTTTTCTTCCTCTTTTTCGGAGTTTAGTGGCACATGGAATTCGAACATTTTTTTATCACAACATATTGTGACGTGACTGAGCATACGTCGTACGTTGCTGAGGTCCAATAATCTTAGCCGTCGTTTATCTTTAAATTACATAAAGCGTTCGGAGAACTCACATACACTAATAATCAGTCACACAGCACTAACGATGATAGTTGTACAATATTTCCTAAATACGACCCCTTTAAAATGGTTCGCTTTTGACAGCCATAACTTTTAATTTTTATCAAACATATAATATAGGTAATATAAAACAAGCCAAAAAAAAATTTCGGGGGGGGGGGGCAAGTGACCCAGTGCTCACCCACTAGCTATGGCACTGCAATATACCTACATATAATTATAGTATTATATTAATGATATAATTTATTAATTTTTTGTTATTTATGGTGTTAAGTGTTGCATACCGCCATACCGGTAGTCTTGTAAAAGATACTTTTTAAAAGTATTCAAGTAATTATAAATGCAGATACCTAGCTCCTTATTTTGAATAGTATTTAAATTACGCCTTTGATAGGAATCAAATAGATTCAAATAGGTGGGTATATTATAAGAAATTGGGGCATGAGTGGTGAGTACTTTGTCACCCTAATAGTGACCTAATAACCAGCTATAACCAGTTCAAGAAAAATTATATATTTTTTAATATACAACACATATCGAATACTGTATAATATGTTATGCATAATAAAATTTTATTATATTTTTGAAAGTACCTACCTCGTTTCTATTACCTTTGGTACATAATATACTACATATATAATATTTATAGTTCAAACTTCGACTCAAACGATATTTACGTTAATTGTACACGTCAAAATCGAATTCGGTTGTTTGACTTAGATTCTATTTCCAATAATTGTGATTTGGGTTTTGCAGTCGTACGATGGCGCGTGTCAATGACAAAGATATTCCAATACGATCTGTGTATTCATCTGCGATCTGATTTTTCTACGATTAATTAAATTAAAAATATGTATGAAATTAATTTAATTACATACATATTGTAACTTACTCGGCTAGTTTTTTAGCTTCTCCGGGTGCATTTACATTAGCACAAATAATTGTATTTATAAGGGGAAAAACTGTTAATAATTTCCTAATTTAAGAGCCTGCATCCAGTTTTGTAAAGTACTTGAGTAAAAGTGTTCAAATATTTTTTAGTAGGTACTCAATACCATTGATACTAGTATTATAATGAATGTCAATAAGTATTTTAAATACTTTCTCAAAGTATCTGTATTTAAAATCAAATACCTACTATTTTTTAAATACTTATTCGTTTAAGTTTATATATTAGTTTCTATTTTAGTTTTAATTTTAATCGCATAAAAAAATAAAATTAAGAATTTATTTAGTTTTTTATTCTTTTACTGTGTACTTTACTCAACTAAAAATTCTCTTACTTTGACAAAAAAAAAATGTGGATATTTTGATAGTTACACAAAAATAAAAAGTAATATAGGTATGGTGTAAAATGCTCTATACAATTAACGTATAACATGAAAATCATTTTCTGATAATTTATAAGGTTAAAAAAGCGGGCAAGTGGATGTCGCTCTGTTGTACAGAAGGTTACCAGTGTTACCATTGTTTAAAGGATGGTATAATTATATCATTGTACAGGTACGAAAAACGATTCTGAGTCGAGATGGTTTGTTAGTGTGGATTTTATATTATACATATTTATGTACCTATATTGTTGTTAGTTGGTTACTTATTATTCATACGGTAGCCGTTAAGTTGAATTAATATTATAAAATTACAACACAATAGCTAAAATCGTTATTCTTTGTAATTTCGTCCAAATTTGAACTTAAAATATCCATAAAAAAAAAAACTGCTTTTATATTTTTAATATTTTTTGGTTGGTTAAAGAATAACATACTTACGTGGAACGTATTTTTTTAAATTTTCAATCCTTTGTTATAAAAGTTTAAAATTTTATCAAAATTTTTATTATGGTAGGTACCACAATGTAGGGGTGCAATAAAATAGGATTTCCACAAATTGTAAACATTTAAAACGTCATTTCTTGTTTGAATTTTTCGGAAGGTATAAACTATAAATGCCTACTATTATTTATATAATCGAAGTCATAACATAATAATGTTACAACGATTTCACAAGACATTTTAACTTTTTAAAAGAGTATAAAATATACACAATAGGCAACAGAAACGACTATTTTTAATAAATCAAGGTGGTCTAATAAATAATAATAATAATAATAATAATAATAATGATAATATTAATAATAATGCTGTAAATTCAATATCTACATGTAATATTATTAATACTGAAGAAAAAAAAGTTATAACACAAAAAATTGCACTGTACACATGGACGAAGTCCAAGTTAATCAGCTAGTAAATTAAATTTATAAAAAAAAATGTAAGTCTATATGTAGTGTTTTCAACTTCAGTATCTTGTTCCAGTGGCGTCCGCAGGATTTTTCAATGGGGGGGAGGGCTTGAAAATTAGTTACAATTTTATTTTTATTTCGTGCAATCTAATAATTTCAGACGTTTATTTGAGGTGTTTTAAAATGATTGTAATTTTTCAACTTTTCTGGTACAAAAAAATGCTCTGACATAAGCTTCGATGCCTAGTGTAGACGTGTAGTATGTTTTTGGAAGCAAATTGGATCTAGTTGGTACTTTTAGGAGGTCGAAATTGAAAATGCTCAGTGCTTTTAAGAATAATTGGAGAAAATAAAAATTAAAACGTACTTAAATTGTTTGGTAACAAACTTGGTTATACCGTCCTCCTTGGATTGAATTTGATGAATTACATTTTTTTTTCTATAAATGTCAATATAAAAAAAGGTGGGCAAGTGGGTGTCGCTCTGCTGTACAGTAGGTTACAAGTGGGTCACTGTATAATGGATGGTATTAAATTTGAATTCAATGATATAATATCATTGTATAAGAAAAACGATTCTGAGCGGTGACGGTATGTCAGTCTATGTATAAGACATATTATATACATATCTATGGTATTAAACAAAAAATTGACCTATAATAGGTACCTATAATAAATTCCAAATTAATCATATCACAATATCCATTAGGTACTTATAACGCGTTATACATCAACAAAAACCGTGATACTATCATAGATATATAATAGTACACTTTAGAAGTTTCAAGTACCCACGAATAATATTATTCAATCACAACAAAATAACTAAAATAGTTATTCTAGTTTTTTTAAAATGTAATTTCGTCCAAATTTGAATTTAAAATGTCTGTAAAAAATAAGTTTGTTCATATATTTTTTAGATTTTTTGGTTATAGTATGAACTAATTATGAGAACCTTTGTGTTGAATTTGTAATCCTTAGCTAAAAAAACTGAACATTTTATAATTTATTAATTACAATGATTGATAATTTTCGAGATTTTGATAAATTTTGTCAAAATTTGATCTTTAAATGCTTATAAAAAAAAACTGTGCCTATGTATTTTTAATATTTTTCAACTGCTATTGTAACAATTTTTATAAGCGAGTTTAAAAGTTCAAATTTCGTCAAAACCACAGTTAATTTGTAGTTCAAAATTTATAAAATATAAAATATTATGTGTATAGCTAAGGCTAGAAAATTTAATAGGTACAACTGGTACAAGGTCTTTCATACAAGTAGTTCATACTTTTACTGCAAAATTACAGATAATTTATGGAAATTGGTATGCAAATACAATGTTTTTTTCAAAAATGAATTCATTCTGATAAGACATATATGAAATTTAAGTCTTGCTTACTATAGTTAACACTTTAACAGCTTAAACTTGATTAATATTTTTTTGAAAAAGTAATAATAATACGGGCAATGGGGGGGGGGCTTCAAACCGTTAGCCTTCCCCCCTGCGTCCGCTGTCTTGTTCGATGGGAAAGGGAATGTAATTGGTGCATTGGGGAGGTCAAAATCCAATATTTCTATATAAATGTCCCGAGCACCGAGAAAAACAAAAAATAAATTAAGGAGAACCGGGAACTTCTACGCTAAATCGGTTTTCGACAAAATCGATTTTGGTTTTTGGTGTAACTCTAAAACAAATTACCATAGATACTTGTTATTTTCTCCGGTTGTTTATATTAGCATTTTAATATTTTATATACACTATAACATTTTCAAAAGATTTGGATTTATTTGGACTGTTTACAGACATTTTCAGTTTCCAATTTTTTTAGTATTTTTTTGTATAAATGCCAATAAAACTTTATTTGTTAGGTAACAAAACCTTGGAAATTTAATTCAAGGCTCTTAGTATACCTATTATTCGTTATATACATTTTTAGCGTAAGAGTAATTCAGAACTAATTCAGAAGGAATTCACACAATGCATATGGGACTAATAAGTAAAATATAATAAATATGTTGGTGGATGAATGCTAACTACACAGGATTCTTACGATAAAAATAATTTAATAAATGACCTAACAAATTGTTACGAAGTATGTTTATAAGTTAACACTAAAGTTATACGTTATTAATATTATATTATATGGGTACTACTACTACACCAGTACACTATTATCTGCTAAAAAAGATACGTTTTTATTAGATACCTACCATAGTGTTAATACTACCCGACATTTAACATATTTTTATAAAATTTGCTTAATTTTAGGGAGCGTAGCCAACGGCGCCGTGGCTTAGTTGGTTAAAGCGCCTGTCTAGTAAACAGGAGATCGGGAGTTCGAATCTCCCCGGAGCCTTTTTGCAATTTTTTTTACGAAATGTATTATTTTAATATACAATATTTAGTCCGCATTGCTCAACAAACTATTTGTATTTTTTTTCATTTTTTTTTTCTGTATTTATATTGTTTTGATTCTACGTTGTAAAAAAATCATTAAAAAAAAAAAAAAAAAAAAATACACTCGCCCTATTATGGTCATCACACATACAATTTTTGATGGCATAGTAATAAATTATTCTAAAAATAATTATAACTAAATATTATAACTACCAATTTTAAGAGTACTCCCATATGACAATATCTGTATATCACATTTCAATATTATTTTTGTTATAAAATAATGCATAAAAATATTTTCCAATGTTATTCATATAGGTTGAACACTAAAATAATTGTATTTTTAAATACCTAGGTACATATTATATTTCTAGTATAATATGTTAATCTGAAATGTATTTAGAAATGTGTTACATATTGGGTAAAATTAATTAAATGTAGTATTCTGTTACACAAATAACATTAAAAATTGATAGATAAATAAGTTTTGAGTGTGAGTATCTATTATCTTGTCGAGATGTAATTGAGTAGGTAATGGATGTGTTAAATTTGAATTCAATGATAAATAATTTCATACCGATTCTTAGCTTTTATTTACAACTACTTTATAATTTATTTATTTAATGTTATTAGTAATTTGTTTTAATTACATTATATAATATAATAATAATTAATACATAATAATTAATACCTGATTGATAATCGGAGCTCTCAGGTTATTACAATATTACACAGAAATGTCGTCCGATTGTTTCTCTATTTTAGATGTATAAAAACATAATTTTTAAAAATAAATGGAGCTATCTGGTTATTGCACTGACGCCTTAATTGTATTATAATAACCATAACTATGAGAATAAAATAATTGATAATATATTTTTGAACGGTTTCAAGTTAATTTGTGTATTAATTTATATCTATAAATCATTAAATCAAATCATGATTACCATGTCAACAATATTATAAAATACAATACATGGTATTGCCTATTTATAACACTGTTGACATAATTATTGATTTAATAATGAATATTAGGTAATAGTTTATAAACGTAAGTACAATTTTCGTTATTTTACATACTGAGTGAAGCAGTGGATGTATTACAAAATCTTGTCACTTTATGAGCAGTAGAAATGCTTCAATCTTCGAATAAAATTTATTTTAAAGTTGGTTACTTTAAGACTAAAGGGGTCAAAGTAAAAAAGGTGGGTAAGTGGATGTCGCTCTGCTGTACAGTAGGTTACAAGTGGGTCACTGTATAATGGATGGTATTAAATTTGAATTCAATGATATAATATCATTGTATAAGAAAAACGATTCTGAGCGGTGACGGTATGTCAGTCTATGTATAAGACATATTATATACATATCTATGGTATTAAACAAAAAATTGACTTATAATAGGTACCTATAATAAATTCCAAATTAATCATATCACAATATCCATTAGGTACTTATAACGCGTTATACATCAACAAAAACCGTGATACTATCATAGATATATAATAGTACACTTTAGAAGTTTCAAGTACCCACGAATAATATTATTCAATCACAACAAAATAACTAAAATAGTTATTCTAGTTTTTTTAAAATGTAATTTCGTCCAAATTTGAATTTAAAATGTCTGTAAAAAATAAGTTTGTTCATATATTTTTTAGATTTTTTGGTTATAGTATGAACTAATTATGAGAACCTTTGTGTTGAATTTGTAATCCTTAGCTAAAAAAACTGAACATTTTATAATTTATTAATTACAATGATTGATAATTTTCGAGATTTTGATAAATTTTGTCAAAATTTGATCTTTAAATGCTTATAAAAAAAAACTGTGCCTATGTATTTTTAATATTTTTCAACTGCTATTGTAACAATTTTTATAAGCGAGTTTAAAAGTTCAAATTTCGTCAAAACCACAGTTAATTTGTAGTTCAAAATTTATAAAATATAAAATATTATGTGTATAGCTAAGGCTAGAAAATTTAATAGGTACAACTGGTACAAGGTCTTTCATACAAGTAGTTCATACTTTTACTGCAAAATTACAGATAATTTATGGAAATTGGTATGCAAATACAATGTTTTTTTCAAAAATGAATTCATTCTGATAAGACATATATGAAATTTAAGTCTTGCTTACTATAGTTAACACTTTAACAGCTTAAACTTGATTAATATTTTTTTGAAAAAGTAATAATAATACGGGCAATGGGGGGGGGGCTTCAGACCGTTAGCCTTCCCCCCTGCTTCCGCTGTCTTGTTCGATGGGGAAGGGAATGTAATTGGTGCATTGGGGAGGTCAAAATCCAATATTTCTATATAAATGTCCCGAGCACCGAGAAAAACAAAAAATAAATTAAGGAGAACCGGGAACTTCTACGCTAAATCGGTTTTCGACAAAATCGATTTTGGTTTTTGGTGTAACTCTAAAACAAATTACCATAGATACTTGTTATTTTCTCCGGTTGTTTATATTAGCATTTTAATATTTTATATACACTATAACATTTTCAAAAGATTTGGATTTATTTGGACTGTTTACAGACATTTTCAGTTTCCAATTTTTTTAGTATTTTTTTGTATAAATGCCAATAAAACTTTATTTGTTAGGTAACAAAACCTTGGAAATTTAATTCAAGGCTCTTAGTATACCTATTATTCGTTATATACATTTTTAGCGTAAGAGTAATAGATAAGTGACAAAGTCTATCCACCCTTCATAGAATAGGGCCCCTTTATTAATGACGTATATATATTATATATTAGAGTAACCTGGGGTATAATGGGGGCAAAACGAATTATTATGTATAAGTAATTTAATAATTGGCATTATTACAATGCCATTTGAAAAATATTAAAAACCCGAAGTCTCAATTTTTTTTTTGTAAGCATTTAAAGTTCGAATTTTAACAAAAAGCGTAAAAATCACGAAAATGTGCAAATTATTTTTGTTTAGACTGTCAGGTAGAAAAATTGTTGAGCTATATATTGATAGGTATTTATATATCTAAAAATTACAATTTATCAGTTCTCGTGAATTGTATGGTGACGAATTAAAATATAAGCCATTATTCATTATCTGGATGATATATTTATTAATAAAAACATATATATTGAAACCTCTAGATACCGGACATTCTCAGTAACTGAAATGTTCACAACCATTCAGAGGGTTCAGTTTGTTGGAATGTTGTAGTTTGTAATTTGTGTTCCCAAAAAAAGTCCAATATTTGGAGATGTCAGTTAGGGGTGGTTTCACTCGAATGATATTATATATTATACTTTAAAAAATACTAACATCATACATCACCATATTACATAAATCAGTCAGATACATTTTATCGCGAATCCAGCCCAAAAATATATTTATGTAAAAAAAAATTACTATAACATATAATAATATTGTTAAATATTCGTTTAATTTGGTATCATAGTTTGTTTAAAATGTTTGTTGTAATGATAACATGATATTATGGAATAATAATCATAATATTATAATAATATGATATACCAATTGATCAGTGATATTTTGGGTGTCATAGTAATATTTTGTATACTGTAACTAGTGTAGATTTGCTACGTAATAAGACTAAAATGTTTAAATGCATCGATATAATAAAATTATATTTTAAGGTTTTTCCTAGCTCTGAAAAAAACCCTATGCATACTAATAGGTAAAATTTAATATATCATATAGTATCTACTATATCAGTTTTATAATCTTGTTTTTCTCCAAAAATTATTTTCAAATTATTTTTTTTTTTGTATAATATGTATTTATTTTAAGGAAAGTATAAAACTATACAAGTATTATAGCATTATCAAATTTGTTTTCAGTTTTGAGTATTACAGTTTACGGTCTAATAGGTACCTGTATAATACATAATATATCATATAGGTATGCGTATCAATATATTAATATTAAATAATATTATTACTATGGTAAATATTTCAGTAATCTGCAGCTTATTAATGTATTCAAAGGAAATCGACTTCAGAATTTTAGATACTTGACAATTTATGTTATATACTTACTGGTCATTTCGTTATAACTAAGTCGTAAAAAGATCCGATTTTATGTTCCTTTCGTCTTCGCTAACGTATAAAATAAAAAAAACGTCATAAGTTTTTCCTATATTGTAAGTGACCAATGCGTCAACAATATATAAAAAAATGAATGAAACATAATATTATAGGTAAAAGGTATAGCACAGTATACCTATTCGATGCCATCTATATTCTGTCATAAGCGTCCGTATAGAATATAGAATAATATAATAAATAATATAGCAGCTGTCGATTGAAATGTTTGAAGAGCTATTCAATATGTATGCAATTTAAGTTGTTTTTATTAATTAAAAACATTTATTTCGTTTGGATTAAGTTACAACGATTTTATAATTGTCTAGGTACATATTCAAACAGAGAAAATCAATTAACAATTTAACATAATATTTTAAACATATAAAGTGTCTTTTAAATTGTATGGAATGAGGTTATAACTACCTATATAATTTGGCATACCTACTTCAAAGTTCAAATTTATACGCTATACTTATAATATATTATATTTAGGGGGTAGGTAATCACTGTTCCGCTTTATTTCTATCATAAATTAGCATTATTAATATTTTAAATAGAACCAAAATGCAAAATACTTACCTGCTCTATTTTATAGTACCTACTTAATAGTGGGAGGCGTTCAAAATCCCGACAATGATAATCCCGAATGGTCAAAAACCCGAAACCAAAATCCCGACAGTCTAAAATACCGACAGTTCAAAATATCGACAAAATAAAATAATTTTATCTTATCTTATAAAAGTTTAATTTAGTACCTATATTATCTAAAACGCTCAATTATTTGTCCCAAGTCTCAGTGAACGATTGAACATTTCAAATGAACAAACGTATTTTTGTGTGTTAATTGTATAGTACCTTTGTTTTAAATATAAGTTAGGAGTTTTTTTTATTATGAGTGAAATATGTGAAATTATCCCATCTCAAAAAAGAAATGCCAAAATATGTGTCAAGGGATATTTAATGACAAAAGACAAGAATCGAGAGGACATATATTATTGGTGCTGCGAAAAAAGAAAACTAATGGCCTGCACAGGTAAGTTATTATTTCATTAACCGGAAAGACAAATTAATAAATTGGTTATATGACATAAGCGCCAAAGGTACGAAAATGACATATCATTTGCGCCAAAATAAATATTTCGTATAAGTAGTTTTTCAAAATTGATATATCTTATAAAAATGATATTATATGTATACTATATAATATTAATATTATTTTATATAATATATGTTGAAATTTAAAAATATTATTCGTGGGTATTTGACATTATATACGTTATAGACGTCTATGGGTGTCAACATTCCTTATTGATATGTTAGTTATTTTTAATTAAAGATTCAACCATTAATGATGAAAAACTTCTACTATTTTGTACTAAAAATAATGTTCAACGGCTGTCGCATGCTCGTTATTTAATTATGGATGGTACGTTTTGGACAGTCCCGACAATATTTAGACAGCTATATACCATACATGCACCTGTAGGAGGAGACAATTTTCGAGTTTTGCCACTAGCATATGCTTTAATGTCATCAAAATCTGAAACCCTGTATATACGTCTTTTTCAAGACTTAATTGATTTTTGCGAAGATAATGGCGGGCAACTAAATCCATATAGGATAATGACAGATTTTGAACAGGCGGCAATAAAGGCATCAAAAGCTGAGTTTCCTAACGTGAAAAACAAGGCATGTTTTTTTCATTTATCTCAAAGTACTTGGAGAAAAATTCAATCATCTGGCTTGGTGAATTTATATGGTACAAACGAAGAGTTTAGTTTAAAAATAAGACAAATGCTTGCCCTGGGCCCTGGATTTTATTCCATCTGAAAATATACCTGCAGCATTTGATGAACTTAAAGCGACATTTCCTCCTGAAGCTGAAGAAGTTGTCCAATGGTTTGAAGACAATTATGTACATGGCCGGATTCGTCGCCGAAACCAAAGAAATGGTAATATTATACGCACAGACCCACTTTTTCCGCCCAAACTTTGGTCTGTGTCAGAATTAATGGACCACGGAATTCCTAGGACACAAAATATTGTCGAAGCTTGGCATCGACGTTGGTCAACTTTGGTTGGTAAACCTCATGTTGGAGTCTATACAATGATAGAGGAGCTTCAGAAAGAACAACAACGAGTTGACTTGGAAATTGAATGCATTAATCGTGGAGAACCAAAACCGAAACAGAAAAAACAAATAATTGACAGAGAGAAAAGAATAATGACGGTATATAAAGATATATCAAATAGGAGTGTCTTAGAATTTTTACGGGGTTTGGCTCATAATATATCGATGTAGTTTTATATATTTTTTTAATTTTTTTGTTCAATGACGATCGGCGGTCACATTCCGAATATTAAATCCAATAATGAAAATAATAATATAAATTATGATGTACTTATATAAATATTAAATATACATATTTTAAATAATTATTAACGAATATAATAGTATAAATATAATGTAATTGTAGTGTAATGTATTGTTTGAGTTTTTTAATGAAATTGTTGAATAATGAACATGATAATATTATGTAAATATGTTTGGTCGGGATTTTAAACCGTCGGTATTATGATTTGTCGGGATTTTAAACAGTCGGTACTGTGACCTGTCGGGATTTTAAACTGTCGATATTGTGAATTGTGATTTGTCGGGATTTGGTATGTCGGGATTTTACATGTCGGGATTTCGACCCAGACCCCTTAATAGTGTACTTAGCGTAATATAGGTACAACCGGTGACGTGCTCAAGAATTTTCAATGGGGAGCTTCTCTATTGGGATTTGGGAAAAAGGATGTTAGAAGTTAAATATTACCTAGGCAAATATTTAGCAATAAATAATAATACATTTTAATGAATTGTGAGGTTAAAACCAAATACACAAATAAGGGGGCTTTAGGGGTAAACCCTTCCAAAATTGTCAATATCTTATAAGTTATAAAACTGTATAATACCTACCTATATGTTTATTGTATATGCATTATATTTATACAGTTTGAAGCAGCTGATAACCTACTAATATGTGATAACACTATAACAGTACAACATACAAGTTTACTGATACCACATTTGATACGCTTTTACATGTGCTCTGTATTATAGTTAATACTTAGAACTTATCTAATGGCTAATTGTATATAAATAAATGGCTAATTGTATTGTATTTTATATTGTATAATATATTAAGCAATAACTAATAAGTAATAATAACTTAAATAACTAATTAGTAGGTCGGCCAGAAACAAAAACATAATCTAACCTCTTTCGCGCTATTCACGCTACTGGGTAGTGGGTACAATATACCTACCTAACTAAATACTAAATAATTTATTATAGTATACCTTATGTACAAATAGGTATGACTAAGCATCTAAGCCTTAGAACACATTAACCATTTTAAGAATTGATATTACTTACAATACCTATTTGTTAAATTAAGACCTATCTAATAGGTACTATATATATAATATACTATGTATAATACTATAACACCACAACTTAATAGGTTAGTACAATTACTTACCCTATTAGGTATGAATTGAAATGTACAATACAGATAGTGAAGCTAAAGGCTAAAGGTGTTGGTAGTTATATTTATATAAACTATATTCTATAATAATATATATAGATTCAAAGTTTGATAGCATACCGTGCCATAACACACTAGGTATAAAGGTAGGGTACTTACGTACGTTTGGGGCTTACATAATATAGACTTAGAAACTATACTGAACTAATTGGCACCAAACTTTGCACACATCATTTGATAATATGACTTTGAGACTCATTGTTAGATCTTAGTTTTTCAACTCCCATATGGCTATATGTTGGTTAGGCAGCCTAAGCTAACTTAGGTTTACACGAATCACACATACATTTCGTTTTTGCTCACGAAATTCGAATGTTTTATTGTTTGTACCTAGTACCTACATAGGATTGGTATATACTTATATTGGTTACTATATTCGTACTAATGCACTACCTATGTTGTAGTTTATTGTTTATAGACTCAAAAAATTACTGTAGGTATCGATTTCAACAAAAATTTCAGATTGTTAGAAATATCAGAAAAGTTTAATGCACCTACTTACCTATGTAGCTTAAATTGCATTCAAAAATAAACTGAGAGCCATATCCAATCCTACACATGTGTAAATCTTCGTCGAATAAGTTTCTCAAAGAGAGATATACCGATGTCATTTACCAGTGACTGATGTAAACTAAAACTTAGATAGGTAGGTACCTTTACACTGATATAGCGCCGTTGTTAACTATAGTCTATAATACATTTAACATTAATAGGAAATTATGCAGATACATTCTATATTTCTATTCAAGCTACTAAATAGTAAACAGGTACTTATATAGGTAATATTTTATAATGTTGTACTTGGGTAGTAACACTAGTAGGTATGTACCAATATTATTAATATTAAACATAATTTATTATGATGTTATGTAATGGTTTAAAGTGGTTTAAAGTGATTTACCTACATAGTACATATATTACTGTTACGACTATATTAGGTAAATAACATATCTGTCTATCCGTGTTCACTAGACTAACTAGACACACCTACCTAATTACGATGGTAGATTCACACAATGCATATGGGACTAATAAGTAAAATATAATAAATATGTTGGTGGATGAATGCTAACTACACAGGATTCTTACGATAAAAATAATTTAATAAATTACCTAACAAATTGTTACGAAGTATGTTTATAAGTTAACACTAAAGTTATACGTTATTAATATTATATTATATGGGTACTACTTCTACACCTGTACACTATTATCTGCTAAAAAAGATACGTTTTTATTAGATACCTACCATAGTGTTAATACTACCCGACATTTAACATATTTTTATAAAATTTTTCTTAGTTTTAGGGAGCGTAGCCAACGGCGCCGTGGCTTAGTTGGTTAAAGCGCCTGTCTAGTAAACAGGAGATCGGGAGTTCGAATCTCCCCGGAGCCTTTTTGCAATTTTTTTTACGAAATGTATTTTTTTAATATACAATATTTAGTCCTCATTGCTCAACAAATTATTTGTATTTTTTTTCATTTTTTTTTTCTGTATTTATATTGTTTTGATTCTACGTTGTAAAAAAATCATTAAAAAAAAAAAAAAAATACACTCGCCATATTATGGTCATCACACATACAATTTTTGATGGCATAGTAATAAATTATTCTAAAAATAATTATAACTAAATATTATAACTACCAATTTTAAGAGTACTCCCATGTGACAATATCTGTGTATCACATTTCAATATTATTTTTGTTATAAAATAATGCATAAAAATATTTTCCAATGTTATTCATATAGGTTGAACAATAAAATAATTGTATTTTTAAATACCTAGGTACATATTATATTTCTAGTATAATATGTTAATCTGAAATGTATTTAGAAATGTGTTACATATTGGGTAAAATTAATTAAATGTAGTATTCTGTTACACAAATAACATTAAAAATTGATAGATAAATAAGTTTTGAGTGTGAGTATCTATTATCTTGTCGAGATGTCATTGAGTAGGTAATGGATGTGTTAAATTTGAATTCAATGATAAATAATTTCATACCGATTCTTAGCTTTTATTTACAACTACTTTATAATTTATTTATATAATGTTATTAGTAATTTGTTTTAATTACATTATATAATATAATAATAATTAATACATAATAATTAATACCTGATTGATAATCGGAGCTCTCAGGTTATTACAATATTACACAGAAATGTCGTCCGATTGTTTCTTTATTTTAGATGTATAAAAACATAATTTTTAAAAATAAATGGAGCTATCTGGTTATTGCACTGACGCCTTAATTGTATTATAATAACCAAAACTATGAGAATAAAATAATTGATAATATATTTTTGAACGGTTTCAAGTTAATTTGTGTATTAATTTATATCTATAAATCATTAAATCAAATCATGATTACCATGTCAACAATATTATAAAATACAATACATGGTATTGCCTATTTATAACACTGTTGACATAATTATTGATTTAATAATGAATATTAGGTAATAGTTTATAAACGTAAGTACAATTTTCGTTATTTTACATACTGAGTGAAGCAGTGGATGTATTACAAAATCTTGTCACTTTATGAGCAGTAGAAAATATGCTTCAATCTTCGAATAAAATTTATTTTAAAGTTGGTTACTTTAAGACTAAAGGGATCTAAAATAAAAAGGTGGGTAAGTGGATGTCGCTCTGCTGTACAGTAGATTACAAGTGGGTCACTGTATAATGGATGCTTTCAAATTTGAATTCAATGATACAATATCATTGTATAAGAAAAACGAATCTGAGCGAAGACGGTATGTCAGTCTAGGTTTAAGACAAATTATATACATATCTATGGTATTAAAAAAAAATTGACCTATAATAAATTCCAAATTAATCATATCACATTATCACAATATCCATTAGGTACTTATAACACGTTATACATCAACATCAATAACAAACCCTGATACTATCATAGATATATAATAGTACACTTTAGAAGTTTCAAGTACCCCACGAATAATATTATATAATCACAACAAAATAACTAGGTTTTTTAATATGTAATTTCGTCCAAATTTGAACATAAAATGACTATAAAAATAAACTGTGATTGTATATTTTTTAGATTTTTCGGTAAGAGAATTAACTACTTACGTGGAATCTTGTTTTAAATTTTCAATCCTTAGCTATAAAACTGAACATTTTATAATTTATTAATTACGATGATTAATAATTTTCGAGATTTTGGAAAATTCTGTCAAAATTCGATGTTAAAATGCTTATAAAAAAAAATTGTGCCTATGTATTTTTAATATTTTTCAACTGATATTGTAACAATATATCAGGAGCCTTGTATTAAATTTTTACACTTTTTGGCCCAACAGATAAACTTAATTGATATTTATAGAAAAAAAAAACTAAAAAAATTGAACACTGAAAATGTCCGTAAACGGCTCAAAAAGAGTCAAATATTTTCAAAATTGTATGGTGTATAGGAAATGCTAATATAAACATTCAGTGAAATTTTCATGTATCTACAGTAATTCATTTTTTAATTACAACAAAAAAAGGAAATTGCCACATGAGAAATCGAGTGAATATCCAATGTTGTAAAAATTTGAATTTCAAACGCTCATAAAAATTTAATTTGACTTTCCGGTAGAGATTTTTTTATTGATAAAGGTAGACAATCTTATGAGTAATCTTTTATTAGATTTAAAAAGAAAAATTTTACGAATTCTTAACTCAAAATAATTTGCTGATTTTCGTGATTTTTCCATATTTTGTCAATTTTCGAACTTTAAATGCTTATAAAAAAAATTGTGACTAAGGATTTTTAATATTTTTCATCTGCCTTTGAAACAATATATTAGGAGCTTTCTATTAAATTTTCAAGCTTTCGCAACCAACAAATAAAATTTTATTGATATTTCTAGAAAAAAAACTGAAAAAAAACTAAAAATGAAAATGTCCCTAAACTGTTCAAAATAAATCAAAATATTTTGAAAATGTTATCGTGTATAGAAGATGCAAATATAAACAACTAGTGAAAATTGCATGTTCCTACGGTCATTCGTTTTAAAGTTACACCAAAAACCAAATTCAATTTTCTCGAAAACAGATTTTGCGTAAAAATTCCCGTTTTTCCTTAATTTTTATGTTGTTTTTCCCGGCGCTCTTGAAAACTACTGGGAAATTTAAATTTTGACCTCCCCAATGCACCAACGATATTCACTTTCCAATTGAACAAGATACTGAAGTCGAAAATCGAAGCATTATTTCGACTACTTATCGTGTACACAGACACAAAAAAAATAAATAAAAAAATAAAAAAAAATAAAAAAAAAACACACATCATTGTAAAATCAATACATTCATCGTTTCACTCAGAATCTAAAAGTACTGGGAGGTTTGAGTTTTTGCTTCCGCACTAAAGTAAAATGACATACTATAGATCCAATTTTCTGATAGAAATCGGGTTCAACCCAGGGGCGGCTCCAGAGACTTTCAACAGTATGAAATTGTGTAGAAATACAGTAATAGCCCTAGCCCCCACCCTGGAGCCACCCCTGGTTCAACCCAACTCCATTCCTACCAGTCAGAAACTAAAATATACTATAATATATCTGATCAAACATTTTACTATCCTCCTATATTTTTTTTAGAAGTTTTACATTCCGGGCTTGTTACAGTCATTGTTATTTAATTCCGGTAAAATTACGTTCGGCCTTATTACTTTCTTTCGTATTACGTTCCGAAATCTAAAATTTCAATTCATTTTGTATTCTGCACAAATTATTTCTAGTAATTTTACAGTCCGGAATTTAAATTTCAGAATTTAGTTTTCCGATTTTATTTTGTTCATTAGTTTTAAGTTCCAAACAAATTACAGTCAAGATATATTAATTCCGTGGATTTTACGGTCAGGAATTTTGTTTTCAATACATTTATAATTCTTTCAATTTAATAGTAGGTACGGTTACATTACGTTCTGTTATTTCATAATTCCGGTGACTTTATTTCCGGGATTTTATTGGCATCCCTGAATTTTGGTTTCCGTTCATTTTTCACGTTCATCGATATTTAATTCCAATTCATTTCCGTTCCATCCTATTGTTTTCTCTCAAGATTACGTCCCGTAAACTTAGATTTAAATTCGGTTTGTGTTCTACACATATTAATTCTTGTTAATTTTACGTTCCGGAATTTGAGTTCCCAAATTATTACTCTCCTGCCGTTATTTTTCCGGAATTTTATAGGCGTCCCTCAATTACAGTAGGCAAAGTACCTATATGTGTAAAAATGTTTACACAACAACAATTATTCGCGTATATTTAATCACAACAAAAAACGGGTCTTTAAGCACTATAAAAATGTGATGTTATCATAAATAAATGCTAAGGAAATTGAATTTAAGTACATTTATTTTGTATTATTGATGTATTTACTTGGTGAGAAAATATATACTCTATATGACGGACGCCTATAAAATTCCGGAAAAATAACGGCAGGAGAGTAATAATTTGGGAACTCAAATTTTTACACATACCTATAGGTACTTTGCCTACTGTAATTGAGGATTGGAAATACAAAACGTTCTATTGCCTAAATTGACAAAACTTAGTTAGATATGGGTTCTTATGGAAAAAACATCGATAAATTAAATGGCATCTTCAGAATAGATCAAAACGTTGAACGTACTATTTCCTGGTCACATAAAAATGATATTTAGAAAATCAAAACGTACACTCTTTTTAGTTATACGGCCAAAACATTTTATTGCTCGTCTTAAAAAAATAAACCAATCATTATTTATACCAAAACGAACTATTTCTAAATCGTCACATTTATGTTTTGCAAAAATTACTAATACCCATGTTGTAAGTGTACATATCTAAGGGAATAAGTTTTAAATTAAATTAAAAATATTACTCTAGAATATTTAACACATTTGAATCGTTTTAAGTATAAATAATATATTGTCAAATTATTTTTAAAAAAAACAAATTTTCTCCAAAACTTTTTGTCTATTTATAAATGGTTTGTTTTTATTGGAAATGTTGATATACAGAAAATCGTTTCTCCTGAAAAATCAGTATTTTGACAATAGTACTGATTTGGATTTCCCCTCAATTGTTGTCATTGTTATTTGATTCCCTTGGTCTCAAGATTTTTATTATTTTTATCAATCAAGTTAACATCTGAAATACAATATAATATAATTACTGTATTAAGATATAAATTGTATTACAAACAAGGTTTGGAGCTTCAAAAATTTGCAATTTTCAAAATCTTTTTATAAAAAAATTTATTTTCAAGAAAAATAGTCTGACTAAAAAAGTCAAAAGCATTGGTTTTATAATTCTTAATTATTTATAAATTATATTTGTATTATTGTTATTTGTGTAAAATTTTAAAATTTTAAAATATTGAAATAATTATTACCAATACAATAAGTATAGGTACCTACATCAAATTGTTTTATAATTATTAATATTAATTTTAATTGGTTATAAATTTGAATGTGGGTGTCCCTCTGATGTACAGTAGGTTACAAGAATGTCACTGTAATGGACGGTGTTAAATTTGCATTAATGCATAAGTATATAATATTATGTCTTATATCTAGACTGACATAGGTACCGTCTCTGCTCAGAATCGTTTTTCTTATACTAAGTATATTACTAAGTACATTTGATGATATTATTGTCAATAAAGTAATTTATATATTTACCTATTTATGTGGAACCTTGTTTTAAATTTTCAATCCTTAGCTATAAAAGTTGAACATTTGATAAATTTTGTCAAAATCGAACTTTAAATGCTTATAAAAGAAAATTGCGCCTATGTATTTTTAATATTTTTCAACTGCTATTGTAACAATATATCAGGAGCTTTTCATTAAATTTTCACGCTTTTTTACTCGACAATGTCCGTAAACCGCTTAAAAAGAGTCAAAATAATTTCAAAATTGTATGGTGTATAGAAAATGAAAATATAAACATTCAGTAAAATTTTCATGTGTTATTCGTTTTTAAATAAAAATATACTAAAAACACAGCTACATGAGAAATTGAGTGAATATCCAATATTGTAAAAATACGAATTTCAAACGTTCATAAAAATGTAATTTGATTTGTTTGTAGACATTTTTTTTTTTTGATAAAGGTTTACAAACTTATGAGGAATCTTGTGTTACATTTTCAAATCTTAGATTTAAAAAGAACATTTGTTATGAAATCTCAACTCAAAATAATTTGCTTATTATCGTGATTTTTCCGTATTTTGTCAATATAAATAAAAATTGAGACCTATGATTTTTAATATTATTCAAATGTCATTGTAACAATATATTAGGAGCCTTGTATTAAATGTTCAAGCTTTAATACTCAACAAATAAATTTGGACTAATAAAATTGACTACAGAAAATGTTCGTAAACAGTTCAAAACAAATCAAAACATTTTGAAAATGTTATCGTGTATAGATAATATAAATATAAACAACCAGTGAAAATGTCATGTATATTGTATATACGTTAATTTGTTTTAAAGTTTCACCAAAAACCAAAATCGATTTTGATTAAAAATTCCCGTTTTTCCTAAATTTTTTTATTGTTTTCCAGTAGCCATTAGGTACTTATAACTCGTTGTACCTACATCAACAAACCGTGATACTATCATAGATATATAAAAGTATACTTTAGAAGTTTCAATTACCCACGAATATCACAACAAAATAACTAAAATAGATATTCTATGTTTTTAATATGTAATTTCGTCCAAATTTCAACTTAAAATGACTATAAAAATAAACGGTGCTTATGTATTTTTTAGATTATTTTTTGGTAACAGAATAAACTAGTATTAAGAATAACTTGTCGCTAGTCCATATTAACTTAGTTCATGATCAAACTATCAGAATGCTATTGAAACTGGCGAATGAAAATGTTCTATGTTGTCCGTATGTTAGACGGAGACACCACATATGTGCTTGCGAAGGCTACATCGATAATAATAATTAATTGGCCTACGTAATATATGTCCCAATCGGAAGATAAATCTGAAAATATCTTAGAAAAAAATTAAGGATATAAAACTATTAAAACTCACTCTGAGCTTATGACAGGAAATCAAAATGTTAAATTAGATAAAAGCCAATTTATTTTTAATTATTTGAAATATGCACCGATAACAAGTGTAGACATTGAATTAAATTTTTGTTATATAAACATATTTTAAGTCACTGACAACACATTTTACAAAATCACAATTTTGATATGTATATTATCATAAATTTTAACTTTGAAAAATAATATTACATTTTAATACCTACTTTGTTTGATATATTTTTTTTTTTATTATTTTATAATACTGTAATTTGTTAATGTCCATCATGTTATTTAAATAAGAACCTCATGAATTATAATAATAATGTGAACAACACAACAACATTATTATTAGAACCGCTAAAGCTTACCGAATCATTTTTGAATGTGATTAAGTAACATGGGAAAGGTAATCGTATTATAATACTATTATACTTTTTATGTATTAATATTGTAAAAAATTTAATTTTTGAGATTAAAAAAAAAATTATGTTTATATATTGTCAAAATTATTGTTTGATGTGATGAAAATATTTAAATGTGCCATTGATTGTAATTTGAGGATACATTTACTATAAAGATAGGTAAAAAATGTATTTATTAATGATTTAAAGGTTTATTACATTATATGAACATTTAACTAGAGGCCTCGATTGGAAACGTGAATTAAAACGTACGTGAACACGAAGTCCGTGTACACGTGAATAAAAAATTTGTATTCACGTATACTTAATACACGTTTATTTAATATCCGTGTTCACGTATTTTAAAGTTATTCACGTATTCACGGATATTCGGTATTATAGGTATATCATAATATTATATGATAACCAGCGTTTATGAACTGCACGTGTCGAGCAAATTAACTTATTACCTATTTATTAAATATTGAATAATAGAAAAAGATACTTGTTTATATGAAATAAAACAAATACTAGGTATATACGTGGTAAATTCAAAAAGAACATCATTATTGACCAAAAATGTTAATTTATTTGTTTTCTTATATCAAAATCGAAATTTAATACCATAATATTATAATTATTTATATCATACTTAATTATTTATAAATTATTATTTTTTTTATATTCATAAAAGATTTGTCATTATTATGAATACATTTTTTATAATTTATCAATATAAACTATTACAATTATTTCTTAATCTAGTGATGAACCTAATAATTTTGTAACAATTAAGAAATGTATTGAATTATTCAAATTTGAAATCATTCTTATTTACATGTTTAATTTAATTAATTTTTCTACAATATTTTTGTCTTTGGTTTGTTTGAAATTGTAGTTATAAATGTACCAAATGCTTTTGTTAAATTGTCTATAGTTTTTGTATATCTTTATAAGTAAATTGTGTGGCTAATAATAAAGTATGTATTAAAACACTAAAATACGTGAATACGTGTATACGTGAATATTCGTGTACACGTGAATAATTACACGTGTACACGAATTTTTTAAGTACACGGTTTTAAATTTTCGGATGTTAATTTCACGTAAATACGTGAAGGCGTGTACACGTGGAATAAGGAGCTCTACATTTAACAGATGATTTAAGTAAATTGTTTTTCAAAAATATTTTACTTAAACAAAAATATCCAAGTTAATAGCTGAGTGAAGTCCGGACCTCCTGACTGGGTCTATTTGCTCCGCCGTATTCGCGCCGACACTCTACCCTGCCGCCGCTGATATGCTCTGCGATAAAGCTCTCTGTCATGTGAACATTTCGATCAGTTTTCATGCGCCACCCGTTCTGCTCTTATTTGGTACAGAGTAAATTCATTTTTTTTCTAACCTACAAAGGTAATATTATTTCATGTAATTATCAACTTTATTAATTAGTATTTTCTTATATAGCATTTATTCAACCATGAACAAACTATAGAAATTTCATAATATTAATGTAATCAAAATATAAATTGTGTTGAGTACCTGCCATTGTACCGAAAAAACATACATATGATAATATATTTACCAAATATTTATACATTTTCAAAATTACCCACCATAAACTGTATTTTGTATGGTATATTTTATATTTTAATTCTGATTTATTGTAATATATTATAGGTATTATCATTTAACTTGGTTTATAATCTATACTCTATGTCACAGCTATAAATAGGTACTATTGCAGACGGCAGTCACAAATCTGCTGTCCCCCTATCAACCATGTGTATTGTAAACAATTGTTTGCACTTGTCAGCACGAATTAAACAGTGATGCGAGACACGGGATGTTGTCATCAGTAACAATGAAAGAGCTAATTCCAAACTAAATTTGGTAATTACAAAATTTAAAATACGCATGTAAAAAGATTATTTTTATAGAGCGAGAATTAGCATCACAGATAAATCCTGAATATTATGCTATTGATGTGTTTAAGAGTTTACATTCATTCGACCGAAGCTTAGAATTTTTTATAGTCATGAATTATAATACCTAATTAAGAGATAAAACTATATTTTTACATTTTACGTGTGGATACATGTTCAAATTTTTTTTAATTACCTATAGAAAAAGAAATTTATGAAAAGGAAATTATGATTCATGCACTTTTGAGTAGAATTATTTATGCAACATATTAAGAGTTATGGAAAAGTTATTTTTGTGTAACTATTGAGCTCATTTATAAAATACTAGAATTTACTGCGAGAACATTTGTGGTACACCTATGTTAATATATCAGTCATTATTTAATAGTTATAATTATTACCCAATACTGTTGGCACAAAATCATACATCTGTATATCTGTTTCATTAAGACTTTCAGGCAGTGCTAAAATGCTACCATAAGGATCAGCAGCTATTATGCGACATTTATCTCCAAGTGCTTGTTTCAACTTCCGGCCAATGCCTGTAATCGTACCACCTGTACCAGTACCAGCCGCTACTGCATCTACTTTATAATTTGTTTGTGCCACCCAATGTTTCTTGGCCAGTCCAATCAAAATGTGCCAGTGGATTATATTTGTTACGATACTAAAAACAAAAACAGTCATTAGTTGGTTATCAACAAATTTGTCACATTGTCTTACCCGTTCAAGTATTATGGTATTTTCAGGATCTTCCAAATGTAACTTATGTGTTACACGTATCAAACTATCCAATTCATTAAAAGCAGCTGATGTGGGTATACGCACAATTGTTGCACCTAGCAATCGTAGAGTATCTACCTTTTTCACGTGGCATTTTTATTGGCATCACTATTATGCAACCATATCCTTTAACCGAAGCAGCCATGGCTAATCCATTTCCTATAATAAAATATCAGTAAGTGCATACGTGTATACAATAAAACTTAAAAGTACTAATTAATCAAATACCTGAGTTTCCTGACGATGGTTAAATTATTGTAATTCCAGGTTTTAGCAATCCTTGACGTTCAGCATGTTCAATCTTTTTCCATCTATTCTATCCTTAGTACTACCACCGGGATTCAAAAATTCACATTTAGCACATGTTATATTTATAAGTGCTTAAAAAATCTCAAATTCAATACCCTCTGCTCGAGGTATTCGATTCAACTTCACCAAAGGTAATGGCATGCAATATATTTGGTAAAATTTCATTTTTATTATTCCTGAAAATTCAAAAATTGTAAAAGTGCACTAAATTATAAATAATATTATACATTATACATTACTTGCACATTTTCATTGTGAATATGAGGTGTATCTTTCGCGCATGAATCTTTTGCCCAAGTGCACTGACTATGTTTATCTGGTCTGAATTTTTCGAAATACACATCGATATCGTAACCAAAACACCCGTCTTTGCATTTCACTTCTTCGATCTCCGCTTTCTTCGCCATTCCTACAGCTGGATCTGCCATCGTAACGCTACAATCAAAACCACAATATAACCTTGTTTAATCCTGTACCCACTTGCCACAATAATAAGTATAAATTAGATTCTCACTAATCGATCTAATTGCCTTATTAACCTACTCGTTGAACAGTAGGTACAATTTTTTTTAGTACGAAAACTATAAAATTAACGTATCATAAAATGGTAATCAACGTTCAGTCCACGTTTGAACTTAAATCGAATAAACGGTCTTAATTAAATAATAACAGACAACCTCCGGCCTGCTACCGAGCGTAAATCTCAGTTTAAATAAACTAAGATGAAGTGCCAAACGTTGAAGCGCCGTACAACGAAATATTGCAGCATTTGTGCCAAGAAGCAAGATATCATGGTCCGTGATAAGGTCACGACTACCGCCATTGATTTTAGAATATACTTTAGTATATTCTAAAATCAATGCTACCGCTGACCAACTTACCTACAATGGGCAACAATTATTTTTATGATAACAAGACTTACGTTGATAAAATATACTATAATGAGAAATTCATTTATACTTATTTTATTAATGAAATATCATAAAAATTACAATTCACAATAATTTATTATTTTCGTTTAGTTAAGGTTCTATTAAAAAAAAAACAACAGACAATTCCATTTAAAAATGTATTTTATATCCTAAAATATTAATTACTCATTAGTTATTACCACTAAAAATATATTTATATTATTAATTTATTTACATGCATTCAACTATTAACACAAATTTAAAAATTTGATTTATATTAGTAGGTATTTATTAACTGGTCGTGTATTTAAATTTTATAATGCAGTATATAAATAAATACTTATAGGTAAATATAATAAATACTTTATTCGGAATACTATTTTTATGAAGTATTTGAATATATGTTATCTGAATACTATTTTTCATAAGTATTAGAGTATATTTTATTCCAAATACTTTTTAAAAGTATTTTACCAAAGTCTGCGTATTTGAAATTGAGAATGATAACAAATGGGTGTATGTATTATATTATATAGTACTCACTTTTCCACTTTTTCCCTTTTTAACTGGTGATGGGCCATATTCAGCATTATCCTCACTAGAACTGTCTGCCATGTCGGATAAATAATTCACAAAATACTATAAAAAAAAAAAACAGAAAATATCGGAGGGTGTTTTGGTATGTTGCGGAACAAACGCGTAAACCAATTGTGGCATAGACGCATGTGATGTCTGCGGAATGTCGGCGGCGGCGGCGCTAACTACATCAACGCCAGCTGGTGGCAACAAACATACGCGAACGAGACGAGTTTTCGTCAAGCGAGTGGGAATTCTTATTCTGAATAGAGTATAGATATAGGTACCACGGTTAGGTAATAATTATACTTTTTTTTTTGTGGAACTTGCCATTAAATGATGAAATTATGTAGATACATATTATGAGCATAACTGCATAAGGCTATTTATTTGTCAAATCGGTCAATAACGATCATTCAATTTTATCTGTAAATATTAATATATACCTATAATACACTGTTCATTTCGGTGTGGGTACCTACACTATATAAGTAGGTACTGCCAGTGGCTTAGCGTGGGTTTCAGCTTAGCGTATGCGTTGAAATAGTAAGTTAATGGAATCGTTGGGGGCTATGCCCCCCACATCCCCTATACTGTTTTTAAAATTTTACTTTAAGCATACAAAGTATTACTTATCCATTAATATATATTACATTACCTAGTACATAACAAAATATTATATTCAATAAATAAAAAGTAAATCACTTTTTAAAAATTAATGCACGTTATAACTTATAATAGACTGTCAACGATAGCGTATGCAATACTGATCCCGCATACACGAGTGACGAATATACGACCATAAGCGTTCCATGTTTTGTTATTAATATTATCGATAAGAACTATAAATAACTGCAGTCGCTGAAAGTCTGTACCCGTATGCAATCGCCTACTTGCATACTGCTTACATAATAAACAAGGTACTGAGGTACTACAGCGACTAGATCTAAGCGACTAGGACTATAGCGCGTCGGCGGCCGTGGTGTCACGGATTAATCAATCCTAATGAATAATGATTAATGAACTTGAAAAAAAATCCACAAAATATTAAAGTTTTTACTAAAGTTTTTACTAAATTAGTACAATGAAATTTAAAACATTTTTATAAAAATATAGAATTATTAATATGTAAAAAAATATTTTTTCATATTGTTAAGTGTATACTGTGCATACACAGCATACGCATACGCTACGCCCACTGGTAGGTAGTCAAAATAATGCTTCGATTTTCAACTTCAGTTCAAACCTATCTTGTTTGATGGGATATGGGATAGTGAATCTAGTTGGTGCGTTCTCGAGGTTTAAATTCCCTGCAGTAGTTTCCAATAGCGCCCTGGAAAAAAAAATTAAGGAAAAAGGGTCATTTTTACTCAAAAATTGTCGGTTTTTGGTAAACTCGATTTTGGTTTTTGGTGTAACTCTAAAACAAATGGCCATAGAAATTATAATAAAATATTCACTGAATGTTTATGTTTGGATTTTCTCTGCACCATAACATTTTCAAAATATTTTGACTTGTTTTGAGCTGTTTACGGACATTTTATGTTTCCAGTTTGGACGAAATTACATATTAAATAACCAATAATAATAATTTTAGTTGGGTATTTTATTGTACCTAATTCAAAAATATTATAATAAAAATCACTCTGTAATACAGATAATTGGTTTTCGATGCCTATCGATGAGCCTGTTTAATAAATTCACGTTGGCACGTTTTGTCCACTTATCCACTCGCTATCATCAAAAGCAGCAACCGGTTACAAATAAAATGTAATAAATAGGTATAACTCCATATTTTATACATTATTACTTTTTGTATAGGTATATAGTGTATATTATGTATTATATATAAAATGTTTATTTCTGAAACAGACTTATATAGGTACACAAGTATATAGGTACAATATATTATGGTTTAGATTGCATTTACAACGGTTGCTGAATTCACTGTAAATTTGGTTTTGCTAAATCTTGAAGGACATGGTTAATCTTATTCAGGGCCGTCCCAAGGTTTTTCGGGGCCAGGGGCAAATTAATTTGGGGGCCCTTCGACCATAATAATAAGCTATGATAAACAAAATACTCACTGAGAATAACAAAATGTTTGTAAATGTATTTTTCCAAACCTTAACCAATCAAGCTCTTTTAAATTCATGTATTGCATTACATACGTTTACATAATAGAATTGAATATTATTCATATTATTTATATGGATATTATTCAATAAATTATTTGCAATTTTTCATTTTCTAATACCTCGGGGTCATCAATATCACATTGTTGCTCATTTGAGTCATTTATATCATTTTGAATCAAGTTCCTACTTGACGAACACCAACCTAAATCATGTAAATTACGTTTTCCCTTTTCTTTAAGTTTTTATATTATTTATTGCCTTCCTCTTCGCAGCACCCGATATTTTTGAACTGGAAACACGTAAACTTCACTGATGGTAAAATCCACAGTCCACAGATTACAACTAATTTTAGTATAGCTTTAGTATAGCAGTCTACAAGGTGTATTCGTATTTATTATGTTTGTGGCAAAGCATAAAGTCATTATGGACTTACGGAAAAAGTTTAGAGGTTCAATGGATCACAGTGAGTCTACATAAATTAACAATATCTCTGGGTCATCATAAAGTAGCACTGGGTAGTGCTCATAAAAGTTATAATGATTTCTAAATGCTAAATTTGTATTACCCTCCACAGTCCACATGATTTTTAGTTTTACGTATTATGTATTTTTCAATTCTACAAAGCAAAAATGGTTTGAAAAAATTGTAGAAATTATTATTGAAGAAATATTAACCAAAAAATTCTAAAATCTTGATTCGTCCATAAAAATCTGATTTCACAAAACATTATAACAAAGTGAAATTCATGAGAAATCTAGTGTGGCAAAACAATTTTTTTTTTATACTTATTGTGACATAAATCATAAATAATTTAATTAGTCAATTTATTTTCAAAATTATTTTCTTTTGGAGTAGATGTAGAAGGCATTCATACATTTCATCAGTCATAACAAATTCTTCATTAGCCCTAAAGAAAATAACAATACGGTCATATTACCTACACCCTATACAGCAATATACAGTGTTTGAATTGGAAAAAAATAAGGATGTTAAAATATTTTTAAAAAAGAAGTACAAAATTAAATAAAATAAAATATTTTAAATGCATTTTAGTATAAAAAAAAAAACTGAACATTTTATAATTTTTTAAATACAATGATTGATAATTTTCGAGATTTTGATAAATTCTGTCAAAAGTCGAACTTTAAATGCTTATATTTTTCAACTGCTATTGTCATAATATATCAGGAGTCTTGTATTAATTTTTCAAACTGTTGACCCAACAAATAAAATTTTATGGATATTTATCAATAAAAAAAAAACTAAATAATTGAAATTTCGAAATTTTGAAATGTCAACAAACAGCTCAAAAGAGTCAAATTATTTTCAAAATTGTATGGTGTATAGAAAATGCTAATATAAACATTCAGTAAAATTTTCAAGTATCTACAGTAACTATGATACTTTTTCTTGATAATACGCACATTTGTATATGAATTTTTATTATGTAATTTATATTTTTGACATTTTATGTCTTTGCACATAGAATCGAAAAAAGTTACATTAAGTCACAAAAAAAACGTTACGTTATATTTTATTTATGTTTATAAATGGTTGCAATGGGTTTTAAAACTATTATAATAGGAATTATTTTGTCTTTGCTTTGGCACATAGAATTGAAATCAAAAAACTTACGTTACTTTACGAAAAAAATTGCAAAATATCATTTTTCTAAACCGAAATATATCTGTAAACCCCCGTTTGAGCATCCCCTGGTTAGACCTAGGGGGGTGATTTTTGGTAATTTTTAAAGAATTGTTCATGTTGTAGCATATTCAAAATTATAAAAGTTTTAATACAACTTATATATTTTTATGATAAGAAAAAAAGTCCGAGAAAAAATTATTTAATACACATTAATAATTAAATAGAAATAAAAATATTTAATTAAAATTAGTTCGTAAACTGCAACTATCAAACAAAAATATTTTATTATTAAATAGTAATTTTTCAAGTAATATGTTTTAATTGCTCTGTGCCTCTGTATACTCAAATTTACTTACTATAGGTACATGTGATAATTAACTTATATACTTATAGTTATAATAATAATAATTAACAAAATATTTTTTTGTTAACCTTTTACTAACTTATTTTAATATAATAATTTAATATACAAGTAATTTTAAAATACAATTTATTAATTATGATAATGGTTAGTGCATGGTTTATAATTACGTAACATATAGGTACAATATACCTTCCTAATGAATTATTTTTTTAAAATTATTTTTTCTTAGGACTTTTTTTCTACAAACTTTTTTATCATTTACCAATTTTACAGTGACTTAGGTATATTCAAAAACTGTTTTAATTGCCTAGTTTCAATAGTAAGTTCTATATTCTTCATATCATCTATCAAAACATTATCGGACACTAGTGCCTAAATGTGTTTTTTCCTGTTACAATTAAAATAAAAGAATAATGAATAAGTAGTGATTAATCTTCAATTTTTTAGAATATTTATATTATTGTAATTTTTATACATCACTTTTCTACAATCTTGATTGTGAATTGTTCAATCGATGTTTTTTTAACCTAGGTGCAGTAGGTGCACTTAACTTACACCTAGCTTTTCACCCAAAACGCCAGTCTTTACTCATATTGTAAATGAATGAAAAAAAGCACAAACCACCATCAGGAAACTCACTGATAACTTTACTGATCAGAGCAGGGCCTGATTAACCAATAGGCTAAGTAGGCTACAGCCTAGGGTGCCAAGCGTTTTGGAGGCGCCACAAAAAATTTTTTTACGAATGTAGAATTTTTGCATAATATATACTTTAAAAAAAAAAAAATTATATTTTCGTTATTACACGTTCAATGCCGCGGCCTATTCGCCGTGCCGTTACCGCGTCGCCGCAACGAATTTCCGCCCGGTCGACTATTGTAATATATTACGTTATTTGTCATATTATACCTATTTCTTGTAATCGTCGCGGGCTTATCGCGCCGACGACCGAGCGATCCCACATCCACTAATAGTATATATTATAAGACTTTTGAGCCATTTAAAATCCTTGAAGATAGAGGCACTATTTCCAAATATTGAAGTGGCTCTAAGAATATATTTGAGTATGGCCGTCACAAATTGTAGCGGAGAAAGATCATTTTCTGCTCTAGGGCGGGTGAAAAACATTTTAAGATCCACTTTACGCCAGGATAAAATGAAGGCCCTTGCACTTTTGTTTATTGAAAGTGAATTCATGAACAATATTTCTTTCGATGAAATAGTAGTCTTTCGCAGCGTTAAAATCAAGGAAAAAACTTTTTTAAATGAATAATATTTAGTTCAATCATAAATTAAAAATGTTTAAATGCTTTTGTGTATAATTTTATTAAATATAAAACACGTTTTATTTTAAACAAAAAAAGTTTGTTGTTTTTACGTTTTCTTAATCCTCGTTTTACCCTCCAACCACTCCGATCATTCATAGGGCGCCAAATCAACCCTAGCCTACTGGTGACCAACTCCTTAATCAGGCCCTGGATCAGAGTGTAGTGTTCAAATAAAATGATTCGTATGGGTAGTATATTATATTTGGTTGTATTTAATTTTGGAAAAATATTATTAATATTATTGATTATTATTGTTGCCCATTAATTATTCTTGTACACCTATCCAGTAATCCTTATCTGCTAATTGTTTCCGAGAATCGCTGTCACGTCGAGTCGGGCAACCGCGCCGGAAACAACTCTCACACGCGCACGCACTTGTCAATACATCGCAAAAAATGAAATATATTCTTGTTTGCATGACATTTATTTTATAGGATTAGGGTATTGTAACTAAATATTAATGACTAGGGTTCGGATTTGAAGGCAATATAATCAATAAAAAAAGCATTTAAAATGTAAAAAAAGGCAAAAAAAGGCATTTAATTTATATAAAAAGGCAATTCATAAATATACTACAAAATAAAATAGTGAACATTTTTTAAACACTTTTAAATGCACACATTTTGAGAAAAATACAAATTAAAAATGAGCATGAATACTAAACTACATTAAGTTTATGCTATTTTGTATAAATAGATTAGGTACCTTTTTCTTTAACCAGGTTTGTCCTAAGAATTAGTTAAAAACAATTTTAAATATTAACTTACTTGAGTTATACCAGTTAATTTAATGCAAAATAAACAAAAGGTAAAAAAGGCAAAAAGGCATTTATAAGTAAAAAGGCAAAAAGAGGCAAAAAAAAAAAAGATCCATTCTCTAAGAAATTAAATGAAACACATTTTTGTATAAAAATTATTTTTCTATTATGATTAATAAAAAAAAGGCATTTGCCTTCAAATCCGAACCCTATTAATGACTTATTAAAAATGTAATTGTATTTCATTGTGGTGATTAAGTGATTTGGTTGACTTTTAATTAACCTCACTGTTAACTTACTAAATTTCTTTTTTAATTAACTTGAAATTACCTAAAAAATTAATTTTTCATTTTAAGATTAAGTTATGTTATTTTATTTTTATTCTTATTATATTTCACTATTTCAGTCTATTTTGTTGTCATGTCAAAAAATATTTACAGTGAATTGTTTATAGTTAAAAATTTATATTCATGTTAATTCAAATCTAACTTATATGGAAATACTGTATACAGTATAAGCATTAGTCTCTAATTTAATTTTTGGGTGGAAAAAAATTAAGTGTGCTAGTCTTGTATAAACAAATTTAATTTTTTTTTACTTAATAAAAAGTTAACAAAAAATGTGTATTAATGTTTAACTGAACTGATTTAACCTATAGTTAAATTAACTTTTAAATTTTTAACTTAACTTAACCGAGTTAAAAAAAAAATCATTAACTTGCCAAACATTGGTAATACCTATTAACCATTTTATACTTTATAGGAAATCAGTTTTTTTTAGATTTATATTATTGGATAAACAATGTACTAATAATTTATATACTAAATGGTATTTTTACAAACATTTGTTATATTATTACTTATACATGGCACCCATTAAAATAAAATATTTACAAAACTAAACGTTTTTTTTTTTTTTTAAATTCTGAAGATTTTTGATTTATAATTAATAATAACAAATATTAGACCGATAATAAATTTGTATAAATATTTTACTTTTAGATACAGTGTGCCTTACATTTTTTTTTATTATTAAAGGTAACTCAAATTCTACTATTTTAGATATAAAATAAAAACTGTTGTACTCCACACATCTTAAATGCATGATAGAATGTATAATATGTTAGAATTATAAAATAAATAAAAATATATTCATACGATATTTTACATAATATTGTTTTGTATGTTTAAATGAAAAAAAAATGTCAACGAGATACAAATTTGAAATTAATTTTATATTACGACCAATCCAAATCTATAATTGTATGTTACATATTTTTGCAAATTTAGTCAATTTGATTTTCGAGCCATATTTCTTTATTTATGGATTTTTTTTTGTAGATTGTGGACGGTTACACAGCGTTACAAAATTCAATAGTCGGCGCCAACTGCATAGTCTAGACACGAGACCATCAGATTTTGTTCTTTAAGAATTTGTTAAAAAAGCTGGCAATAGACAAAAACCAAATTAAATCAGTTTAATCAAATGTACCAGTTAACATTTAAAAAAAATTATTAGGTAGGTACTAACAAACGTAATCAATTGGATTGATCGGATTGATCCAAAATAAAAAATAAAAATGTATGAATATTGTGTAATACAATGCAAAATATTTATGGCTTCATAATATTTAAAATGTCTGATGGTTCTAAGTCTGGAGTCTGTATTGACGATTTCTTTTAGTTTCTGCCATGTTTTTTCTTAGTTGTAATACAAGTTCTCTTCAGCAATCTATAAAATAAAATACAACTAAAATATAAACTATTTTAATAAGTAACGAATATATAAGATTTTCCATCTAACTTAAGACACTCGTTATTTCAGAAAATAAATGTTTTTGAAATAAATTTATTTACATAATATTAACTTGTTACAAAACAATATGTTTTAACATATATATATTATACCATAAGCCATTTTAGGTTTTTTTAACCTAAAACATACATTTTGAATTACATAAGCATAATATTGTATGGAGTGTTTCAACATTAATTTGTCAAAGTTAGAAATACTTATAACTGGAGCACGGATTTGTATGCATTAATAACCCACTATAAAGGCGCTAAAAAATCTTAAAAATGCATAAATATATTAATATACAGTATGCATTAAAATGTTCAAAAAATCATTTATTTTCTGAATGTATAATTTAAAATTATGGAATGTTACTATTTATACTATTCTTTATAATATCTGTATTTTGTAGGTAGTTTTAATCTATAAGAAAAATAGGAATCAATTAAAAGGATGCAACACGGACATTTGTTAACTGTGTAACCAACATACGAACACAGATAATGTTCTTACCATAGTTTACAGTAGATCATTTTTTTAACAAATTATGAGTACATAATATAACATAAATTAAAAAAACACCATAAGAACACAGATAACTATTTTATAAATATAAATGGACAAGAATAATACTGATGTCTTAATAGAAGCACTAAATTACTAGAGGAGGGAATCCGGGACGATGGAGACCAAGGCCCTACATATTCAGTAAGGAAAGCATGGAAAATCATAAAAAAGATAAAGATATCAGACTGTATTGACAATGCTTATTAAAAATATTAATACTTATTTACTGACCAGCATATTTTTATTACTCATATCCTCATTGTTTCTAGTAAGTCCAGATGACTGTCTTGGAGATTTAAAATTATTCACAACAGCATTTCCAATATGTTCGTCTCTGTAAAATTTAGATTCTATGCAATCACTTTTATCATAATAAGCCAAATTTTTAGATTTTCAAATAAAAAAAAAATCTAGTCTAATACTATTTTTATTAACTCACTTTATAAAATTTTTCGTTCCAATGGTAAAGTTACATTATTTCCAGTTTCAACATCATTAATTTGACAAGCATACTGCATAACTATATAAAAATAAAAAACTGTTGAAAATTAAAATCAAAATTATAGAGATCCAGAAGTATTCCTTAGAAGGAAAACCATTTCATCGATCGGATCAATCAAGCGTGTCGCGTGTGTTTACCGTATGGTTGAATATTTTTACGGGAACAAATTATATATTATCACGTTTCACGTTTCACGGTGAGCGTGAAGGCGCCTTTACAAGGTATTAACCAATGTTTTATTACCAAGTATTAAACCAATTACTACATCATGATATTGATAACGGTCAACAACGACGTTGACGCATAGAAAAGTAATAAAACGTTCGTATGTTGGCACTACTTTTGTCTACCTAGACAACAACAGTTCGTATACCTATGCGTTGACGGCGTGCCAAGCTTCCGACATATTGTTTTGAGTTGCTCGCTGGACAAACGCCGTTCTGTTTTATTTCAGTTAACTGTAACTGTTTTACTACTCTTACTTAACTGTTTTCGTTATTTTTCAACAGTCAACGATCACTATTATAACTATATGTGCCGATTGCTCTCCGACGTATTATTTTGAGTTTTTTTTTTTTAATGTTTTCTTGACAAAATTAATTGAATACTTAGGTAGTTGGTGTTGTAATAGCAATATGTCCGACCGTCGGTGCATCAATGATCATTGTCAATCAAAACCTAAATGTAAGCTGTTCGCCGCCCAAAAAAATATGTGCGATTATTATAATGTCATTTACAGGCCAGATCGCCAAGTGTGTGGGGCCTGTATGCAGAAATGTATCATATATTTTGATAGGATTGGTAGACGGTTTAAAAACGGACAATGTATACTCGACGACAGATATCCAAAAAAACAATCCGTTATAATTGAGTTATCAGACTCTGATGACGATAATGCCGTCGACAATTATACCGAGCCCTCAACAGAAAACCCCGACCCTCAAATAGCTGAATTGAGTACATCATTGAGCACAATCATACAGGATACTGTTGAGCCATTATTCAAAAGACAAAAAGAATTATGCGAAAGCTATTTGATTTCTGAAAAAGCCAAACTAGTTGCTGGAAAAGAACAAATAGACAATTTGGTGGATCAGGTAGATCTGGCAATCGGAAAACTATACAACAACTTATACAAATTTGATAGTCAAAGGAAGTTTAAGTATGACCCAGAGATAAATATTTTTGAAAACTTGGATGATGTACCCATTGTATTAACTAAGACGTTACCTGGATATGATTTACCCGAAGAAGGCTTACTAATAAGACACTTATTAAAAGTGGGTGACAAAGTGTATGGGATGAAACATTCACAAATGCACCCGTGGATTGAGGCGACTATTAAATCAGCAGTTAGTGACACATATTTTAATATTCTATTTGACAATGGGGGGGAAAAAGTTTTGAATTATAAAAATTTAGCATACATAGATGCTGCAAGCTACGCACAGTATCCAGTAGGCAGTAGAGTGATCGCCAAATTCCAAGATATGAACATTCAATTGACGGATAATTTCTATGTAGGAGTAATTGCAGAACCACCAAGAAAATTCAACAATTTCAGGTATGTTTAATACATTTTGATAAATAATTTAGGTAGGTATACCCTGTCCAGCGAGAGAATGCGCATTCCCTCATGTTGCCGTGCTACCGAAACCAGTTCCCCAATGGCAATGTGTTTCATGGGGGGGAACCAGTTTTGGTTGGTGCTTAGTGCGTTCTCTCACTGGACAGAGTAGGTAATCTTTGTGGTAAATGGACATTTCCCCCCAATATATTTTTTATGCGGACATTTCCCACCCCCATATTTTTTTAAAGTTTATTATTGACTAATAATATTGAATTTAATAATATACCTAATATTATTTATTAAGTATTTATTAGAAAATATTTTTTTAAATAAAATATAAAATATGTTTTATTTGCATAATATAATAGAGTATAAATGTATTATGTTTAATCAACTGAACTACCTACTTGAAACAAAAAAAGTATAAAATTAAATATAATTAATCACTATTGTGATTAGTCAGCACTGGAAGATATTATATTAAAATTACTGACCAGTTGTTATACGTGATAATAGACAACTCTAAACAAAAAAAATAGTTTTGTACCTACCTAGAGTAACTTATCTCATTCCAATGTTTTAATAACTAAGTTATTTATCATCTGTAACCAAGTTATGTACACCGTTATATATTTTGCATATTAAAGTTATAAAGTACATAGAATAATTTTAACAGTAAAAATTTAAACAAAATATCAATCCCTGATTTATAGGAAGTCATGAAATGTTAGTCTCTGTTACCAGGTTTTTAATATAAAAAATCGGTTTATACCTACGGTCAATGCAGATATCTATATTATCTATCCATAATAAGGTCTGTCATGTCATAGAACCTAAATTATAAATTGAATAAAATAGAGGTAATAACTTTAATGAAGGACTCAACAATGTACTGAAAAATGTTAAAGTAATGTTTTAAAACATTAAACAAATCAGCAAACGGGTTTAAAATAAACTTATAATATTAGTCATTAGGTAAGTTATTTTTATTAGTTTATCATACTGCCCAAACAAATTTTATTAGTATTTTATTAGTATTATTATGAGTAGGAGATACCTACATAATCACATTAGTTAAATAAATATATAGTAACAACAATCTTATTTAATATCAATAACAATAATTTATCCTACCTAGGAGACAGTGAAAGATATTTTGAAAAATATGAGTGTCAAGTTAGAGAAAAAAAGTGTACCTACGGCTCACATTTTTAAAAAAGGTGGTACTGTTTAAAAAGCAGACAAAGAGCAGCTTAACAATTTTCTCAAATAACTAACCTATATAATTACCACAGCTTATAATAAAACACTTTTTTGATCTGCCTTAGGTACATGATTTTCTTTGATGATGGATATACACAGTATGCTTACCATAAGAATATTCGCCTCGTGTGTGGTGAGTCACCAAATGTATGCGACGATCTACATGAAAATATTCGAGAATCTGTGAAGACATATTTAAGGAACTATCCAGAACGGCCTATGGTGAAGTTTAATAAAAAACAAGTAGTACGCACAGAGCTAAGAAACTTATGGTGTTCAGCTAAAGTGAAAAACATAGATGCATCATTAGTACAGTTAAAATTTCTTGATATGAAGGTCAAACACACAGAATGGATGTATCGGGGCTCAAACAGGTTAAGCCCAATATATATCAATTAATAGTAACATCAAGATAAGCGTGTACGTGGTACAGTGTTGACTGATGTTAATAAGTTATTAAATCGACCATATATTGTAATAGAAAATTTAACTGAAAATGAAAAAAGTGTTGACATAGACAACAGTGACAATACTCAAAAACCTCAAGAAAATAATGGTGTAATTAAATCAATTGAAATACCAGCAAACTGTCCAAAACCGCTTCCTTACAAGCACCACGAGTGTTCTCATTTTGTATGTTTATGGTTCACTATGACTACAGTCAACAAAATGTATGAATGTTTTAACCATTCCATTACATTTGGATTTACGAGGTCTGTATTAACAGACGAAAGTTAAAATTAAGGAAAAGTCATGTATACCACTCCTTGCGGGCTTAATATAGACGATGAAAACAAAATGTACAATTACTTGAAACTGACAAGTTATGGTGATAGCCAAATGACAATGGACTTATTTAATTTTGATTATTTGGTGAATCCTCTATCTTGGTTCACAGTACCAAAAGTGTTTATTCCGTATACAAGACATATCTTATGAGATGGAGTTTTAAACCAATAAGCGTTTCAACAGTTGAATGACTTAGTACCAGACCACATAAAGTATATAACAAAACGTATAACTAGCCCTAACGTTAATTTAAATATAGACCCCACATTTTATGTGGAATGCGATTGTATTGATAATTGCGAAGACAAAAGTAAATGTTCCTGTTGGCAACTTACTTACGAGGGTCCAAAAAATTATCCCGCTATTTTCAAAGACCATGACAACATTGGCTACAGTTTCAAACGGCTACATAAACAAGTAATCACGGGTATTTTTGAATGTAATTCCAACTGTAAATGTAAGAAAACTTGTTTAAATCGTGTTGTTCAGGAACCACTGAAGACGTCACTGCAACTGTTTTTAACTGAAACAAAAGGCTGGGGAGTGAGAACGCTCACTGATATTCCCAAAGGTAGTTTTGTTTGTACATTTCTTGGGGTGGTTCGCACAGAGAAAGATGCTGATAATGATTTTTCGTTAAACTGGGGCGAATATCTGGCAGATTTGGACTTTCTCGATACAGTTGAAGAGATCAAAGATGGATATGAAAGTTATGTGGTCCAGACTGAAATTGAAGATGAAAGTGAAGATGAAAGTGAAGATTATACTAGTTCATCTGATGATGAAGAGTTTAATCCTAGTTGGGCAATCAAGAGTAAAATGAGTATGTTTGAATCTAGAATGTCGTTACGGAAGAATTTACAAAATACAAATCAAAAAACTGATGGAAAACATGAATTATCTAAGTTAAATACTCAACAAAAAGTTGAAAGTAAAAACACATCTTTGCTAAGCTACCTAGATAAAGACCGTGGCATCTACACGTTGGATGCTAAGGTCAATGGGAACATAGGTCGCTATTTTAATCATTCTTGTGACCCAAACATATTTATTCAAAATGTTTTTATCGATACACATGACCTTAGATTTCCATGGGTGTCATACTTTGCACTATCAAATATTCGAGCAGGAACCGAACTAGCCTGGGATTATAATTATATGATAGGCAGCGTGAAAGACAAAAGACTTATGTGCCACTGTGGGTCAAAAAATTGCAAGGGCAGGCTATTATAATTTGTAATTATAATCAATATTTTTGTAATTATTAATTAATTGTATTTTTTTTTTTTTTTTACATAGAGACAACAGAATATGTTATACTTCAATGATTTACCTATGTGTGTGAATAATATTATTGTATAAAAAGATTGAAATATTTGGATTTTAATTTTTCTTAGTTCAATATTTTGAAGTCCAACAGATCAGTATAGTTGCATCTTACATACTATCATTTTCACATGTTATTAGAAGACTTATAAATATATTTTTAAGTTAGGTGTGCCAGATGTCCTATAGTTTATACGGAAATGTTCAGTTTTTAATAAAAAGCCCATTTATAAAAGGTTTTTTTTTATTTTGAGACAATAACACTGACTAAAAACGCGGGTAAGTGATTAACGCTCTGCTGTACAGGTGCAGGTATACGAAAAACGATTCCGAACGAAGATATAATATTATTGAGTGTATATTATGAATAGAGTAATATATTTTACTATTAGAGGCATTGGGCTACAGTAGGTTAAATTCATTTTTGCCAAAAAAATTACATTTTAAAATGTCACTGTGTTTCTAAAATATAATAATATACTTTAAAAGTTACAAGTACCCATAAATATAATGATAAATAAACAATTCATTCTTTTTAAAATCTTATTTGATGAAATTGTCTACAGCTTCAGCCATTTGAAGACTATCAGATGAAAACCTTTTCTTTAAATTTGCAATTACATAATAACATAATAAACTAATATTATAATAATATTCTGTGGTGAAACCAGAACACCAGATTCAACTGGCTGTGATATACCTACATTAAAATGCATTACGCTATGGACTTTTAAAACACCACTTTTAAAAAAAAGAAATTGAAAAATAAAGGTCACTCAGTAAAGAATACTTATACTATATTTTATTTTATTTATTTAGGTACTATTGATCAAATCAAATTGTATTAAAAATTGCTTCTTTCAAAATGTTAAAACATTTTTTTTATTTTATATAAGCTAATGTAACACTTATATAATTTTATTTATTTTCAAAATAAAATATAATATACAATTTTCAGCGGATAATGGATATACAGTATATACCATAGATAATATAATATACGCTACTAGGTACTAGATACCCGACTAATCCTTGTATTGTAAAATGTATCTTCACTACTGTCTTATAAATAATTTTAAATCAATAAATAATTCAAAATTAAACTTATCGTTTTTAACATTAGAATATTTGAATCACAAATTCCAAGATTAAAATACAATCATATTTTTCACGTTACAATTTTGTGGCCAAGATATTTTAATTATATTTTTATTCGAGAAATCAGAGATCATGACATTGAAAAATTAATTTTTAAATTACTCCATGAAGCAAGGTATGTTGTGGTTGTAGCCGAAGTAGGTATATTATTATATGCCTATGTGTTAAAATATATCAAACAAACGTTAAAAAAAATATAAAACTCAAAGTCAATAATAAATATTAATTCCTATTTAGCTACTACTTGTTGATCTCGTTAGGGTAAATCTTGCGCAGATCGTCGTAACTCTTAATATAGATCTGCATTTACGAGCGTGTGAACTTTACGTCGAGCAATTAACTTAGAAGAAAACCTACAGTGATCAGAAGTGACACCTATGTGAAAAACATCGTATATTATTTACATTGTTGCCCACGTTTCCTCTCGCTCGCTGCGCTGCTCTCGAACATAAAAAAAAAATGAAAATATCCCTCGACTTGCAATGCAGCACCGCCATAAGTTGGTCACAGGATAACCACCGTATAACCACTTTCATGGTTTCATGGTTTGTTCATTATAAATTAATAGTTTCCATATCATGAATATTCCATATTAATATAGCTTACAAATAATATATTTCATGTTTTTTTTACTTTCAAATATTGTAAATTCGAGGCCTGTACATTCCAAATTTCGTCTTTTCTGAAATGGTAGTTCCAAATATATGAAATTAAAAGAATTTATGGTACTCCGATATTTCATGTACAAGCCCGACATTGCATTTCAACGGCGGAACAGCCCACACACACATGCCCACCAAGCTCGGACCATGGTCTTTTTTAACATAAACAGCCCGAATAATACGAATACAGAACAGAGGGTGGTCACCAAACGGCGGCTAATTAAAAACTTTAAAAGGTCTAATGTCATGGCACACAGAATTAAGTAAGCCATATACCACCAGTACTACTAGACCTATATTATTAATGAAATGTTTACCAAAAACGTTATTTGTGTACCTATCTACCGAACGTCAAGTTCATGCGTTTTAATTTCACCCTTGTAAACTTGTTTACTTTTAATATTATTTAAAAAGTGGGAGTATGTAGAGCTGTAATGGATTACTCGAGTAAACACAAAATTAATATATTATTACGAATTATAATATTATAATCAAGAGAGGTCATATTATTGTGTACAATAAAATATATGTGTTTGCATTGTGTCATGGATACAATAACCATAGACATATGTCGAAATATAATAGGTAGGTAGGTACCTAGTAGGTTCCTATACAATTCTGGATAGAAATTATAAAAGTATAATAATTGAGCTCGTATCATAAACTAGCTATAGATGAATCCATGCTTATTCTAGAAAACATGAAATATTGAGATTTTTTTGATTCTCTTAAATAAATTTGATTCATAGTTTTACAATTATTAATTAAATTCAAAGTTGTTAAGTATTAAATCAATACATAATTCACATTTTATATCAGCCGGGTAGTCATATACTTACTTCCGCTTAAAGTAGGTGAGAACATTTCATTGAAAGTGAAAAAATTTAAAAAATATATATATAATTAAAATATTAAAAAGCAATATGACTTTAATTGGCCTATGGTTTTTTTTAAACCGAATAACAGACTGATTATCAGTAGGTTGTAGGTACTATAAATATGATGCCTATTTTTCATTACCATTAAATCTCAATATTGAACTTAATATTTATAGTCTAACATACTGAATAGGTTTGTGGCTCCACACATCACAAGGTAGTATTGAACCGGTATAAATATTAATTGTTTAACACAGTGTACAGAATGATTTCACTCCAAACGAACTAACATGGTTGGAGGTACATCCACCAACGTATTCCACATTCAGAAATAATTAGTTTGTTTGGCTTACTATTTCCAATGTTACTGATTATTGGCCATTTGATAATATATTTAAAGAAGGGTATAATTAAAATATTGTCACGTCAGTTAATGGCAGATAAGTGCACGTTTTCATAATATTCGTTTGCAAATATTACTAAAAATATTTTACTAAATATTTCCAAAATGATTGATTTTGGTATTGGCAACATTTTAAGAGTACCTATATTCGGGAATGGTTTATTTTAAAGGTTTCGCAAAATTATATTTTCGACATGCTCGTTTGACATATTACCTATTATGGCTGTAACTTATATTTAATTTTTATCTCGCAATCACAAATTTTTTCAGTCATGTATAATGTACAAGTCTAACAATTAAACTAATTTTACATCCTTGAGTAATTCATGTTCAAAAATAATCAATATATACCTAATTATCAATTTGGTTAATAATTTTGCTGCGATAATGATAATCCAAAATTTAAATATATGGAATGTTCGAAGGTCAAACCAATCTTCTTTGAACTGATGAACATATAAATAAGTGCATATTAACAAAACAACCATTCATGCTATTTCTAGAAAAAAGTTAAACGTTGAAGTTCTATTTTGAACCAAAAATCCGGTTGGCTCCACAGTATATGAATATCAATGAAGCCTATACACTTGCATAACATTAAAATAGGACTTAAGGTTATTTGAAAAACAGTCGTCATTTCGAAAGCTTGTTTAAAAAACTGAAACTAAATAATAAATATTAGTTCTTTTATGATTAACATTGTAGGCATCGAATAATGATGATCATCTAATTAAATGACCTTAAAATTATTATTACACACATCATTGTTTATTCATAATTTGAAAATATTTAGCATGACGCAATTGAATAATATCATTGTTATTATAATAATATCATTATTGTGGTAATAGTATGAAAATAGTCAATCGTAAGTATTAAGTATCAATATTGCATACACTATACGCCGTGGTACATTCAAGTTAATTATTAATAATATTATATTTCATTATTTTTTGTATAAAACGTCTGTCTGTGGATTCAACAACATTAACGATCATTGTATTATATAATATTCACTAAAGTGAGGATTATTAAAATAATGTTTTAACAACTCTTTTTGGTTAAGTAACCAAACATATTATAAACAAATATAAATATAAATATTTATATATTGGTTCAAATATACTACCATTAGAAATTAAACACAGCAACCCTTTTAAGAAATAAAATTACACTTTGGCTATTACAAGTACAAAATATAGACAGACTGGACAAACGTATAGGATTATTGCATTTTTTATCATATTAGTCGTAATTATTGTTAATTTTAGTTTTATATTACCATATTAATTATTGTATTTATATTTAACTAGGTATACAATTTTTTACATAATACTATATGTCTATATTATAATATTATTTTATATAAACAAAGAGAGGAAAATATATATTTACTTATATTAATATTATAGTTATGTGAGAAATGTATATTACAAATTGTAATTATTTAATTTATATGAAATATTTAATGAACTTATATTTCAAATTGTGAACTCATGAGCCTCTACATGAACGCCTTCAGTGGGAACCAATATCTTCTTGAAGAATAAATAAAAATTAATAAAATATAACGGTAAAGAACACATGGCTAGGTGCACAAAACAATAATAATAAGGCGTTTACAATTTTTGTAACAGAATAATAATGTTTGTTTGCAAATTATAATAAAATAATATGGTTTTGCAATTTACAATATAATAATGACGATGGCGTGGCAACAGCATAAAGGAATTTTTTTATAGAAAGGATAATATCAGACCCGTCATGTGTTTATTAAATATAATAATTGTTTTACTCGTCCATGAGACACATGTTTTGTATTTTTTGTTTTCTAAATAATAATAAAATATCAGCTCATGGGAGAAGACAGACACATTGCTCATTACTAGTATCGCAGGGTTACCGAGCAAAGCATGGTTTTACTGTTGTTAGTAGGTAGTTATTACTGTGATAGTACCTCACGTGCAATAACGTAAGTATTGATATTATTTTGTTATAAATATGCCAAATAAAGTGTTCAAACAAAGATTAAAAAATAAGATAAAGTACTTATTGAATAAATATAATAAACTTAGTGATAAAATAAATTCACCAATAAACTGTTTTATGAACAATTTTATGAACAATTGGTGAAATCACAACAAAACACTTCGTAAAACCCTGTGTACAAAAGTAATGAAAAAAACGGATCTTCAAGCACTTTAATGATGTGATATCATAACTAAATGCTAACATTTATTTTGTTTATTAATTTTTTTTACTTGGCGGGAAATTATATACTTTATATGACACAGCAAACAAACGAAATAACGTGAAAAAAATAAACAAAAGGCAATAGATGTTCCCTATAATTTTAAATTATTTCTCGCCTAGTAACTAAGTTATTGAAACAAAATAATTCAATTTACTTAGCATTTATTTTTGACATCACATCTTTCACATCAAAAATTCCGGTTTTTCCTTAATTTTTTTATTGTTTTCCAGTAGCCATTAGGTACTTATAACGCGTTATACATCAATTAACAAACCGTGATACTATCATAGATATATAAAAGTATACTTTAGAAGTTTCAATTACCCACGAATAATATTATACAATCACAACAAAATAACTAAAATAGATATTCTATGCTTTAATATGTAATTTCGTCCAAATTTGAACTTAAAATGGCTATAAAAAAAAACTGTGCCTATTTATTTTTAATATTTTTCAACTGCTATTGTAACAATAAATCAGGAGCTTTGCATTAACTTTTCATGCTTTTTTACCCAACAAACAAAACTTTATTGATATTTATATAAAAAAAAAACTAAAAAAATTGGAAACTTAAAATGTCCGTAAACAGCTCAAAAAGAGTCAAAATATTTTCAAAATTGTATTGTGTATAGGAAATGCTAATTGAAACATTCAGTGAAGTTTTCAAGTATCTACAGTCATTCGTTTTTGAATTACAACAAAAGAAGAAAATCGTTACATGAGAAATCGAGTGAATATCAAATGTTGTAAAAATATGAAATTTAAACGCTCATAACAATCTAATTTGAGTTTCTTGTAGACATTTTTTTTTTTTTTTGATAAAGGTAGACAAACTTATGAGGAATCTTGTTTTACATTTTAATATCTCAGATTTAAAAAGAAAATTTTTTATGAATTTCTAACTTAAAATGATTTGCAAATTGTCTTCATTTTGACATATTTTGTCAATGGCCATTTGAACTTTAAATACTTATAACAAAAAACAGTGACTAAGGATTTTTAGTATTTTTCAAATATCAGTGTAACAAATAACAATATAGTAGGAGCTTTGTATTAATTATTCAAGTATATTTATTTAACAAATAAAGATTTATTGACATTCATAGAAATAAAAAATAATAAAATGGGAAACTGAAAATATCCCTAAACAGTTCAAAACATATCAAAATATTTTGAAAATTTTATCATGTATAGAAAATGAAAATATAAACAACCAGTTTCACGTATATACGTTCATTCGTCTTAGAGTTACAAGAAAAACCAAAATAGATTTTGTGGAAAACCATTGAAAACATAAAATAAACATTGAAAAGCAAATTGATATAGCTGGCTGTGTAGAACCCCAAAAGCAATGGACCGTAACCAAGTTTAAACAATTTTAACAAATCACAGAGTTTGGAGTGTAACATATTTTCCATCAAATCTAGGTACTATTTTGATGTGTGTCTATTGGCAATTCAACAAATTCGGAAAAGTTTCCAAACATTTATATTTAATAAAATTATTCACTTCTACACATTTGTCTTCTTTTAGCATTGATGGTTTGTAACACAATATTATAATACAATATAATATTATGGTATTCTGAATATCTAACAGTGGAATAAAAATTAGGAATTAATGATTTCAATACATGATTTTTGTTCTACGATATATTATATTTATACATATAAAGCATAAAAATATTTCAAAACTATGGTAAAAATATTTTTAAAAGTTGCGTAAATAATTATGAAATATTTTAGTTATATTCTTTGGCCCAAGAGCTCATATATTTGAAATATTTTATAAAAAAACATTTTCAAAGTATTTTAATCATATATTTTCAAAAAACATTTCTACGGAAACTTTATAAAAATATTAAGTCAACATTTTTATGCAATAATATAGTACAATATTTTTTTATCATAAGAAGAATATATGTATAAAGTATTATTAGTTAAATAAGCATTATTCAACCACTTTAAGACATTCACAAAATATTATCATTTCCCAAATGCTGTGTGGGTATACCTTTATACCTAATATTACCGTATACATCGAAATTTATCGAACAAACACACACGTGTTAATAACCTGATCCAATCCCTACAGTACTCCAAACTAATGACCTCAGTTGTTGAAGCCTTAGCACCCGACAAAAAAAAATATTATAATATGTATAATATAATATATATAGGTAATATAATTATAATATGTATATAAATACTATGACATCGCTAGAAATGACTAGTTTAATTTTGTTTTTCAAAACGAAAGTGTCATAGCAGTCTTATAAATAAATTATACCCACTGAAGAAAATATTTCAACGATAGTCGAATGCCGTTGTGTAGATCTGGCCGATGATCGATGGCTATCATCTGAGCACAGATGGAACCGTTTATGTAAGCACAGATGTTATAATATAATATAAGTATAAAATAATCATATTATATTATATTCTATCGTTGTAGAATCTTTGTGACGATAACATAAAAATATGATTTGATGATTATTTTTTTCCCAAGATTTTATTTAAAATAATAAATATTACATATTATGACATCAGAATATAATATAACAAAGTGAAAATATACGTATTGAATGAAATTAGAATATCATAATAATCATATGAAGAGCGGAACCGGAAATTGTAATTATTTTTATTTGCAATAAATGATTTGTCATACCAGTGGTGTACCTCTACAGAATTTTCGTAAAATTTATTAAAAAATAAAAAACTCATTTCAAATTAGTAAATTTTTATATTAATTTAATTTGTAAATCACAATAAAAGTTCCTATTTTTTTAGTTTTTTCCTTCCAACTCAATAATAATAATTACTTCTGTATGATACAAAATAAATACAATTTTATAAATTGTATACATTTTAAATATTTTTGTTAGCTATTAATTTTAATATATACTTTGTTACGGATTCAACCCAAAATGAAAAATAAAAATGTATGAATATTATGTAATACAATGCAAAATATTTATGGCTTCATAATATTTAAAATTCCTGATGGTTCTGAGTCTGGAATCTGTGTTGTCGATTTCTTTTAGTTTCTGCCATGGTTTTTCTTAGTTGTAATACAAGTTCTCTCTTTTCAGCAATCTATAAAATAAAATATAAGTATAACTAAAATATAAACTATTTTCATAAGTAACCAATATATAGGATTTTCCATCTAACTTAAGACACTCGTTATTTCAGAAAATAAATGTTTTTGAAATAAATTTATTTACATTATATTAACTTGTTACAAAAACAATATTTTTTAACATATATATATTATACCATAAGCCATTTTAGGTTTTTTTAACCTAAAACATACATTTTGAATTACATAAGCATAATATTATATGGAGTGTCTCCACATTAATTTGTCAGAGTTAGAAATACTTATAACTGGAGCACGGATTTGTATGCATTAATAACCAACTATAAAGGCGCTAAAAAATCTTAAAAATGCATAAATATAATATTAATATACAGTATGCATTAAAATTTTCAAATATGCACTCAAAAAATCATTTATTTTCTGAATGTTTAATTTAAATTTATGGAACGCTACTATTTATATTATTCTTTATAATATCTGTATTTTGTAGGTAGTTTTAATCTATAAGAAAAATAGGAATCAATTAAAAGGATGCCACACGGACATTTGTTATCTGTGTAACCAACATTCGAACACAGATAATGTTCTTACCATAGATTACAATAGATCAATTTTTTAACAAATTGCCGGGTTGCATGAAACCGAACTTTAAATTTATTTAATAAACAGTTTTAACGAGCCGTTAAATATTTTTACAGAAGCGTTTGGGTTGCACAAATCGTACAATAAAAATATATTGGTATTAAACATGATACCGAGGTTAGTGTAGAAATTTAAGTTTATCACAGAAAAAGTGATAAAATCATATGATCTAGATACTGTATCAACAGCTGTTTGAACTTTTAATTTTGAATATGTATAATAACAATAATTGCTAAATGCTTTACTGCTATTTACTAGTCTGTACTTAATCTTTCTTCGGCGTTTTCGGTTCTGTTCATCATATTCCTCCAAAGGATTTGATCGATCTCTAAATAACCTCGGTCTAGGTAAATGACACAAAATACCCAAAACCAATTCATCATCGGAAATCGATAAACTTGAATCAGAACTCGACATTTTTACTATTTTCGGTTATAGCTTATAAGTATTAAGAAAAAAATTTAGTAAGTACGACCAACTACAGGGTAGGTATAGTGACGACGTACTACTGACACCTGAATACGTATGCGTGATAACTGATAACTGTAGGATTATCGAATGATTAAAATTTAAAGAGCCGAAATCGGCCCATTAGTTTAATGAGCTGGTAACCTATATTTTAACGGCCCAATAAAACTATTGAACGTTTAAAGATTGTTTAACAGATGAATAAAATTTTAATCATTCGTTAGCGCGCTAACGGCTCGTTAAACATTTAACAGGCGTTCATGCAACCCGGCATATGTGTACATAATATAACATAAATAAAAAACTCACTTAAACACTGCATAATCGTAAAAAAAAAAAAACAAAATAAGAACACAGATAACTATTTTGTAAATATAAATGGACAAGAATAATACTGATGTCTTATTAGAAGCATTAAATTACTAAAAAAGAGAATCCAGGACGTTGAAAACCGTGGCCCTACCAATAAAAAAAGCATGGAAAATCATAAAAATGTAAGACATCAGATTGTATTGACAATGCTTATTAAAAATATTAATACTTATTACTGACCAGCATATTTTTATTACTCATATCCTCATTGTTTCTAGTAAGTCCAGATGGCCGTCTTGGTGATTTAAAATTATTTACAACTGCTTTTCCAATATGTTCGTCTCTGTAAAATTTAGATTCTATGCAATCACTTTTATCATAATAAGCCAAATTTTTAGATTTTCAAATAAATTACTAAGCTAAACAGGTTGAAAATTATTTCACAGTATCCCGCACCAGGATATTGAACCATGTCAATAATATGATTCAAAAATCCATGTGCATATTTTTCACAACAGTTTGAGCGATTAAATTTCTAGAACATATGGATACTCACCCATGCTAAATAACTTCTTGGCGATCGACATAGGTGTTATTAGATGTATTGCCACACACTATACACTTGTGCATTTTTAAAACGAGACCAATAACTGCCACAAGTCGGGAATTGAAGTTGGCCTAATCAGTAGACAGTTATCTGTATTGTGCGCAGTAGGAACTTAGAAAAGATAACTCGATCAATGGACGCGGGTTGCCTCGATCACTCAGTCTTGGAATGTATACGACACCTGTATTCCGGTATCCCGTAGACCAATGGTTGTGTTTTGAGGTGTAAGTTTTCTCGTGGCAGTCATCTATAGAATAGTTGGGTGGTTAGACATTGCGTGTCGTATTTTTTAAAGGTTTATTATGCTTAAAGTATAATACATACATAATATGTCTACTGCAATCTCACCGAGTACTGTACAAAGCACGTGGATGAAACATAACTTTTTGATTTCACAGTCTCGAATTTGATGAAATATTATTTGTATTATTAAAAATGAATGTCTGAAAAGCGCCCGTTTAATATTTAGCCAGACATACACGCACGACAAAAAAATAATAATATTCTCAATAATCTAAATTACGACGTAAACAAAAGACAACCGACTAGTGATAAGCGCAACTCCTGTAATCACGGTCTTGGACCATAGAGTAATACTCTATAGAATATTACTCTATAGAATATTACTCTATGTCTTGGACACGGTCTTAGAAGATAAGACCGTGGTCTTGGATTATAAACACAGATATAAAATAAATTTTATATCTGTGATTATAAATCAGTAAAGAGTAGGTACTTTTGTTAATAAATTCTAAATATTTATAGCCATGCCCACCACCCCGGACCCCCCTTAAAGCGGGCTTGAATGTTAGGTTTATTTATGTTATTTTGTAATTTATTTTATTACCTACTTTCCCTTAAAATATTTTCTTGCGTAGGTAGGTACCTAATAATTTCCGGACTATTACCTACAGTGGCGTCCGCAGGATTTTTCAATGGGGGGGGGGGGGGCTTGAAAATTAGTTACAAATTAATTTTTATTTTGTCCAGTCTAAAAATTTCAGACGTTTATTTGAGGTATTTTAAAATGTTTGTAACTTTTCAACTTTTCTGGTAGAAAAAATGCTCTTATCATAAGCTTCGATGCCCAGTGTATGTTTTTGGAAGCAAATTGGATCTAGTTGGTACTTTTAGGAGGTCGAAATTGAATCTGCTCAGTGCTTTTAAAAGTACCTAATTGGAGAAAAAATAATGAAAACTTATTTAAATTGTTTGGTAACAATAGCTTGGTTACAGTGACGTATTTATGGGGGGATATGGGGGATAGACCCCCTCCCTTACCCATGTTTTTCCATGTATAAAGTACAAACTGCTGCAGTACCTACCTACTGTTGTTATTTATAATTTTGTTATCCTGTGGGCATGTGAGTGACATTACACAACATTTATTATTATTATATACCTTACATGGAGTAGGTACCTAACTAACAAAAAGTTGCAATAGCACAAAACAAATTTTGATATCCCCTTCCTAAAGAAAATCCTATATACGCCCCTGCTTGGTTATATAGTCCTCACTTGGATTGTATTTGACTAATTAAATTTTTTTTTTATAAATGTCAATAAAAAATTATTTATCCGATCGAAAAGCTTAAAAATGTAATACGCAAGTTTTTTTTTACATATGCATTTAAAGTTCAAAACAATTTAACCACAGTTAATTTGTAGTTCAAAACTTATAAAATATAAAATATGTATAGCTAAGACTAGACAATTTAATACAAGGTCTTTCATACAAGTAGTTCATTCTTTTACCGAAAAATTACAGATAATTTATGAAAATTGGTAAGCAAATACAATGTTTTTTTAAAAATGAATTCATTCTGGTAAGACATATATGAAAGTTACGTCTTGCTTACTATAGTTGACAGTTTAAACTTGATTCATATTTTTTTTAAAAAGTAATAATAATACGGGCAATAGGGGGGGGGCTTTAGCCCGTTAGCCCCCCCCTGCGGACGCCACTGATTACCTAAGTACCTACGTAATATTTTTCCGACTTTTTTTATTCGCGTTGAATACTTTCCTGATCTATTCATTCCTACGTAATAATATCGTTCGTGTGTAATTTTTCTCGTGTAAATGTGTAATGCTTTAGATCGTAGAATCGTACGGTGTCCGCATGGAGGTAGAACGAACAGAATTCCTAAGACACGGTTTCCGTAGTACATTTATTTTAAAATGTGAAGTTTGTGGATTAAAAGAAAAAATATTTACAGAAAATCCACAAAATTCGAAAAAATTAGACGTTAATATGGCATTTACGACGGGTGTGATTGATACTGGTCAAGGCTTTACGCAACTTTAAGAATTATTTTCATCCGTATTAAACGTGCCATGCATGGCTAATAAATTATATGAAAAATGTCACAATAAAATAAGTGATTCTATGTATGAAGTAGCGTTCGAAGAAATGAAGGCTGCAGACTGCTAACTGGAAAGACACCTGTTCATGCGCCCGCCGAATTAGCAGAATTCGCGCATCAACGCGATAACGGATTATGCACACTTTGTTCATCAGAGATTTTAAATAATTTTAAATTTTATTTAAAATCTCTGTTGTTCATTTAATATTCATAGATAGATACAGTATTAATTTATATGTCACATGAATTGCCTAAATAGTACTCCTTAAAATATGCTATGGTGCACCCCCCTTAAGTTACTATCACAGAATTATTCTAAATCATAGTTCGTGGTTAATTATATTATTACAGTTATTGTTATATTATTATAGTAGGCATTATACTGTTTTTTTCAATACAATATTATATTTAAACATACCTAATATGCTGGTTTAATAAAAAATGATCTGTGGAATAATACAGAATAAATAAAAATATTATAATTATTAAATATTATCAAACAAAATTAAATTTAAACATATTTATTTCAAAAAAATTGAATGATTTAGAAACGAATGAATATCATTCCCCTCTTTAGGAATATGATATAATAGTTATTCAAATATACGTGCAAACACTTTTGCAATTCCAAGTGTTTCGTGTTGTGTTTGGGGGGGGGGGGTGCTGGGGACACGTGTCAATTAGGAAAACCGTTTTTGCGAACCGACAGATGACGATAGAGTTGCGGAACCAACCGTGTTCAAATACGTGACAATTACATGCAAATTATTGGCCTGGATCCTTTTTTGGAATTCCAAGTACTTTGAAATACTTTGAAAATTAAAAATTCCGTTTAATGTATGAATTATAATCTATAAATTATTAAAAAATTTGTTAAGCCTGATCGAAATGTAAATAAAATATAAAAATTGTGTGTCGATATCATATTATTATAAATATAAAAAATTAGTTTTTGACTTCATCGATTTTGTTTTTTGATATACATAATAATCAAAAATAAAATAACTTACTACAGATAATAGGTACCCACTTGAATTTTCCACTACAGGAATTACATTCTTAAATTTTTCACATGGTATTATTATGATATAACAACTAATACTGTGGGTATTTTCTTCGTAAGAATCCGAAAGTGCTCGTTTCATTTTAATGTTACAATTTGAAGAGTACTAATCGTATTCCGTTAGTGACAACGGTTGGGCATACATGTATTTTTGACTTTGGGTCTGGTGTACAGAAAGTAACTTATGATGTCTTATAGTAAGTTAATTTCTACTTGAAAAATTCATCTTGAAAAAAAAATTGTTACACCCTTGAGTAAACTTCTGGATACAAATTATAAAAGTATAATAAATAAACTAGCTACCTATATAGATTAATCCATGCTTATTCTAGAAAACATGAAATATTGATAAGTATTAAATCAATATATAATTCACATTTTATATCAGCCGGGTAGTCATATACTTACTTCCACTTAAAGTAGGTTAGAACATTTCATAGAAAATGAACCATTGAAAAAATTTATAATTAAAATATTAAACAGCAATATGACTTTAATTAGCCTATGGTTTTTTTTTACATCGACTGATTATTAGAAGGTACTATAAATATGATGCCTATTTTTCATTACCATTATATCTCAATATTGAACTTAATGTTTATAGTCTAACATACTGGATAGGTTTGTGGCTCCACACATCACAAGGTAGTATTGAACAGGTATAAATATTAATTGTTTAACACAGTGTACAGAAAGATTTCACTCCAAACGAACTAACATGGTTGGAGGTACATCCTAAAACACGTTATACATTCAGAAATAATTAGTTTGTTTGGCTTACTATTTCCAATGATACTAATTAATGACCATTTGATAATATATTTAAAAAAGTGTATAATTAAAATATTGTCACGTCAGTTAATGGCAGATAAGTGCACGTTTTCATAATATTCGTTTGCAAATATTACTAAAAATATTTTACTAAATATTTCCAAAATGATTGATTTTGATATTGGCAACATTTTAAGAGTACCTATATTCGGGAATGGTTTATTTTAAAGGTTTCGCAAAATTATATTTTCGATATGCTCGTTTGACATATTACCTATTATAGCTGTAACTTATATTTAATTTTTATCTCGCAATCACAAATTTTTTCAGTCATGTATAATGTACAAGTCTAACAATTAAACTAATTTTACATCCTTGAGTAATTCATGTTCAAAAATAATCAATATATACCTAATTATCAATTTGGTTAATAATTTTGCTGCGATAATGATAATCCAAAATTTAAATATATGGGATGGTCGAAGGTCAAACCAATCTTATACACTTGCATAACATTAAAATAGGACTTAAGGTTATTTGAAAAACAGTCGTCATTTCGAGAGCTTGTTTCCAAAACTGAAACTAAATAATAAATATTAGTTCTTTTATGATTAACATTGTAGGCATCGAATAATGATGATCATCTAATTAAACGACCTTAAAATTATTATTACACACATCATTGTTTATTCATAATTTGAAAATATTTAGCATGACGCAATTGAATAATATCATTGTTATTATAATAATATCATTATTGTGGTAATAGTATGATAATAGTCAATCGTAAGTATTTTTTTTTTTTTTTTTTTTTTTTTTATTGAACAAACATAATATATTTACAATCTGTATTTACAAGTGATACAATAAGTAAATGGGATGATTTTTGGTAAACAGGAGGGGGAAGTCACCCAGTGGCGGCACCCCGAATCGTAAGTATTAAGTATCAATATTGCATACACTATACGCCGTGGTACATTCAAAATAATTACCGAGTGACAAAGTGCTAAATCTAAAACATAATATTATATTTCATTATTTTTTGTATAAAACGTCTCTCTGTGGATTCAACAACATTAACGATCATTGTATTATATAATATTGGCTAGTGCATTAGCGTAATTCCATTAAATTTTAGCAGGTGCACAACTTTTATTGGTCCAATATTCATAAAGACAAATTAAAATGCTCATATTTAAAACTGTTTTGCTTGCATAGTTGCATACAATACTATATGGACTACTGGACTAGGTATCTTTTTATATTTGATAATATTTGATAAAATATAAAATTAAAATATCAAAATCTGTAGGTATATTTTAAACCTGGGCTTGAAACCGATATTGGATACTGATTTTGAATAATAGTTGAAACCGTGAAAACCCGAAATCCGATATCAAAACTGAAAACGAAATCAAAAATACCAGTTAGGAAATCGGAAAAAAATAAATAGGTACCGATATCCAAAACCAAAATCTAAATTTAGTCTTTATAATATTATGATATATTATGATTCAGTGACACACCTTTCAGCTACCTATATAATGAATTAGCGATCACGAAATTATTATACAAGTTATAACATTAAGTATTTTATTATTTGTACAGTTACCTATTTTATAAGAAAATTCGAAAAATCAATAAGTATATAATATAATATGTATGATGTATTTCATATTATGAAATAGTACCTATTGTAATTTAATAGGTATAAAGTTCAGCTTCTGCGGGTGCAAAAGAACATCTTTGCACCTCCTACATAATACCAGGGGGTGCAAGTGCACCGTCGTGCACCCCCGTAATTACGCCACTGGTAGCCTGAGGATTATTAAAATAATGTTTTAACAACTATTTTTGGTTAAGTAACCAAACATATTATAAACAAATATACCTAAATATAAATATTTATATATTGGTTCAAATATACTACCATTAAAAATTAAACACAGCAACTCTTTTAAGAAAGAAATTTATACTTTGGCTATTACAAGAACAAAATATAGTCAGACTTTGGATAAACGTATAGGATTACTGCATTTTTTATCATATTAGTCGTAATTATTGTTAATTTTAGTTTTATATTACCATATTATATTGTATTATTTAACTATACAATTTTTTACGTAATACTATATTATAATTTTATTTTATAGAAACAAAGAGAGGAAAATATATATTTACTTATATTAATATTATAGTTATGTGAGAAATGTATATTACAAATTGTAATTATTTAATTTATATGAAATATTTAATGAATTTATATTTCAAATTGTGAACTCATGAGCCTCTAGATGAACGCGGAAACCATTATCTTCTTGAAGAATAAATAAAAATTAATGAATAACGGTAAAGAACACACGGCTAGGTTCACAAAACAATAATAACAAGGCGTTTACAATTTTTGTAACAGAATAATAATGTTTGTTTGCAAATTATAATAAAATAATATGGTTTTGCAATTTACAATATAATAATGACGATGGCATGGCAACAGCATAAATTAATTTTTTTATAGAAAGGATAATACCAGACCCGTCGCAAGACATGTGTTTATTAAATATAATAATTGTTTTACTCGTCCGGAGTACACATGTTTTGTATTTTTTGTTTTTTAAATAATAATAAAATATCGAACCACGGGAGAAGGCAGACACACATTGCTCGTTACTGGTTTCGCAGGGTTACACTCGCAAATCATCTTTTAATAAAATTAATAATTGCTCAAACGACAGGTGATCTGCGACAGTCGGAATTTTGATAGGAGAACAAGAAAAGGGAAAACAGGGGGACCCGCGTCGTCCGACGAATCTTATTACGTGCTTGGAAAGGAGGGGAACAACAAGTGAATTTACACATTACGACAAATGACGACCATAGTCTTGAGCTGTTTTTTGACCTTTCATTTTTTGGTGACGAATTCGCCCAGGTTTGACTTAGCCCATCATTGCTCGATAGTAAAAAATGAAATACAATATAGCCCTAAATGAACGTTGATTTCCTTTGACGTGTTGGCCACGAGATTTTTTTTTTCAAATAACTTTATTTAAAATGGTGTTAATACCTATTAAACTTAAAAATAAAAACTAATGAAGGACCTTATGGTCCGAGTATACGGAATATAATATAATCAATTAATTGATCTAAGAATTCTTTGATTGTTTGCATGATATAAATGTTTTTACGAAACCAATAGCTTTTTAAATAAATCGATTTTAAAATATTTTGTTTTGCGTTATTTTTTGTATAATGATATTCTATAAATTACGTTTTGCGTTTGTTTTGTCTAATTATATAATATAATATATAATTTGTTAATCATTACGTTTTGTTTTGCGGTAGTTAATTATTTTTAATTATCGATTTCCACTATAATAACGTTTACAAATTTCAATAGTTTTTTTTTGTCAAATATAAAGTTGTAGTCATAACGTTATTATAACGATTAATAAATTATATATCATATATAAATAGACAAAACAAACGCAAAACGTAATTTATAGAATATCATTGAACTAAAAATAACGCGAAACGAAATATTTTAAAATCGACTTATTTAAGAGGTCTATTATAAATTATAATACTTATAATACCTACCTGATAGGTATTATGACATGTTTTAGTTGTTGTACACGTCTTGTACATTCAATCTAAAATGTTTAAACAGTAAAACTGATATGTTTAAGTATCTAGACAAAATAAATATAATTTGTATCACAATCTCATGAAACATGATACACTTTTTCTTTGCCTTTGGTCTGGATCTTCGGAGTATTTAAGTAAATGTTTACTCATAATTTATACTTATATAAGTACATAAAATGTAATAATTAGATACTATAGGTACATATTAAGTTTACCAACCAGCAGTAAAAAATAGAAAAAAAAACATTTATTAAATCATCTTGAACAATATTATTCCCTGTGGATTTCAGATTTTTTCTTATTCACATATACATATGCGTATATACGGAAGTTTAAAATGATTGTATATCGAATGCGGAATAATCATTATAGATCTGTCTTTCACAATAATTATGAAGTATCCACTATAAAGATCTTAAATAATATTCAAACAGTGGTGGTAAATGTAGTAAGAGCTCTATTATAATTACGATCGAGAAAGTAGGTTTGATATGGGTCCAATAGCTTAACAAACACAATCGGGTAATACCATCGGATGTTAGTTAATAGTTCGTGCACCACAGTATCAATACGTCATAATAGCGTTTTGCAGTCGACCACGACGTAACCAATGACACGACTTCTTGTCGATGTCGATCGATCTCGAGAATAAGGCCCCAGGTCGCGTGGCACGTCCGGACCACCTGTTCATCGTCAGATCGAAGCAGTAGGCCGGCGGCAACTCGATGGCCGACGGGTGTGCCTCCACCAGTCCAAGTACCTCCACGTCGGGCACGTCGACTAGAACTTGCATATCGTCGCACTTTGGCGGGTTATAATAGCTGTTATAGTAAGAATGGCATATAGTTATGTATTACATCATCATCGCATCAGCCGCCGACCGGAATCCGTCCGTTCTTGTTAGAAGTTTGTCCGCCGCCGTATGAAGATTATTATTTATAATATCGTGTTAGGCTTTACGAATTGTCAATAATATTATTATTATAATATATTGTGTGGCAAGACCGGGAAGTGAGCTATTTCGGTGGCGGGCGACGTGAGAGGCACGAGCCACACCTACTATTTTTTTTGTCACGCCTCTGCGTTCATTGACCACGCCTGATCTTTTACAGTATTTCTGGTCATGGGTAAATCCATTATGCGTTGCATAATTTCGTCTATATTAGAAAATCTTCAAACATAAATATGATATATTTACCCCCGTTAAAAATTACTTATTGTATATACTTTATACAAAATTTATCAAAAATAAATAAAAAAATAATTTTTAAAAACATGCTTTTCTTAATACTACTTAATAAATGAACGAAAATGTTGAAAATAAACTTACTTTTAAAACAATTTCTTAATGAAACTTCAAGGTTAACAAGATATTACTAAAAGTGTTTATAAAATGTATTTGTTGAACAATTTTTAAAAATTCTGAATTACAAAAAAAAGAAATGCTGGGGCACTTATGATAACTCCTACGTAAGGGCACTCTACAACTGAATCTTTAGATAAACTTTATGATAAATATTTTAAAGATTATTGAACACACTTCCAATTTTGTAAGAGATATTCCTGACTCATAAGAGCCACGGTTTTAATTGACAGGTCATTATGTATAGTGTAATTCGAAACAAGCATTAGTAATTTTCCTAAGAGCAATATTTTGAAATTGTTGAATTTTGTTGTTATTGGACACTTTTATGAAAAGAGATAACTTATATACTTATGATAAGTCATACGTAAAGTCACTCTACAACTGAATTTTTATATAAACTTTATGATAAATATTTTAAAGATTATTGTTCACACTCACAATTTCGTAAGAGATATTCCTGACCCATAAGAGCCCCATGCATTTCTTTTTTTTGTAATTCAGAATTTTTAAAAATTGTTCAACAAATACATTTTATAAACACTTTTAGTAATATCTTGTTAACCTTAAAGTTTCATTAAGAAATTGTTTTAAAAGTAAGTTTATTTTCAACATTTTCGTTCATTTATTAAGTAGTATTAAGAAAAGCATGTTTTTAAAAATTATTTTTTTATTTATTTTATTTTCTATTTTTTAGTGATAACTATAAATTAGAAACAAACGATTTTTTGAAAGCATAATATTTATTATTTTCGGTACATTTGAATATTATAAGCAACTATGTAATATTATATTTTAATGAATAGATATGGGCTCTATTTTATGGATACCATCTTTTCCAAAGTCGACGCGAATTGATTTTGGTATACATTCATCATAAAGTTGATCTCTAGCAAAATTGGGCCAGTTAATCTCTGTTATATTTCCAATTGCACCATTTACAAGTCCTTAAGATACATTTAAGTTTGTTCTAAGCATAACTTTAGCCCCTACGAAAATTTCGATTTCTTACTGTTTTAACAATGAAACGCGTTAAAAGTTAAAAGTAATTATTATTATAATAGTTTTATAACCCATGGAAACCGTTTATAAACAAAATTTCGTACCTGTATATTATTTATTCTTCTTCCTCGGAGATGACTTTGCACACCCGTCATCGCCGACCTGGAAGTCCGGGTCCCAAAATAACAACGGATTATTGTATTGCCTTCCAAGACCTATGTCTATACCAATTTTCAGAATTTTTCAACGTAAATAAGTGCCTCAAATCGAGCGCGCAAGATTTGAAGACAACAGGAATGAAACATTGTGAGTTAAAGAAAAGCATGTAAAAATATAGATTTGTTTTGAACTACCTATTTAGAAACATTTTCATTTTCCATTTTTTTTTTAGTTTTTTTTCTAAAAATATCAATAAAATTTTATTTGTTTTTTAAAAAAGCTTGAAAATGTAATAGATTGCTTCTAGTATATTGATTTAAAGGCAGATGAAAAATATTAAAAATCCTTTGTCACAGTTTTTTTTTTATAAGCATTTAAAGTTCAAATATTGACAAAATATTCAAAAATTACGAAAATTAGCAAAATTATTTTGATTTAAGAATTCGTTAAAATTTTTCTTTTTAAATCTAAGATTTTAAAATGTAATACAAGATTCCTTATAAGATTATCTATCTTTATCAAAAAATAAAATGTCTATAAGAAACTCAAATTAAATTTTTATGAGCGTTTGAAATTCAAATTTTTACAAAATTGGATATTCACTCAAATTTCTCGTGGAGCGATTTCCTTATTTTGTTGTAATTCAAAAACGAATGACTGTAAATATATGAGAATTTCACTGAATGTTAATATTAGCATTTCCTACACACCATACAATTTTGAAAATATTTTGACTCTTTTTGAGCTGCTTAAGGACATTTTCAGTTTTTAATTTTTTTAGTTTTTTTTTTTCTATAAATATCTATTAAGTTTTATCTGTTCGCCAAAAAGTGTAAAAATTTAATACAAGGCTCCTGATATTTTGTTACAAATTACAATATCAGTTGAAAAATATTAAATATACATAGGCACAGTTTTTTTATGAGTATTTAAAGATCGAATTTTGACAAAATGTTCAACTTTTATATCTAAGAATTGAAAATTTAAAACAAGATACCACATAAGTAGTTAATTCTGTCATCAAAAAATCTAAAAAATACAGAAGGATATTTGATTTTTATAGTCATTTTAAGTTCAAATTTGGACGAAATTACATAATAAAAAACCTAGAATAAATATTTTAGTTATTTTGTTGTGTTTGTATAATATTATTCGTGGGTATTTGAAATTTCTCAAGTGTTCTATTATATATCTATGATAGTATCACGGTTTTTTGTTGATGTAAAACGCGTTCTAAGTACCTAATGGATATTGCGATATGATTAATTTGGAATTTATTAGAGGTATCTATTATAGGTCAATTTAATACCATATATATATATATATATATAATATGTCTTATGCCTGGACTGACATACCGTCTCCGCTCAGAATCGTTTTTCTTATACAATAATATTATATCATTGAATTCAAATTTAATACCATCCATTATACAGTGACCCACTTGTAACTTACTGTACAGCAGAGCGACTTTTTTTTATAAGTATATTTTAGGATTGTATTGTGATTTAATAGTAATTTATAACAAGTTGTTCCCAAAAATACCGAAATTACATACAATTTTAAATAATCGTTGTATAAACGCTTTAACTCATACAATTTTCTTACTGTAGGGCTGGGAATACAAAACGTTTTGTTACCAAAATTGAAAAACCTATTTATATAATATCGATTCTTATGGAAAAAAAATCGATAAATTAATTGGCATCGTCAGAATAGATCAAACATTGAAGTTTTATTTCCTTATCAAAATTACAAATTAATTTATAACGAGCCTTTTCAATACATAAAAATAATACTTAGGAAATCAAAACGTATACTTTTTCCACTTTTACGCCAAAGCGTACTATTGCCCGCCTTAAAAGTTATATTCACCAATCATTATTTATACCAAAACTTAACTTTTATGTTTTGCAAAACTAATTAATACCCCTGTTGTAGGTTAGATTAGGTATACCTATATATTGGAAAGTAAAATAGTTAATCCAAAATATTTAAATAATATCTATTATACATATTTTCAAATATTTAAAATTATAATGTATAAGTTAATTAAGTTTGAAATTAAATTAAAAACATAACTCTAGAATATTTAACACATTTGAATCGTTTTAAGTATAAACAATATATTATTAAATAATTTAAAAAAATAAATATGAATAACTATAAATAACTAAAAATAACTATTGGAAATGTTAAGATACAAAAAATCATTTCTCCTGAAAAATCAGTATTTTTGCAATAGTACGTTTTGGATTTACACCAATTACACCCTTCAATTATTAGTATCAATATTTGATTCCCTTCATCTGAACATTTTTATTATGTTTCCCAATCAAGTCAACAACACCAGCTAAAGTATAATATAATATGACGTGTACTAGCTATACCTATTTAAACTTTAAATGCTTAGAAAAAAATTGTAACTATAGATTTTTAATTTTTTTCATGTGCATTTCAAACAATATACTAGGAGCATTCTATTAAATTTTCAAACTTTTGTATCCAACAAATAATATTGTATTGATATTTATTGAATAAAAAAATTACAAATTGGAAACTGTAAATGTCCCTAAAAAGCTCAAAATATTTGGAAAATGTTATCAATGTATTCATGTATCTCGGTCTATGTTAAGGTCATTTGTTTTAAAGTTATATTAAAAACCAAAGTCCAGGGGCGTATTTATGGGGGTGGCTGGGTGGGCTGCAGCCCCCCCTGAAATTTCAAGAACATCCAAAAAATATGAATATCAATAAAACTTTATTTGTTGGGTAAAAAAGCTTGAAAATTTAATACAAGGCTCCTGCTTTATTGTTACAATAGCAGTTGAAAAATATTAAAAATCCTTAGTCATAGTTTTTTTTATAAGCATTTAAAGTTCGAATCTTGACAAAATACGGAAAAATCACAAAACTTAAAATTTTTCTGAATGTTTTCATTTTTTACACACCAAAAAAATTTGAAAATATTTTGCCTCTTTTTGAGCTATTTACGGACATTGACAGTTTTCATTTTTCTTAGTTTTTTTCTATAAATATCAATAAAAATTTTTTTGTTGGGTAAAGAAGCGTGAAAATTTAATTCAAGGCTCCTGATATTATATTGTAACAATATTAGTTGAAAAATATTAAAAATACATAGGCTCAATTTTTTCTTATAATCATTTAAAGTTCGAATTTTGACAAAATTTATCAAATTTAAAATGTAATAAATATTTTGTAATTAAAAATTTATAAAATGTTCAACTTTCATAGTTAAGAATTGAAAATTTAAAACAATGGTCCACGTAAATAGGTAAATATATAAATTACTTTATTCACAATAATATCATAGGCTGGCTGACCGTTTTCGCTTAGAATCGTTTTTCTTATACAATGATATTATATCATTGAATTCGAATTTTACACCATTCATTACAGTACCTACTGTACAGCAGAGCGACATCCACTTTACCACTTTTTTATTTTATTGTGTGACTATGTTGATCATTTTGTTCAGCCCCTCCCGAAATAAAATTCTGGATACGCGCCTGCCAAAGTCCATTTTTTCAAAAACAGATTATGTGTAAAAAATACTAAAAATTTCCATTTTTCCTTAGTTTTTCTTTTGTTTTTCACCGCGCTTTTGAAAACTACTGGAAAAATTTTACTTTTGACCCCCTCAAAGTACCAACTAGATTCACTTTCCTATCATAAAAGATACTGTTGAAGAAAATCCAAGGACTTTTACTGTCCTAAAAGGTGATGACAGACACAAAAAAAAAAAAAACACACATCATTGTAAAATCAATACATATCGTTCAGAATCTTAAAATATATATCGAGAGTAGGGCGTTTCAAGTATTTATCAGGCTGGTTGTACGTTTCTATGCACGAGTAAGTACTAAGTACCTACTCATATGTTTTTAAATATATGTTATTCTATTGAAACCTATATAAATATAAGGGGCTATATAACCGTGTGTAAAGGGAAGCAGAGAACACTTTATATAAAAAAATCCAGTACACTATACCTACATTGTTTTGAATGCAGTTTGAATAGATTATTAATCTAGAATATTTAATTAATACATTTTTTTAAATTTATACGAATTGTGTTAAATTTTGTTTGATCTAGAGACTAGAGTTTGTTTATTGATTCTATATAAATACGAGTATAGTAGTATTTTTAATCAATGGTAATATAATATATAAAATGTTTATTCATGAAATATACTTACATACACAAGTATATAGGATGATTATCTGGTTTAGATTGCATTTGCAACGAATACTGAATTCACTGTAAATTTGGTTTTTCTCAATCTTGAAGGATAATCGAATGCTTATTTTTATTATATCATGATATATCTTAAAAGTACAGTTGATCTGAATAGTGATTTAACACCATATGTAATATTTGCAAAGTTATTTTTAATAAATATACAAAATAATAATTAAAAATAATAAATAAAACAATAATATAATTATGGTTCAAAATGTATTTGTGTAAAAATAACATTTTAATTTATTAAGAATAATAAAAAGTAAACAGCTCATAAATCATGCATGCAAGGTAGTTAATTAATATTAATTATGATACATAGATTAAATTATTAAGGTATATTCCGTATGTATATACCGACATATTTAATTATGAAATTTCAGGTAGCACAAAACTTAATGCTTATATTTTCTTTACATAATACTTTTTTTGTTTATTGGAAATGAATAAAACTGAACATTAAAATTAAAGAAAAATATCAATTAAGCAATTTAAAATTTGTTTGTGATTACTCATTTATAAGATAGGTTTTTTAAATAAATACATACTATGTATTTAGAAAACATAAAAAATTCGAGTAAAATAAATCATACCTAATATAAAATTGGGTAGATCGTATTTTTTGATTATTAACTATTATTTCATTTTTATAAGAACCACAATACAATAAAAAAACGTAATATTTAAGGGCACTAAAATAATGTTTTTTTTATACTCTAGGGCCTAGAGTTTTCATATATAATAAAATAATGTCTACATTATGTATACATATTGCATTAAGAAATCATTATAACTTTTATGAGCACTGCCCAATGGCACTTTTATGACGACCCAGAGATATTGTTAATTTGTGTCGGCTCACTGTGACCCATTGAACCTCTAAATATTTTCCTTAAGTCCATAATTACTTGGGGCTTGGCCACAAATATAATACATATAAATCACCTTGTAGACTGCTAGCTGCATTAATAATGTGCAATTTGGTCCCTTTCATTTGTAAGAAAATGATAGTATGGTAAGAACTGAGAAGTAATAGGATTCCCTTAATCAGAAATAGTTTGATGCTCATTATTAATGAGTCATTACAAATCTGTCAAAAATTTAAAATTTAAATTTATATTAAGTTAAATGAAACTATTTTAAATATTTTTTGATCAATAAATCAAAAATTGTCTAGAAGATTTATATTAATTAATAGAAACTACTAACTTTAAATGTATCAATCTTTTAGATTAATTAGTAGTTACGTTTTAATATTATTTGTATAATATTACAACACATACGCATAGTACAAGTTCAAAACATAGATTTTTTATTATCTGCATATTTATAGACGCTTATCACTTATATTGTGAATTACCTCACAGAGATTAATGTTTTAAATAGTAAAAATAATGTTTAAATAATGAATGATTGTATTATTATGCAGGTACCAAAAGTAATAATCAGACTATATTAGGTATGTGCCCTATGTAAATTGATAGTACCCAGGCTACTGAATTCTTACTTCTCTTTGTAAAGAAGAAAACTTTCTGTTTTTGAATCTGTTGGGTTGAATTTATTGACTTCAGATTTAATTCTTGAACAATGAATAGCAGTTAGCAAGATCAAAATTTAACTGGCAGTCAGCATAACAAACACTGGTATCAGGATGAAAATTAAATCTCCATACCAAGATATCGTGATCATATCTGGGAAAATATTCAATATATATTAATATAACCATGCAATATACAATTTTAATATAGAAAACTGGTGGCGCCGATGTTCATCCAAAGTTATATCGCAAAATGTTAAACTTTATACAAACACCTATACCGTCGATTATTATGTTTTTCTCCTTTATTATTCCAATAAAAACTTTTTATCACAACCATAAAAATAAGAGTAAATAATGTAAAAATTAACTGTTGCAAATAAAATATATGACTATATGAGTAACAAATATTTTTTAATCATAATTTAATTAATATTTTCAAATTTTAGGTAACAAAGGCATTTGATACCTACTTTTCTTTCAAAAGTAATCAAAGTACTTATTATTGGGTGTATGTATTTGTGTTTTGTGTATGTAAATTGATAAAAACTTATATACGTTATGTCGTATTTTCGGGGAATTAATATTAATAACTTATTATAATAACAACATTTATTATCTTCGAGCAAAAACTTTAAAACAAGGCATTAATAATAGCTTTTGTAGGGATGTACGTCATTTGGTCGAAGTAAATTGGTCGCATAAATTGAAACTAATTAGCAAAAAAAAAAAAAACATTAAAATAATATATATATACGTATACGTATAATATAGGTATGTATAAATTGAAATTGATTAGTTTTTTAAAATACATAATATAAGTTCGTGTTACAATCTAACTATTTATAAAAAATGTGATTACAATAAAATATAGGGAGGCGTATACAAAAACGAAATGTTTATACAATTTAATATAAAATTCAAAAACTATTTACAAAAATTAAAATTATGGGCAATACCAAATAATATGTCGTCAATTGGATGATTATCAATATTTGAACATACTTTTAATAGTCTATTTGATAAATCATTAAACTTTTTTTTTTATTCGGCACATATCCAGCAAGTAATTGTTCTGATGTCATCTTAGTTAAGCTTTCTTTATTTTTCAGACAGTCTATACATTTCTAGATTATTGGTCTAGTAGAACTTAGCATTGATGATAATCCATTGTGCCAGCCTTCTATCTTGTTATTGGTTCTAGGTAGATTTTCTTTTAGTCTATCAAAACAATTCCAGATTTCATTTGGAAACAATGGTGATCGAAGATTTCCTCTCCTACACAAAATACCAATCCATGTTCCTTCAAAATAGGTTATAAAAGGTCTCTTGTTTGTGAATAAAACCATTATAAATTAAAATATCTCGAACCCGTCGACTTTTTATAAACTCTAAAGGCATTATTTAATAGGTATGGCGTACTATTCGTTACGAGTTTACGAATACGACGCCGTGCGCTATAGTACAATAGATTTATTCAATTTTGAGAATATTTAAAAATCCATGAATAGTGGCATTCAAATATTTGTCACTGCATGTATATAATATGTATATAAACAATAATTCGTAAAACAATAGCTGCCAAATTTTCGAAATATTAATTTTTGTTCACGAAAATATTTATTAATAACATACTTTGTGAAACAGGAATATAAAATATCAATTTATTTAACAGCTTATAGAAAAAGTATAAGTATTTTAGTTGGAATAATATACATATTATATGCAATATGACATATAATCGGCGTATTATTTAAACTGAAAACTCGTTTCTTAAATAAATTCTTAAAAACACATTATTATAATTTAAATATATTTTTTTACCTATGTTATATACGGTGATTTTGTTTTGGGCAACAATCCAAATTCTTCACAAATATTTTAAGATGATTCACTCGCGGAATGTACTTTAGTCTATTATGCAAAGACCAACTTGTTTAAATGTAAATAAACCCGTCCACTTGAGGTAAATAATAAATTTATACCAATGTGAAATAATTTTTTATAGATCTGCATTTTACAATAGTTATCTTGTAGAATATACCTGTAAATAATGGTGGTAAAAGTAGTAAGACTTCTGTAACGTGGTCGGGGATGGCCCGTTAAATATAAGATATTCAGGGAAGAAATTAATTCTTTTGAATATATTTTTACCGTAGCTCGGGAGCACGAATGGTATTAGGATCTTAATATTACAAATAAATAACGATTGATCTAAATTATTATTAATATAAACAAATTATTTATTATAACTTACAATTTACGAACAAAGTTACCAAAAATGTAGGATTGTACGGAGTTCAGTCGCACGTGATGGACTCGCGGAGAACTGGTATTCTCTTACATAGGGATATTGGCCGGAGCCTTACAATCATAAAATATATAATATGTGTCACCTAAACCGGAGGGGCTTAATATATTATTATAGTCAGCGCATAATATGCCTAATGTGCATATTATGATGCTTATAAAATAAACGTAATGATGTAACATACGTTACATTACCCCCCTCCCTTTTTTTTGAACATTTTAAATATACCTACTATATAAAAAAAAATAACAATATAAATCATGTTTCATTTAAACAATACATCCCTTTTTTTTTTTAATATAATAAAATATGTCATTAAGGTAAGTTTTATTTAAATTGATTGAAATTGTACCTGATTTTGAAGATTTACCACTGTTTTGGTGTGAATACGTGATAAATGATATTTTCATTATATATGTATACATACACTGCATGTCTGCATTAATTATACATATAATATGCATATGATATATTATATCTTTATGTTTAGTTATTAAATTTAGTTCTGTTTTGCTCGGGCTTATCAATGTGATAACACTCATGATAATAATATATTAATTGTATTTTTGAGTGGCGAGAGCACTATATCAATTTTTTCTTGATTCATCAGTTTTTGACGATCATCGTATATGTATATAATGAAAATCAAATCTACGTAAAATTTTGCAAGCGTCAATGATGTGGTAGTGTCATTGTAAAATTTCAACCAGTTTTTTACTACCATTTTTATTTTTTATAATAATATTTTTTATGTGAACCCTTTTTCTACATTTGTATATATACGCCTAACGCATGTTTTCACCCGCTCTTTTTTTTTTTTTTACATAATATACCTATGCCTTATAATAAATTTACAATATAAATCCACATCACACTCATGTACGATATTAGCTAGTGTTCCGAAATTATTCTTCACCCGTTCCGTCGTTTGGATGTCATCGGTCCCTCAAGGCCTCAACCAGTACTGAAACAGGGAGGTCTGTTATCGTGGTCTGTCCTTGGATAGGTGCACGCTGTACCGCTATAACCTCGGCGTCGTGAACGGTCTTGATTGAACCACCATAATATGTCTTGGATTCGAGGTTTATGGTTCGGTTATAGTCGCCTAAATTTGTAAACTTCTCACTCTTTTTTTTGCTTACAGTTTTTTTTGTGGTTGTTATGGTCAAATAAAAAAAATTAATTTATCCTTATGCTAAAAAATAAAAGTACATAAATGATTATTTAATAATATTACTCTTATTGCACTATTCTATCTCGACACCTTATTCTTAAATTTATTAATTAATTACTATACATGGAGGTAAAGTGATATCGTAAGATTTTTTACGCACTGAAAATCGTTAGAATGCTATACGGGTAACAAAATTTGATAATGTGCTAGAAAAAATGATAACTGTTGTAATTGTGCTTGCTGTACATAATTTAATTTAGGTATGATATTCTTATTGTATTTCCTTTTAGTATCTATTTTATTTTGCTGATTTTTGATTTACTGAGCTACTATTTTATTAGTACTTCTATTAGACTATTTCGAATATTGCAATTCAACATTTGCTTGTGTTTACCTTATTAATTTTACGTGTCTCATTTAAAAATGTATATACATGGTATTCTTAATATATATTTACCAAGTAAAATCCAAATTCACATTTTTATGTGTTGTAATAAAAACCTTTTGTATGTTTTCATTAGGCAAGCATATTCGATAATAATTTTATTTCTTTTCCCACATTTATTATACGTTATATTTATTATATACATTTTATACTATAATTACAATTATTCTAATGAATTATTTAACGTTCTTTATATTTTTTTAACTGACTAACATGTTTGTATTCGTTTACTAACTGTCCATTTTTAATTATTTCTACTACATAAGTTACATCCGATACTTGCTTCATTATTTTAAACGGGCCGTTGTACCTGTAAGCAAATTTAGATTTTCTATTTTCGTCTTTAACCAGTACTTTTTCGTTTAATTTAAATTTTACCTGTACCTTATTTGAGTCATAATGTTTTTTATTTTTTAAATATCTGTCCGCTAATAATTTTGGGAGTTCGTCTCGAATATTTTTTAATTTTTCTAATTCCAGTAAAATTTCGGGGGATGTTTCTGTACTTATAAAGTTGTGATCAAATATGGATTTTGGATTATATCCGTGTAATAGGTAAAACGGTGTGTTTTTCGTTGTATCATTAATTGCTGTGTTATACGCAAATAGTACATATTTTAAGTATAGACTCCATTTATTTGGTTGTTCCTGTACAAAGTGGCTAATCATATCTATCAAAGTCCCGTTGAACTTTTCTGTTTGGCCTTGGCTCTGTGGACGGTATGCAATTGAATATGTGTTATTTATATTTAGCGCTTTTAGTAAGTCTTTCACCAATTTATTTGCAAAATGTAAGCCTCGGTCAGAGTGTATTTCGCCTATTGCTCCGAATTGTAAAATTATATCTATTAAATATGCGACTGTAGACCGTGCGTCAGTGTTTTTGTATGATTTTGCTATAGCATATTTTGTAGTTGCGCAAGTTCCTACCAAAATATATGAGTTGCCATTGCTTGGTGGATTAATTGGCCCAATATAATCTATTGTAAATCGTTGAAATGGTATACCAATAATTTTTGGCGATGTTAGCATTTGACCATAGGTCGCTTTTTTATCCGATTTCCTTTTTTGACAACTAATGCATGATATTACATATTTGCGTACGTCTTTATATATAGTGGGCCAAAAATATCGTTGAATAATTTTATTGTATGTCTTGTCTATGCCTAAGTGTCCTGATAAGGGGTGATCATGGAAATCGTTTAAAATTTCATTTTTACGGTTGTCTGGTAATGCTATTAAATTTATAGATTGCCCCTTAGCTAAATGTTTATACATGAGTATTTGGTTTTCATTTATAAAATAATTTTTTGATTTTCTTATCCATATATGGGCTGAAAGTTCTGGGTTCTGTATTGCTTTAATAATATTTACGTATGTATCATCACGTAATTGTTCCAGGTGTATATTAATAGTTTTTACTGTGCAAATTGTCAGTTCATTATCCTTTTGTAGTTTTACTTGTTGATTTGTTTCCAATTCAGGGTTAATATCAAATTCAATTTTTTTACTATCTATTAAATTTGTTATGTTACATATTGTTTTATTGTTTTCGTTATTTTTTACGAGTATGTTTTGTAATATAATTGTCTGAGGTAATATTGTGTCAGCAAAATGTTCATTCATGTTTTCAAATTCTTGTTCTACATAATGCGTTAACTCATCAAATCCGTTTTGTGTAATATCCACTCCGTCGTATTTTATATTTATTGTTGATGAATCACTTTTTTCCGGAGTTGTTGCTATTGACTTGCATTCTATTTTATGTTCGGGCTCTAATTCATAAATTCTTATTGTAATATCTGTATTTTGAAACGTGAATTTAATCATTTTTGAAATTAAGTCCCATTCTTTTTTATCTAAACCCGAACAAACCTTGGGTAATCCCAAATTATGTATTGACTGATTTATGCAAAACTGTTTTAAATTTTGTAGTGTGTTAAAAATGTCTTCATAGGTGGGTTTATCATTATATGCGTCTTTTGTTATTAAATATAAAATCCATTGTTTATTTTTCTTTAAAAATGCTATTTCTTTAAGTTTTTTATCCTGTGCTTTTAATACGTCTACATCTTCGAATCTTTCTTTAAATTGTTGTGCAATCCCTGCCTTCATTTTGAAGTCTTTACTGACACAATGTGCAATGGCATCATTTATTTGTTCAGTGAATATATTACCTATAATGTCATGGTATCTACATTTGGTTCTATACGTTTCTGAATGTTGTAATAGAAATTGTTGAAAATTATTTTTTTGCTTATTTTGTGTAATATTGTTTGTGTCTTGTAAGGTATTTCTTGGTTTGTCTTCCTGCTCTATTTTTAATTTTACTTCAGTTCCTTTATAATTAAACGTTACTAAATTATTTTTTAAATCTAAAATTGTGTTAATTTTTTTCATTATGTCTAATCCTATTATTACTGGTGTACATAGATTGTCAACTATTATTATTTTATGATTTATTACTATCGTTCCTATTTTTATCTGAGCCACAGTTGTTCCTAGAATGTTTAGTTTAGAATTGTTCGCCGTCTCAAGGTAGATTTCGCTTTCGGAAGTTAATTTATTACATTTAATAGTATTTTTGTTTATAACAGTTACGCTCGCCCCTGTATCTAATAATAACGTAGTAGTTTGGTCATTTATTTTTCCTTGTATTTCTATTTTTCTTTTTTCTTTTTTATTATCATAATAAGTATAAATGGTATTATTTGTATTTTTATTTTTGACGATATTTAAAGGTATCTTACTGGTAATGTATTGGTGTTCCTGTGCAGACCCAGTTATCTGCGGAACTATTAGTTTTTTTTGTACAAAGGTATTACAGTTTCTCTTTATGTGTCCCGGAATTCCACACAGAAAACATATCGGTGGCCCTTGTTGATTTAAATAATTATAATTAGTATGGGGAATTGTTGCCTGATTACTTTGTGTAGGGCGTAGTGTGTTGCCTAATTGGTTATTATTTGTATTATTATAATTATAATTTTGATAAAAGTTTGGTCTAGGAAACTGGGTGTTTGTCATCTGGTTATTATGTGTGAGATAGTTGTAATTCGGATAAAAGTTTGGTCTTGGATTATTTTGATAATATTCATTTTGATTATTAAATATAGGTGGTTGGTAGTGTTGATTTCTATTATAAAAGCTGAATCCATTGTTATAGCTAGTTTGCTCTTCGTTCTGATAATTGTTGATACTATTGGGAATGTTATTTTGGGTTTGTCCAACTTTAATTTGACTTATATGATTTTTTAAAACCTCCATTTCTCTAGTCAATTTCTCTACTTCTCCATTTACCTTGTCCTCCGTTCTCAATAGATTTGTTACTTCTAGTTTCTCTAGAGTTTTTTTAATGCTTGCGATCGATGTATTATCTGCTAACCTTATTAACTGAAAGGTTTCTTTGGGTACTCCTTTTAGAATGTGTTCACATATTTCTTCTTCGGTCATATTCTTGTTTATTTTATAACATATGCCTACTATTTTAATTATGAATTCTTTATATGTTTCTCCTTTTGCTAGTTTCTGATTTTCCAATTTTGCCCTTAGTAAGTGTTTATTTCCTACTAATGTAAATTCTGTTATTAATTCACTTTTGACTTCGTTCCATGTTATATTTCCGTTTTTTGATTTTAGTTGTTCAAAAAAATCTTCTGCTGAGTCCTTAAGATATAGTTGTAGAATAATTACTTTGTGTTCGTCGTTCCATTCGTTCACGACAGCTATAAGTTCAAATTTTTTTATGAATTTATCAATATCCTCGTTTTCTTTTCCTGAGAAAATATCGGGTTTATGGTTAAACGCCATTTTTAAACTTTGTTTATTTTTTAAAGATTTTTTTGAATTTTTTTCAATAATATTCTTAGTGTTGATCTGTTCACCCGAAGTATTATTGTGGGTTTCTACCTTGAAATGTATAGGATCTGCTGTTAATATATTTTTTTTAATATTTATATTTTCTGGTTCAGTTTTTTTTTTATTAGAATCGTCTTCAACAACTGTTACGTTCAATAAATTTTGATCACTATTTTGTAAATTGTCCTCTGTAAAAGTTAATTCTGTTTCGTTTAAGCTATCCTCAGCGTCGTCTTCGTCGTTCCTAAAACTTTTTAATGCTGATTTTGCAAGATTTCTTAATTCATTAATTGTCGATGAAATGTCACTATGTATATTACAAAATTCTAAGAAACCCACTATTTCCGATTTATTTAATAAATTTATCCACGCAACTGTTCGCTGGGAAATTATAAATTCAAATTTCTTTTGTGCTGGTAATTGGTTAAAATCTTCCTTTTCTAAAGTCTCAACTACGTATAGAGAGCACAGTGTAAATTTTTGAACAAGTTTTGCTGACAGAGGTATCTTTCCAAACCTGGAATTTGAAAAATAGTTACCTAAATCGACTTCTTCTATTTGCCGTAATAAATTTATTAGATTAATTTCGTTTATTTCGGAATTAAAAGTTTCATTCAGATATAATATATTTGTTTTATCCACTTTTGTTATTTGGTTGTTCACGTTACGTTTTATGTAAAACTTGCTGTCCATTAAATACTTTTATTTATCGCAACATTTCTTAATATGTTCACTTACAATAAAATAATTTTCTTATAATTTCTCTATTATATACTAATATGTAATTTACTCCTATTCTTAAAACTTAAAATCTCGTAACTATCCAAACAAAAAATTTAATTAGGTACTTAATTTTTATTTTTACTATATAATTTCTTTGATAACAAAATCCCTATATGTAATTTACTCCTATTCTTAAAACTTAAAATCTCGTAACTATCCAAACAAAATTCAACTACCTACCTAATTTTTATTTTTACTATATAATTTCTCTGATAACATAACCCCTATATGTAATTTACTCCTCTTCTTAAAACACAAAATCTCGTAAATATCCAAAAAAAAATTAAATTAAAATTAAAATTATAAGGTACCTATACATACATTTTCTAATCCCGTAATTCTTTCAATTCTTTTACTCTTATTCTTAATACTTAATATATATCATGTATATCGTTAATCTTAAATAATAAAAAAAAATCTCAATTATTCTTAACACGGCTACACTTTAATTTTATTATTTTCTTACGCTTCAATAAACCAAACTTAATAACTAATAACAAAATAAAAATCTAAACCAATCGTAAATATCTGTAACTTCAACTACTTAAGAGCTTCGGCGCCTCCACCAATATGTAACGTGGTCGGGGATGGCCCGTTAAATATAAGATATTCAGGGAAGAAATTAATTCTTTTGAATATATTTTTACCGTAGCTCGGGAGCACGAATGGTATTAGGATCTTAATATTACAAATAAATAACGATTGATCTAAATTATTATTAATATAAACAAATTATTTATTATAACTTACAATTTACGAACAAAGTTACCAAAAATGTAGGATTGTACGGAGTTCAGTCGCACGTGATGGACTCGCGGAGAACTGGTATTCTCTTACATAGGGATATTGGCCGGAGCCTTACAATCATAAAATATATAATATGTGTCACCTAAACCGGAGGGGCTTAATATATTATTATAGTCAGCGCATAATATGCCTAATGTGCATATTATGATGCTTATAAAATAAACGTAATGATGTAACATACGTTACACTTCTATTATTATTACGATCAAGAAGATAGGTTTGATATTTGTTCAATAATTTAACAAACAAATTTTCGGATAATATCGTATCAAAAAATAACAACTATTTATAGTTTTATTGTGGTATGACTAAATTCAAAAATAGTAACATTACAATATTACTATAATATCATAATTTCGTTTGAATTTGATTATTTCAAAAATATAAAATATTTTTAACATATTGTGTAATTAAGTCATTGTGATGCGGAAAATATATAAGATATCTAAATCATAATATTGTTTATGTGTTAAATAACTGGTAACTACTCTGCTGTAAGGTTGAATTTATTTTTGGTGAAAAAATTACATTTATTAAATTATATTATTACCTATTCAAAATTATAATTTAAGTAACAGTGTCATATTTTGTAACGGAGCAAACTAACAAAAACGGCCCTTCTCAGGGCCACCACATTTGACATCTACAATATAGTCACAGACCTACCGTGACCAAAAAATGAACGCCCGACCAATCAGAAATAGGCGACGCTTAAAGGCTGATTTCTAAATACATATTTTAAGTACAAACAAGAAAAGGATATCTATGAATAGAAGAGATGACACCGATTACGTAGATACCATTTTGACCTTTGTAAAACAAATTCCGGCTAAATTACAAAAGAAACCGTGCCGACTGTAAACACACCAATCAGCATACAGGTTTACTAGTCGGTACGGCGACGGGTATATATACGGGTGCATGCTCATACAAAATCAACAGTCTTCTTCCACTTCTTCATATCTTCAACATCCATAGAACGAAGAAAAGAAGAACCGAAGACACGAAGAACCAACACCAACCAGCACGAGACTCCAGTCAAGAACGCCGACGAAGCCATTAATACCGCGACGACGATATTCGGCGTACGAGACGGCACCTGACGGCTGCAGCAATCCGACTGCCGCTCCGAATACAACTGTCAACGAAACGACGAAGACACTCGTGATACGAGTCGGCAAGAAGCGGCAATCACCGAGCACCGGTCCTGATCATTCCGTGACCAAGACCGTCAACATAGCCGTGAGGTCTCCACTACGTACGGAGGTAACCAACATCGACGGACATATTATACCATCGACAGCGTTGTTAAGACGTACCGGCAGCCGCCGACCTACCATCGCGGCTAACTGAAACGGTTCTTTTCAGAACCAACACCTTACGTGTACCACCCTCCGTGCGCCTGTTCAGGCGGCATTGTGAGATAGGACCTCACTGAACACGACTTGCTAGAGTCCGTGAACGAGTGGTTCTAGCTCTCCCTTTTCAATTATATAATTATTCATGTCAAATTGATAACACCCGATATTTGTAATTTGGTCGCATCTCTCGGGTCCGAAACCGCCCGACCCGGTCTGCTTACTCGAGCCAGCCGTGCGGCCCGGTCAATCCCTAACCACTGTAAATAATTTATTTTGAACATTGTACAATAAACTTTATGGTACCGTAAACAATATTCTTATTTAATAAAAGGAACAGTTTGACGAGCATCGGCGCACTGTTTCAATTTCAAGATACTACGATCAATATTTGTAGAATATTAACGAAAATCGCTGAAGGTTAAATCACTGTGATAAATTTCACAATAAACTTTTCAATGAACTGTGATTCAATAGTTGAACTGTGATTCAATAGTTGAATGAATCTAGTATTAGATTTTCAAACATAAGGTTGTACAAATTATATGAATTGTATTCTGGGTATGCATGATAATTTGCAATTTTGCTATCTTAATTTTTATTTCAGTTTTTTCGCATCCTGATATCCTGATTAAATTAAGATTGGTATAAGGTATAAACTATAAAAGAATAAATAACATGGCCATAAATTTAAAACAATTTTGGCGCAATTCTACTGGTACATTGTGATTTAATACGATAAATTTCTGTAGACTTATATTAAATAAAATTATAAGTTATAACACCTGGGATTACTGGTTTGAACTATCTACCTAAAATCTATCCTTAATTATTATACACGTGTCCATTTAATATCTACGTCCATTTTATTTTAAATATTTTTGATTTTCGATTTTGTGACCATGTTAATCTTAACTAAACTTAATAAACTATTACTACTAAACTATAATAATTATGTAAATATTTTTTGTTTTTTTTTTAAGTCTTTAATGACCAGTGCTGAGATTATCTAGATAAATGTATCTTCCCAAAAGAAAAAACATTATAAATAAATGAGAATTGTTCAACGAAATGTCCATAGATAATTTATATACATGTCTCGTAATTAATCGGCTTCACCCGTAAAACAAAATTATTTTAAAACAGTATAAACTGCATAATATGGTATTAAGAAGTATTAAGAAGTATTATGCAGTAGTGTGCAGTAGGTAGTATTAATTTTCTGTGAGTTGGTAATACGATAATTTAAGCAAATTATAAAAAAAACAAATTTAATGTTGTACCTGTGTAATAATTATTAAAAATATTACAATACATGGCTATTATTCACTTATAAGTCAATAAAAACGCAGATAAATAACGTAGACAGATGTGAATTGGTGTAAATTGCTTAAAATTAATCTAAAATTAACTTTTTAACTAGTTAATGCTCCCCTTTGATATTAATATAGTTTATCGTTTTTATTTGTTTAGTCTATAATATACTTTGGTAGTTCACGGAATAACAGCATTTCATATTTTAATGGTAGCATACATATAGATATGAATCTGACGATGCAGACATTTCCCCTCTATTTTTTTTTTAAAGTTTACTATTTAATAATATAATAATTTAATTTAATATGAATATTATATTTATGCCTATTGTCTAATATTTGATAAGTATTTTATTTGAAAATAAAAAATGTTTTTTTTTATTTAAAAAAACAATTTCAGATTTAATAATAAATAATATTATATTATTAAATTCAATATTATTAATCAGTAATAAACTTTGGAAAAAATATTGGGAAAACATTATGCACCGGAAAAATAGTTTCGGGCATCTTTGTTTTATTACGCGTCATTCCAGACAAGTGTCATTTTGAAAACTTTATTACTATTTTTTACAAATCATATAGGACTATTTCAGGTATATGTATATCATTATAACTTATAATATAATATATGGAAATTAATGTACTTGAAATAAGAAAACTAAAAAATTCATCGTTTTCCTCAATCGGTATTATATATTTTAATATGTAATACTTGTGTACCAGCCAAATAAGTTTACAAAACATAGGCAAATGTTTTTTTTAAGATCATCACAATCACGAAATCGAAACTGAAAAATATTTAAAAGAAAATGTACGTAGGTATTAAATGGATATATGTATAATATTATAATCGGGGACAGGTTTACGCGGTTCAATTCAAAACCAGTCATCCCAAGTGCAACAACTCATAATATGTCCACAGAAATGTACCGTATGAATCTTCACAATTTAGAACTTTTTAATTTATCATCTTGAATTTATCGTTTATACTTTATACCATTCTTAATTTATTCAGATGTCGAAACAACTGAAATACAAATAAAGACAGCAAAATCGACTAGGCGGTGGCACTACGCGCCGCCACCCTCATAATGGTAACCGACCATCGGGTAACCGGTCGTCGACCAAAATGCGTCCCTCAGTTGCTGCATCATCCTCTGCATTTACTCTTCGCCGTCCGCCTTGACCCGACGGATAGCACTTCCGGTTCGGAACTTGCCATGACCTTCCTTGCTCGCGACTGAACTACTGACTGTTGCGCAACAGGCCACAGCGTCGGCGGTCCACCAGAAGATCGCGACAACGAGAAAGGCGACGGTGGCGGCGAAACACGATCGGAAGGTATACTCATCGCTTGCTCACACTTTTTAGTTACCTATGAATTATGATTATTATTTCTATCATGTTGGGTTTTACGAATCATCGATATTATTATTAAATATATTATGCCCGAGGGGGAAATCGCGTAAATTATAAACAATAGTATTATAATATAGTGTACAATAAAGTGCCTACCTAAAAATCTATTTTTTTTTTTTACTCAGCCGTTTTCACGCGATGTTTTTTCGTTGTGATATCACCAATATTTTAGAAAACTGTAGAGAACAGTTTTTTGGGGAATTCTTTTTATCACTAGGTTTCTTTTTATTATTCAATAAGTATAGTTATACTTTTCCTTATTTTGTATTCTTCGTTTGAACACTTTAGTTGTCATATTTATAATTGAATAATATCAATATATTATTGTACTCGAGTTACGAACAAAGTTATAACTAACAAAACTACAAAAGTAATAACACACTAATATACTGATACTGGTAATAATTATAATTTAACAAAGTACATTAAATAAAATATAATAAATTAATACAAAATAAGGAGATTTAATAAAGAGATAGTCGAGAACGAAATGAAACAAAGAATAAATACCTACGTGAAGTCTTGAAGTCATGAATTAGCGCCATAATGAAATGCGTTGCGTACACGAAATGAGGTGGGGGAACCGGTGTCATAGGATTCTCTTAGGTACCCTCAATAATTTTTACCTCAACCGGTAAATATAATATCTTAGGTTATATTTACTTCTGGGTGATAAAATAAAACTTGGGTGAAATCAAATATTTAGACGTAGAATAACGTTTTTAGTTAAATAATTTTTTTGTAATATAAAAATACAGTCAACTCGCGATATAACGAATATCGATATAACGAAAATCTTGATATAACGAATAAAACTACCGGTCCCTTGAAAATATCACGGTATAATATAATTTCGATGTAACGAACTTTCGATATAACGAATTTTTTTCTCGGTCCCTTGAAGTTCGTTATATCGCGAGTTGACTGTATTACTATTTGCTATTTTGAACTTTTAAAGTATGCCAAATGTACTGTTTTAGGAAAAAGTTAATTCAACCTACTGTTCCACTACTGTTAATAGCAAATAATATCATAAAATATTTCTATAGAACGTATTGTAGCTAGTCTTCGCCTATAGGACCTTTGTTGCCTGATGACTGATGGTATACAATGATTTTGTATCATTGAATCCAATTTTAACACATAATTTACAATGAACCACACGACACCTACAGGCCACAGTGCAGCAGAGAGTTCAATTGCCCACTTTTTATTTTGTATTTTATTAACAATATAATATGTTTTTTCAAAAATAACACAATTATATACAATTCAAAATAACTGTTGTTGTATAAACATTGTACGTTTTTATGTACGAGTAAGTAACTCTACTCGCATGTTCTTAAATATGTTATTCTATTAAAACCTACATAAATATAAGAGGTTATATAAACGTGTGTCCGGGGAAACAGAAAACACTTTATATATAAAAAAATCCAGTACACTATTAAGTATATACATTGTTTTGAATGTAGTTTGAACAAAATGTGAATCTAGACTATTTTATTAATACATTCCATTGACTTCCATTTTTTTGAATTTATTCATATTATTGCGTTAAATTATTTTAGATTCTGATTTTCTTGGTCTGAACATTTTTATTATAATCCTCAGCCAAGTTAACAACACAGTACCTACAATATCATGCCGAACTCATATATATATGTACTGGCCTAAATTTGGTTTAAAAACCTCAAGTTTAAAATGGTTCAAAAGTTATGTAGTAGGTAGAAAACAAGAAGTTAAAATTAATGGTATTACAGGCGACGAAATGTTAATAACTTGCGTAGTACCCCAAGGTTATTTTTTCATTTATAATATAGTTTTGTAAATGAAATTCATGTATCATAACTGCAATTCAACAATATATAGTTCATTTAGTTTACTTAATTTATATAATATGAATTAATGTATAAAATATATACTATATTTATTACTGTATCGTTTTGTCATATAGCAACACTCTACCAATAACACAATAAGCCTGGCTTAAAGTTGGTAGATAGTATGTATTGTAAATTTTCAATTTTTTATAATAAATATTTCTTTAATAGAAAAAAAATCGATTTCAAACGTATTATTAATTTTATTATAGTTCTCATTCATCCAATTTTGGATTCAAAATACAAGTTTAAAGTTCAAAATGTTTAAAAACATCTATCAATTCGAAAAAGGTCCTTAAAATACGAGTTCCTATTAAAATGAAATTTTTTTGTGGTCGCTATAAATAGGTACCTAAAAGAGTTATCCAAATTTTAATTAAAGAAATGTATGATCCAAATGTCTAGTTTAATAACAAACAAACAAAATGTTCACTTAATATTTATTAATGATTTTACTTAAGTAACTATATATAATATATTAAAGGTAGTGAATTTTTGAAATATTTACTTAAACATTATCGAGTCAATTAATGATCCAGTTGGAATGTACCTAGTCAATATAAGATTTTTAAAAAGAATTTATCAGCTATTAACTTCGGGTTTAATCTTTATCAACATTATATAGCAAGTACCTACTTAGATAAACATGCATAAACATACTTAAAAATTCTTGGTTAAGTTTGATACCGGTTTCAAAGTTCTGGGTCAAAATGGATTGGTTACGTGAAGTTGACATAACTTTTAAATTTTCGGTTTCCATTGAAACTTAGGAACTGCAAATTCTAAACATAGACTTGCGAATATTTGAAAATAATGGAATAGATTTTAAAACAATTATAGTATTTATGTGTGCCAACTTCATAAACGTAACACAAGCAAAGGGAATTGCAGCACAAACAAACACAAACGGAGCACAAACGAAAATCCCGGGCTTATATTCAAAATATTAAATGTGCGTGCCGGGGACAAGGTATTTACATATTGATAATTAAAAATAATATTTCCATAATCCATAAATTTATTTATCGTATCTTTTATTACCGTCGTGTAATGGAATTTCGTTTGCGGCAAAAACCACTACTGCGTTATGATTTATGATTCAGACGTCCAGTAGATACTTACTTATAACTTAAGCATACGGCCATACGGGCGACGGGTATTATTGTAACTTTGTACAATTGTGACTTGGTACTAATGCAGTATACATGTATATAGGTATATCGTACATCGTAACAAAAATTCATTCGTACAGTAGATAGGTTTTGAGGTAAATGATAATAAATTATTATTCATTATACCTTATGTCTTAACTGGACAACTGGTTTTCGATGCCTTTCGACGAGTCTGTTTAATAAATTCACGTTAGCATCTTTTGCACACATATATATACTAGCTATCATCTGCAATAGCAGCTAAACAATTACAAACTATTAAACTTTTTGTATCACCTTTTAAATAAAATCGTTGATTATAATTACTAGTATGTATAACCAATGGGCAATGTGGTAATAGGTTCTCATAAAAGTTATTTTATAGATACGCTGTGAGAAAATGTAGGCACGTGCGTCTACAATGATCCATGTTAATATTTTGAAGCACAACCGGTTACAAAGAAATGTATTTATATAAATATAATACCATATTATATACATTATAGGTACCTGTTGTATAGGTATATCGTGTAAAAGTAATATATTACATAAAATGCTTACCTATTTCTGAAATAGAATTATATGTGCAAGTATTTAGGAGGTACACTATATGGTTTAGATTGTATTTGCGACGAATATTGAAACCAATGTAAATTTGGTTTTGCTAAATCTTGAAGGATGTGTGGTTAGTATTATTCTCGTTTTAATTATATCATAACTCATAAATCTCAAAACGATACTTGATCTGAATAATTATTTATTTATTGATTTAACACTATATGAAATATTCTCAATGTTATTTATACTACAGATACAAAATAATAATTAATGTAACATTATTATATTTATGGTTCAAAATGTATTTGTGTAGAAATTACATTTTATTTATTGAAAATAAGAAAAAGTTAACAGCTCATAAATTAAGCATGCTAATTGTATAAGTAGTACCTAAGTTAACATTCATTAGACACATGGATTAATTTATTATGGCATTAATATGTATATACCTACGTATTTAATTATAGAATTGCTCTTGGCACAAAACTTGTTGCTTATATTTTATTTACAACATACTTTTTGCAGTTTATTGTAAATAAATAACAGTAACCATTGAAGTTCAAGATAAAGATCAATTAAACAATTTAAAAAAGTTTTCGTGATTTTATTAGATTTATCCATTTATTTTATAAATATATACTATGTAATAAGAACAAAGATAAATTGTTTGAGTAAAATATAACATAGCTTATATACAATTGGATAAATCGTATTTTTTGATTACCTATTAACTATTATTTTATTTTTATAATAACCACAAAAAACATAAACGTAATATTCAAAGGCACACAAATAATGACTTTTATGTGCCTTACAATCTAGAGTCTTAATATATAATATATAGTTATATCTAGATTCTATATACATATTGCATTTAAAAAAAAATTATAAATCATTATAACTTTTATGAGCACTGCCCACTGCCGATTTTATGACGACCCAGAGATATTGTTCATTTGTGTCGGCTCACTGTGATCCATGGAACCTCTAAATATTTATAAAACTATATAAAACTATAAATAAAACTATTTCAAATAGTTTTGACTTTAATGAGCACTGCCCAGTGCCGCTATTGTGACGACCCAGAATTAAGGTTAGTTTGTGTCGGATCACTGTGATCCATTGAACCTTTAAACTTTTTTCTTAGGTCCATAATAACTTGATGCTTGGCAACAAATGTAATAAATATTAATACACCTTGTAAACTGCTAGCGACATAAATAATGTTCCATTTTGTCCCTTCCATTCGTAATATAATAGACAGTACCGTAAACAAATATGGGATTCCGATAATCAGAAATAGTTTGATGCTCATTACAAATCTGTCAAAAATAAAAAATTTAAATTTATATTAAATCAAATGAAACGATTTCAAACATTTTTTTACCAATAAATCAAAAGTTGTTTAGAAAATTTATAATAACTAGTAGAGAAGATGGAAACTACAAACTTCAAATTTATCAAACTTTCAGATTAATTAGTAATAACGTCATGTTAGCTATATAATACATTGTACTATAGTACCAGTTAAATATATAGATTTTTCATTATGTTCATATTTTTATAGGCTTATTACTTATTTTTTAACTAACCTCGCAGAGCTGCATGTTTTGATTAGGTAGTAAATAATGTGTAAATAATGAATAACTGTATTATTATGATGGTACCAAAAGTAGTGAACAGACTATATAATTAGGTGTGTGCCTCATGTGAATTGATAGTACCCTACTGCGTTCTTACTTCTGTTTGTAAATAAGAAAATGTTCTGTTTTTGAATCTGTTGGGTTGAATGTATTAAGTTCAGATTTAACTCTTGAACAATGAATAGCAGTCAGCAAAAACAAAATTAAATTGGCAGCCAGCATAACAAACACTGGTAACAGGATGAAAAAAAAACCCTCGTAGTCAGACATATCTAGAAAAGTATTAAATATAAATTAATAATTATATATTATAAACCATGAAATATACAATTTTAATATAGAAAACTGGTGACGCTGATGTTTATCCAAAGTTATATCACAAAATGTTAAACTTTATACAAATAAATAAACTTTATTATTTTTTTCCCCTTTATGAATCCAACAAAACTTTTTTTCACAACCATAAAAATAAGTAAATAATGTAAAAATTAACTGTTACAAATAAAATATATGAGTAACAAATATTTTGTAATCAAAATTAAACTAATATTTGTAAATTGTAGGCAACAAAGGTAGGTATAATACCTACTTTTCTTTAAAAAATAATCTGTTAAACTACTTATTATGGTTGTATGTATTTGTGTTTTGTGTAGGTAAATAGATAAAAAACAATATAGGTTTAGTTATACTCATAATCATACCAATAATTAATATCTTCAAGCAAAAAATTTAAACAAGTCATTTATACTAGATTGTATATAGGTACCCAACCGTACACCACTCACTCAAAACATTTATAGAGGACACTGTAGTTAGGGTTCGGTGCCACTGTTGAGAACGAACCCAACGATTAAGGTAACAAAGGTTCATTTCATTTGAATAAAATAACTAAAAAATGCATTTTTTTAATGGGCAATTAAGAAGTTTATGTATTGAAAATCAAAATAAACTTTTATTTTCATTTCGAGTTTAAAAGCGAAGTTACTGTAATCTTACATCTCAGTGCATTACCATGCAGTGGTGTAGTATTTAAAATTGTTCACAGAAACAGAAAATTGTCTTAATTTACTGGTGTAAAATAATTTAAAAGAGCATATTATATATAAAACTTTGATTCAATTCTGAGAATACTTAAAAATAAAAATAAAAATAGTGGCATTCAAATTGTTGTCACTGCTTGCATATAAAATATTCACGCTCAATAACCTTTTTTTAGCGTATACAAAATAACTTTTATTGGTTTTTTAGTTTTGAATATTTTTGGAGGAGGAATAACATTTTTCTTCACCTGGAGGCTGGAATGATTTAACTCTTATGTAAACTGATAACAATAGTTTAGAAAGATTTGGGCATATTCTAAATAATTTTGTATTTAAAACGATAGCTATTCGTAAATTTTTGTGCACGAAATTTTTTTTTTTATATCATATTACTTTGTGCAACAGAAATATATTGATTTCTTAAATAGCTTATAGAAAAAGTTTAAGCATTTTGTTGGAATAATATTTATGCAGTATAACATATTAGCATATTATTTAAACAGAAAACCTCGTTTCTTAAGTAAATTCTTAAAAACACATTATAGGTATTATAATTTATGTTTATTGCCAATAAATATACATAGTGTACACCTATCGTATAAATACAATTTACACAAATATTTTAAGATGTTCTCTAGGCTCTAGCTGAATGTATTGTAGTTTATTATGCAAATACCTACTCGTTTCAAGGCAAATAAACCTGTCTACCTAAGGTCATATACACTATGATGGTTAACAATTAATATATGTGTCAAACATTAATCAATTCGATATCTGAGATTTTAAAATTTGTAAGTCAAATTTTTCTCAAAATCGTTTTATATATCTATTGGGTTTTTGATTCAGCAAAACATTTTAAGTCAATATCATAATATTAAAACATTTTTCTTTTTATACTCGAATTTTTGTGTTTTTAGCGCACACAATATATAAAGTCCTAAATTAATGAGACATATAAGAAACATTTTATCATGATCTAAATGTTAAGCGGTCAAATATATTAAGTCCATGTTTAAGATAATATTGAATTTGTTAATCTATTTATAAAAAATGAATATGTCCGAAAGTAGTTTTTTTTTAACTTTTTTAATTTATGCCGTTTTAATGATGATACACTGATACGTCATAATATTGTTTTAATCTGTGTGACAAACCTGTCATTTGTGTGTAGTTGTGTCTTATGAGTTTCTTATTTTATTTTAATTAGTTAATATAATCAATACAATTATGAAACATATTTCAACATTGGTTTGATACCTTACAGTATTATTATATATTTTTAATTAACATTTTTATTATTGTGAGTAAAAGACGTTTTTCATTTTTATTTGCCAAGGATATTTAGTTTTTGTTTTATATTTTGATGAGTAAATTATACTTTTTCTTTAATTTTTAGTTTGTATTTGTTATCATTATACATGTACTGAAGAACTGATAAAATAAAATAATTTTCTCTTTAGCATTGGTCAATAAACTCTATTGGGCATAAAAATTATAACTATGATTATGTATGACGTATAATTATATTTCTCATTTTCAAAAATGTGATATCTTTAATTAACATAAAATAATAATATAGAATGAGTTGTATTTGACTAAAAATTTGATGAAAAATTACACTTCTTTATATTTCCCATTGAATAAAAAATTCCAACTTTTTTTAACCTTTTTAGTTTTTACAACAAATTTATATACCTATAATATATTTAATTTTGAATACAAAAAAATTAGTCTTAAGTACATTTTAAACTATTTATATCATTAAATAATTAGAATCAAGTCCCATTTAAAGTCTAAGAAACATTATAATTAAGAAAAAAAAAATTAAGTTAGTAAAAATGTTTAAGACATTAAAGTTATCATTATTTAATCTACAGCATATTTTAAAAATAAATAAGTTGCAAAACAAATATCTACAACACAAATTATTTGGCGTAGAAACATTTGAAATCTCAAAAATGCTCTCCTGTAAAAGTTAGTGTTTGTGATATAAACTGTTGGCCTCTTAGCCATCGAATTTTACACGTTTTTAAGGTAGAAATATATTATGGTTTTTATTAAATATACAATATTCCAGTTCATTACAAATATAGGCAGTCCTAAGGGTGCATGGTGCAGAGCCTGTGCTATCGAATGAAGTCCTAAAAGACACGCTATTTTAAGAAATGTAATTGCATCATGATCATTCGGTCATAAATTTACAACATTGACATCATTGTCTACTACTAGATGGAATTGTAGGGCCCAAGCTGTAACTACTGTAAAAACAATTATGGATCTATTTAACTACCTATTATAACTAATAATTATAACAATTTAATAAACTCGCTGTTTATAAAAATAATAAAATAAAATGAAAATTCCCAGGAATAAAATTGAATGAAATGCATGGAATATTATTATATGTGTGTGTGAGTGTGGTATAGGAATGTACAGGGGTGGATTGGGTAGCCACGGCTCTTCGAAAAATATTTTTCTATCAGCCTATAATTTGTTATGGTGGCCCAATAGCTCATATACGAGCCACATATTAATACTAATAAATAATAATGACATTATCGCATTCAGCATAATATTATTATATAGCTGTCATACAAGTTGTATTACGGCATTGCGACCATTATATCCTACCAGCCCAAAATGTTAGCGGCCGTTCAAGATATTCTCGAATGCTAGAACGGCCTACCCGTCTCTAGGAATGTATGTGAATTTTGTATTAAATGTGTAATTAAAAGTGCTGCACCGAAAGTAAAATCATGGGACCGTACCTATCTGATCACATATTATATTGTGGTCATAAAATATTAGCACTTACATCGCGCTAAAATTTACAATATTTAAATCTGAAAAAATAAAATAAATTTATTTTAAAATAATTGTGTGAACTTACGGCAGTAAAAGCAACCATATCCGGTTACTTCAAAAATGGGTGCTAAACCCTGTAGAGATTCGTCATGTGAGATTAGGAAAAAAAAACCAGTACATACGAAAATACTTGGAAGTCCCCAACAGTAAGAATAGTACATAATGCTACGTATTGATGTTGATGTATTCCTGTTTCTTGAAATGTTGTATCTAAATTAAAAAAGTGTTGAAAATATTATAATATGCAGTTATATGAACTGTTATGATTTGCACTTTTAGATCGTAGAAGCACCACCTTATATTATAATCTGGTTTACTGGACACTGGTATAATGCATTAGGTAATAGGTAGTATATTATATAAGCCAGATTATGAATTAGAAATAAAATATTTTGGATTTGCTTTCAATTTTGCTTATTGCTACCTATTATTTTTTCTGATTGCAATTAAAAATAGTAAATTGATGTTATAATTTGATTAATTTTATTATTTTTATTTATTTATTTTTGTTTTGTTGCACAATATTAATTAAATCATTTCTGTTCTTTATTTAGAAAAAATCTAACAATAAAATATAAAACATAAATTTCTTTTTCGATTAAAAATTTCACTTTTACATTTTTACGATTTTAATTTTGATTTCTACCTACGAGCCGTATGCGCGTTCCATATATATACTCGGAGGTTAAAGAATAGTAAGAAAACTAAATTTCTTACTGATGAACAATTATTATTGATTGTTTGGCTTTTGTTGAATTTGAATTTTGAATTAAATTTGTTTTTACAATTTGATTCGATTTTTTAATAAAAATTATCAAACGATTTTTATTTTGATTTAACTTATTGATTTTAAAAGTTTCAATTTTGATATTATTACTATTGATTTCGTAGAGGAAATTTATCGATATCTATAATCGAACAATAAACTACATAGTTATATAGCAATAATTGGTAATTTAATAAATATTCTATACGCATAATTAACTATAATATTTAATAACATATTTAAATATACTCCCTACTAGATTGGTACTATGTACCTATTCGATTATAATATTATTCATGACTTGTTTCTTTTTTTGATACATTAATAATGTTTAGGAATTTCACACACGACTTTATTTTAATAATTGCTATTTACATACTTGTTTTCCGATTATTATGTATTCCAAACGATAAGTACCTATAACCTATATGAAATATACGACAGTGGGAAGTTCTTGACAAGTTGGGGGGGGGGAATGAAAATATTTTCCATATTAATATACATATCTTATTTTTTTACTGTTGATAGGACCATGATCTGTAACTTTATACTTAGAGATATTTACTTTTATTGTATATTTCATATAGTTATATACCTACTTATACTAATTTGCAGCTTAGAAGCTTATAACACCACATAAATATACACGTTATTGTCTTACAAATTTTTTTACTATATTATGTAAGAATATAATTTACAATTTACATACCTTATCCTCCAATAAATATCCAAGCATATCACGTTTAACCAGCATAATGTTGAAATAAATACAAATAAAGTAATATAACCTAAAATTACACTTTAAATTAATCCAAAATATAGAAACAAATAGAATAATAATTAATAGTAGGCAGTCCTGTAAAGTATTTAAGTAAAAGTATTTGAGTAAAAGTATTCAAATACTTTTTTAAGTATTGAATAACTTTTTAAATACTTTCAGGATGAAGTATTTTGAATAGTATTTTAAATACTTTTTTTTTGTATTAAATACTTTTTGGTATTGAATACTTTGGTTTTTTATTTCGAACATTTTATTTTTATTCAAAATAATTGGTTGGAAAAATATTATTGTCAACTAAAATAATAGAATAATAGTTTTATTTAATATTTTGTATTTCTGTGTTAGCCGTAGCCCGATGGTTTGTGAAAACCAGATTTCTAAAAATAGTTATTGAATAACAATATTCCCTTTAAACTATAACTATTAAATTACCTACTACTGTTTGTATTACGATAATTAGAAACCCACTTAAAAAACCAAAAGTATTTGAAAAGTATTCCAAATACTTTTTCAAAGTATTTGAGTAGTATTTGAAATACTATACAACTAAAGTATTTGAGTAGTATCTTAAATACTAAAAAAAAAATGTATTTGAGTATTTACTCAAGTACTTTTTAAAAGTATTCTTTACAGGACTGATAGTAGGTATATGATATAATGCGAAAGCTATTACATGTTTAACGATAAGACAAATAATAACAGAAATATTTATATTTATTGTTGTTTAGTTTTTAGATGCATGGACAATTAGTTGCGTGAAGTTGACCCAGGTTCGTCATTTCAGTTTTACTTGGCCAGTTGTAACATTTAACCAGGCCAATTTTAACATTTAATATTTAAACAACAACCATGCCGTTTAATGTATGTTAATATTATCTAATTCTCTTTTATAATCCTAATTAAAATTATTTATTTCAAATGATTTATGTTGTTATTTTCAAATAGCTAGCAGTTCAATGTATTAAATGTATTAGCAACTAAAACAAGTAGCAACTAGCGGCCAACAGATATGCCATTTTACTACTATTTGGAGAAATAAAATCAAATGCGTTCAAAAGAATTCTTTTTAATAAATGTAACTAAAAAATTAAACACTGTCCAATATTCATACAAAATAAAACATTATTAATTATTTTTAAATTTAATTAATTTAAATCAGTGGATATTTACGGGTTCTAATATATTATCTATGCTATGCGCCTATGCTTACAACACTATAGCTGATACCAACTATCTTATATAATAAAACGCATTTTACAAGGTCATCAAATAGGGATAAATTTGATAATAAAGCTGATAAAGCTGATAAAAAAAATAAATTTATATTAAATGAGTGAAAATTGTTTTAATTTTTAATAGTTATCATATTGGCGCATAGGAGCATTAATAAAGGGCCAATTATTTACTGTATTATGTTAGTGATGCCCTCGCACACGCCCCCCCCCCAAATGACGCCCCCGAGTTGCCCACCCTCTACATTGCCATTTTCACTTCAAACCTTCATTAATATTTTATTTAGATAAAAATTGGAACTTAATTTTCCGAATTTGGAATTTCATACTTTTCCAGTAAAATGTTATGTCGGTTGGCCGTTTTAATGATGATTTCTTAAGTTCCGTTTATCTTGATATATAGTTAAGCCCAGGGGAATCCACTAATCCACCCTCCAACCTTTATACAAGGTGGGCCGAATCTGAAATACTCTTCGGAATCACCGGCCAATAATTTAAGAAAAATTGAATAATTGTATTGAGGTGAAAACATCTATATAGCTTAATTATGAGTTTAGGATTAAAGAATTACAACACAATTTGAACGAGTATAAATTTGGTGAAATGAACTATCAATTTTTAATTTACTAACGGTTTTCATTACTCTATTGCAGGGAGTTTTTTTGCATAGTTGGTAATTTGTAGACTTAAACGAAAAGTCAGATCTGATGATGATTTTAGTGGAGGGCGAATACCACTAATTATCCATGCATCGGAAAAAGTACCAATAGATAGCTATAGGTTAAATATTATACATAATAAGGGCGTAGAAAAAACATAAGTACAGTTTTTGAAAATATACTTGAAATTAAATCAGGTCCTGGGCATGAGCTAGAATGTTAGTGAATTAAGTGAATTAAAAATATTAAGTAGGTTTATTGTACACGAGTGCAAAGGAGATTGGAGTACTTTTGGTTTTTTTTGCTGCATATAATTTAATTTAATTAAATTATACACATTAATAATAACAATAAAAACATTGAATTAAATGTAATTTTAAAACTATAAATTAAATATAGTTATAATATAGCCATATTGGTAGTACTGTGACAATAAATAGTAGATCATTATGGTTGGTACCTACTAAATTTATGAAAATTGATAGTTAAGATAATAAGAAAAAAGACAAAAAATATATATAAAAGTATATTAAAATTAAAATAGAATATGCACGATTTGTAATAATTAAACATTATAGAAATACATTTAAACATTTTAATTATTATTATGTTTCTTATAAGACAGGCATAAAATAAATGAAAACCAATAGTGAAAAAAAAATATTTTCATAATTACCTATTAGCAACATAATTGATAGTTAGACGAGGTTATCTTTTTCAAAACAATAAATAGAGTGACGTTAATTTAAGTTAATATTCAATCCATAAGAATGACACCAATCGTTAGTATTATCATTTATCACTATCCAAATTATTTTGTAAGAGTACATATTGCGTTTTCTTGAACATTGCTTAATTTTAAATTGTGTTGCACCGTTAGGAAAGAGCAAAATATAAAAATAATTTAAAGCTAAAACAATATCATTAATAAAATATTAACCCGGACACCTGACCCGACGAAATACTATCAAAAATAAAATTAATATATCTAACAAAATGTGATATATTAATTAAAATGAGTGTAATAAAGATATGAGAATAAGAAAAGTCAATTTTTTTCAAAATTAAAAGCCAGTGGTAAATTCGATCAAACGGCTTTTCAAAATCAGCATATTAAGTCTCTTGATTATTTGAATATTAATTTACATGTAAATTTTATAATAGCTCACTTATCAAGTTGGTAATTATAGGATTCTTTTACAAAATTAATATTGCTGTTATAATGCCCATACTATATGGTATTATTGAAAAGAGAAGAAATAGTTTGAAATTAGCTAGTATAGTAATTTTAAAGAAATTGTTGTGATAGATATATAGGACGATAGTCATAAACTATAGATTTAATATTAACCTTTTTTTTAATGACATTTTTAAATATTTTTGGGGGATTTTTTTATCCCATCGATTGGTTTTTTAACCATGGATTTTATTCCTGTTGATGCATGACTGATGTATTGCCGCATGGGTACTGCAGCGTATTTTGTCCTCATATATTTTTTCTCAAATCAATTTATCACATATTATCCAGCTGAGGTCTTAATAGAGAATTAGATATATTGGTATATCAAGTGGCACGTGGAAATGTGGTAGGAATTAATCAAAAAATGATAACAATGCAGGTGAAACATACCGTATAGAAGGCACTTCTCCTTTTTTGTTTCTTTTCCCACAATCATTTGGCAAATGACGCAGATGCACGACACGAACTGGTGGTACAAGTAGCACTTGACGTAGTAGTTTCGGATGTTCCGGAAGCTGGGCAGTGTGGTGTAAATTAGCAGCGTTAGAGCCAGGCACACGGCAGACACCACGTAACTTGCCCGAAAGAAAATGGGAATCGAGCTGGCACGTGTACGTTCGACCATGAACACGGTGTCAGCGTTGCATATGTACGCCACTATGGTGTCGGTCACCTGAGGAGGTACATTCGGTAAGTTCATACGCGAGAGTCATAGCAGGCACGAAAAATACATACGTTAATTTCCTACACTATAGAAAAAGGTACATAATATCATGTAAGTTCCGACACGGTATAAAACAGAAGGTAGTTTCTTTAATACGTTCACGGCTGAAAAGGGTACTTGGGTATGTAAGTTTTTGATGGAATTCGGTTCAGAGATAGATTAGGCCGTGGAGGGGATAAAATAAAGGGGATTTTGAGATATGCGATGTAAATTGTGGTTTATTTCAGTACAGAATGTCTAAGGATCGAACCACGGTTTCGGTGGAACAATTTTTTGCGTTGTTTTTTTCTTATTTTATTTTAATAATCATAATATTTTATTTATTTGTGACAATTCGTATACAGGTGTCCCGTGAGGATTTACTCATTGCGATATCTCCTGAAATAATGGAGATATCGTCATTTTGTTTTTTTATTAAGAATCACAGAGGTAAGCACTATATATAATTTATTTTAAAATTTTTTTTATGTTTTGGTTTTTAAAAAAATATATTTTTTTAAATTAATTATTAAAAAAAAATTGAAGATAACCATTTTGTAGAGTTCATTTTTCTAAAGATATTGACGTTTCAACATTTTAATTTCATTAATCTTCTGATTTTTAATAGTTTTTCTAATTTTGAAAAAAAACTGTGAATTATTAATTGATAGCTATGGTAGTATGTAGCCATGTAGGCAATGAGCAAATCCTCACGGGACACCCTGTATACATATTTAATTTTTTTCGCCGTTTTCCTACTAACATATTATGTCCGTGCAGTAACTAACGCAGCGATTCCCAACCTCAGGTCGCGACCCAAATTAGGGTCGCGGGGGTTTTTATGGCGGGTCGCGAAATCATTACATACGTCTTACAATTTACATATTATTAAAAAAAAATAAAAAAATAAAAAAATCCTGAAATATTCTAATAATAAGAATTATAATGATCGAGGAAAAAATAATTTGAAATAGATTATCTAAATGATCTGTCGCAGGCTGTGCGTGGTCGTACCCGCATAGCGTAGTAACAGGTATATAATTTATACTTTTGCTCATAATAAATTAATTCCATATTACCTACATTTGAAAAAATTAATAAATTCATTTTTATAATACATTTTATACAAGTATTTCAGAATAGAATATAGATAGATAAATCAACAAATATACATATTTACCAATTTGATGATAATAAATAAAATAATGTTGAGTTTACAATAAATTATGAATTTTTTTTTTTTTTTGGGGTCGCCAAAAGTTAAATTTAAAATATTGGTGTCACGCTTATAAAAGGTTGGGAACCGCTGAACTAACGTATGTAATTTTTTACAGCTGCTACTCTCGTGTAGGAACTTACTATTCCCTCTGAATACCCCACGCAGTATTCCTTGAACGGTACGTAGCGGTGTTCGTAGGTAAGGTAAAGACTGTCATCCTCGGACAACTGGAACCCGTATTCCAGCATGTCCCTGTGTGAACATTTGAATTCTACAGGGTGCGGCAGAACCGTTTTGTTCGACCGGCCCACCTGACGGCCGTCCCCGTCTATTTCATAGGCGTGCATCGTGAACGGCTTCCTGTTATGACCGCACTCTGGAACACTGAATGATATATCATACTCGTTAGTGTAGTTAGGGGGAGAAAATTCTCCACTGCAAATTAACGTTTATTGCTAATGGTACCTATTTATAATGGCAATTTCAATTTTTTCTTTTTATAAGATTTAAGTCACATTCAATTGATATGTTGTCATTATTATTTAGATCTGTCCCAACAGGTACCACCAAATCGACCCAAACACCCGACTAAGAAAAAACTAATTAAAACTACAATTATTAAGAACAGAATTCTGTTATGGAGAATATTATATTAAAAGAATCTCAGGTTACTATATTATTATGTTTTCTATCTCTCTCTGACCCACCTATGCACGACATAGCTATTTTTTATTATTATTTGATATTAGCTGATATTATTTTATACAATATTATATAGTTTTAAATATAAGTAAACATAATTAACCTGATAACCTTTATATGTTTAGTTTACACAAAATATGTTTCCAGTTGGTTTAGTGATGTCGACAAGAAATGCTTTATCAATTATCAAAAAAAAACCTGTGAAAAAAAATATATGTGTTAAATTTGATTTCGTGATCTATCCTGTATTAAAAAAACATTCTGAGCAATGCTGGTCTATCACCCAAAATTTTAAAAATTATTTTATGTTTATATATTAGTAATATGGTAGGTTGTACTTACCAAGACTTTGAAAATATTATGTATATTTTATTATTATTAATATTGGAATTTCTATGGAAGAAAATATTCCTCATATTTATGTTTTTTTTTGTATATAATTAAAATTTAAGTTTAGAGTAAATCCATATCCCCAACAAAAACATAACGGATTAATATTAGTGACGTTATTTTCGGTTTTGCCCAAATGAGGTTTAAATGTATTATTTTTTATAGTTATTTATTTTAAAATGTTTACATTATAAGAGTACCTAATATTATTATTTGTTTATTTTTATACAAGTACTTAATATCATTATATTTTTATTATTATTTATGTGTATTCAATATTATATTTGTACAATAATATTTATTTTAGCCCTCCAAGACATAACATACACGAACGACGTACACATTATGCGAGTACAGTACCGACTGCAAGCATAACTATTGTATGGTACCACCATAGACTTGAAAATTATCATTTACCTACCCACAATACAATTTGTTTAATTTGAATGACATTATGTTTAAAAATCTAATACTAGATTCAATCAAAAGTTATATACTGAAAAGTTTATTGTTAAATTTATCAAAGCAATTTTTGTTAATATTCTACAAATATTGATCTCAACATTTTGAAATATTACACTGTCCCTTAAATTATAATTTTATATACTCATTTTAAGTATTTAAATAATTTTTAAGATATATATAATTATTTTTGGAGTATTTATAAAAAAATTTAGGCTAGATTTAGATACTTTATAATTTGATACAAGATCCGACATTAATTTTTCTCTATGCAGTTGAAATATATTTAAAATACATTAGGTGTACTTAGAACATACCATTGAAATATGAATTTCTTCTTAAATAGTTCATACTGTAACCAAAAATAAATTAAACAGTCATTGAAGTTTCAATATATTCAACATTAGATATTTAAATGGAGAACAACGATTTTAGTTATTTTATTGTTCCTAATTAAAAAATATTGTTTGTTTGGACTTGTAGCTTTTATGTATATTATTATATTTCAAAATAATTTTTATTAATTTCAAACTAAATATTTTAAGTTTATTTATACGTTGGTTATACCATGAACCTCACACCGTTCACCGATCTTTTTAATGTTTGAGTTGACCAAAAGTTAATACTAATATAATATGATAACAATATTAAACATATAAATATAAAGGTACTAGGCGGTATTATAAAATTATGTGATTATAATAATGAATAATAATATATTATATAATTGAATAAATGTAATGTTTTCAACGAGAATGAATTCAACCTTACAGCAGACCAGTTACCAGTTACCTAATTCCTCACTTTTTACATTTTAATTCGAACTTCAAGACCCACCCCTCAGCCGAGTTATATATATGTATAGGTAGCAGCTTTCATGGGAGTCTCCTCGGGAGGGGGTGCCAAGGCGGTCATTCACCGGGGTGGCATTTTATCCTGAGGGTAGTTTTCATACATACATATGATTGGACTTCAGCGACACTACTCACTTTACAATGACAAATTAAACAGGTACCTGATAAGTATAACACGAACGTCGAACACAATGGACGGTTTCTCTGCTTACCAAATTTATTTGGTCAATAGTTATTTTGATATTAAGTATCTTAATATTCATAGACATTAACACAAAATATACTGTACCACCTGACGTCCACTCCCAAAATAACTGTCATGTCAGACCTGAAACATGTTCTCGGCGCGCCAATGTGTGTATAATTTATACACACAAACATTCGAAATTTTTGAGAATCAGGACAACTCCTAACCTCCACCATCACTTTCCCACCTGATAACCACGGCGGCACCAGCTGCAGCCGTAGATACGCTTTATGTATAAGCATTATGACGTACTGCTTTATACTTATAAAAATTTAATAGGCCACCGTGGACTTACTTGGGGCCGTCGACTATCATCCGGCTATCACTGCAGCAACTGTTGACGCACGTATTGTTGTGGCAAGGTATGGCTCGCGAGCATACCTTGGCCCACAGAGCACCGTAGTACGTCACGTCGAAGCAGAAGGGAAACAGAAGGTCCGACGGAGACGTCGCAATCAGCCTTATTATTTTGTCTTCAAACATGTCGTACAGATTGTTCGGGGCGTCGCACACTAGCCCTTCGTAATTGTAACCCACCATCACCGTATCGGACACCGCACCGAACTCCGCCCGGAATTTGTCCCTCAGTAGCTGCATCATCCGCCGCATTAGCTTGTCGCCGTCCGCCCCGGCGTTACCGCAATTAATACCTAAGAATTCCTGGCCCAGCGGACAGCACTTCCGGATCGGCACGGCCGTCCGGTTGTCATCGCATGACTTGTCACCAACGAACGCCTCGACCGTGTGGAAAGTCCGATTTTTGTTCCGGCACACGTCTCCGCCTCCACTAGCGAATGTACTACTGTTGCAACAGATCTCAGCGTCGGCGGCCCACCAGCCGATCGCGACCACGAGAAACGCGACGGCGGTGGCGAAATACGAACGGACGGCATTCATCTCGTGCGCATGGGCAGCGTCGGCCAGTTCAGTATCGTGACTGCCGGCGGGGCGCACGTCAGAGATGAAGACGATTCGACGGGCCGCCGCCGACCGCCACGCTCTTATATAATACTATAAAAATGTAATAAATACTATACTGGTTTTCGTTGCCTAAAATATATTATTATATCATTATTATAGTGTGATGAATTACGATTATTATTTATATCACGTTAGGTCTTACGAATTGTCAATATTATTGTAAAATATATATTATGTCCAGGCGGGTTATGGCGTAACCACCGATGCATACATTTTATCACAACAAAACATTTCGTCAAATTCCGTGTAAAAAACATCCAAGTAAAGAAAAAAAACACATCTTTAAGCAGTATAATAACGTGATATAAAAATAAATGCTTATTAAATTGAATTAAAGTAAATTTATTTTGATTCAATAATTTATTTACATGGAGAGAAATAATTTGAAATTATAGTGTACCTACTCCTAAAGCCTTTTGTTTATATTTTTCAGATTATTTCGTGTGTTCGTCTTGTCATATAAAGTATATAATTTCTCGCCAAGTAAATAAATTAATGAAACGAAATAAATGTACTTTAATTAAATTTACTTAGCATTTATTTTTGATATAACATCATTATAGTGCTTAATATGATCTGATTTTTTTCTTTACTTAGATGTTTTTTACACGGAGTTTGACGAAGTGTTTTGTTTTGATATCACCATTTTTTTAAAAAATTGTAGAGTAATAGTTTTCTGGTGAATTTATTTTTTTTAACAACAGTAATAACACTCGAATATAAGTAATTATACTAGTTTAACTTAAAATTTACGAATTACATTAAATATAATATAACAAATTATAAATATGTGAAGTCTTGAAGCCGTGAAATAGCAATAATGAAATGGAGTGGGAAACCGGTATCATAGGATTCTATTACCCTCAATAATTTTTACCTCCCTCTGTAAATATATAATAGATTAAAGTTACAAAGGGGAAATATATACTGGAATGCATTTACCTACCCAGTAAAAATGTATTGTTAGGAGAGGGGGTATAAATATCCTCGGATACAGGTAAGCACGTATTTAATATTTTAACTAAAATATATAAAAATAAAATATAAATAGTTATTTTTAATATATGTGTTAAGATCAAATTTGGGTGAAATTATATATGTATTTAGAAGTAGGATAAACAACTTTAGTTAAATAGTTTTTTGTAATTTAAAAATATTAGGTACTCTTTTGTATTTTAAACCTTTTAAGTTTCAAAGTAGGTAAGTATGTCAAATGGACTGTTTTAGAAAAAAATTAATTCAACCTACTGTTCTACTAATAGTTAATCTATTACTTTCATAGCAATAATATAATAAAATATTTCTATAGAACGTAATATAGCTCGCCTTCGCTCAGAATCGTTATTGCCTCTTGGAATACAATGGTTTTACTATTGAATCCAAATTTAACACATCCATTACAATGAACCATACGACACCTATTGTACAGCAAAGCGGTCACTTTCCCATTTTTTATTTTGAATTTTATGAAAAATGTCATATGTTTTTTCAAAAATATCGAAATTATATACAATATAAAATAATTGTTTTTTTTTATAAACTTTTTAACACATATACTTTTTTGCTTACTGCAATTGAGTGTTGGAACTACAAAACATTCTATTGCTGGAATTGACAAAACCTAGTTAGATATTGACTCGGAAAAAACATCAATAAATTGAATAGCATCGTCAGAATAGATCAAAACGTTATTTCTTGGTGAAAATGACTAGTTAATCTAAAATCGAACCTTTTCGATATGATACTTAGAAAGTCAAAACGTACAGTTTTTTTCAGTTTTACGCTAAAACGTACAACTGACCATCTTAAAAGAATAAACACCAATCATTATTTATACCAAAACGAACTCTCTAAAACGCAATTAGATGTTATGCCAAAATTTAATATTACCTACCCGTGTTGTAAGTATACCTATAAATATTATAGGGAAGTAAAATAGTTAATCTAATCCAAAATGTATTAAAATTTAACTAAAAATATAACTCTAGAATATTAAACAGTAAACACATTTTAATCGTTTAAAAATAAATAATGTATCTTAAATAATTTGAAAAGAAACTTTTTAAATTATTTACCTATTTATAAATAGTTTATTTTTATTGGAAATGTTAAGATACAGAAATAAGGTTATCCTGAAAAATCAGTATTTTGACATTAGTGCGTTTTGGATTTTCAATCAATTATTGTTATCGATATTTGATTCTTTTGGTTTGAACATTATATTTTGTTCGTTAATCAAGTTAACAACATATGAAATACAATATATGTGTATACTGTATTACGATATAAATTGTATTACAACCGAGGTCCAAATGCTTCAAAAATTTTCAATTTTCAAAACATTTTTATAAAATAATCATTTTTTAAAAAAATAGTCCGACAAAAAAGGCAAAAGAAATTGTTTTATTATTGTTAATTATTTGTAAATTATATTTGTATTATTGTTGTTGATGTACAATTTTAAAATTTTAAAATTGAAATAATTACTATAAAATAAGTATTTACCTACATTAAATTGATTTATATTTACTAGAATTAATATTTATTAGCTATGAATTTTACTGTCATACTATAAAAAGTCACTCTGCTGTACAGTAGGTTACAAGTGGGTCACTGAATAATGGATGGAATTAAGTTTGAATTCAATAATATAATACCATTGTATAAGAAAAATGATTCTGAGAGGAGATGTATGTCAGTCTAGGTATAAGACACATTATATATTAATCTATGGTATTAAAAAAATTGACCTATAATAAATTCTAAATTAATCATATCACAATATCCATTAGGTTCTTATAACGCGTTGTACATCAACAACAAAACGTGATACTATCATAGATATATAATACTATAATAGTATACTTTAGAAGTTTCAAGTACCCTTGAATAATATTATACAATCACTACAAAATAACTAATTTGAACTTAAAATTACGTCCAAATTTGAACTTAAAATTACCATAAAAATAACTGTGCCCATGTATTTTTTAGATTTTTTGGTAACAGAATTAACTACTTTTGTGGAATCTTGTTTTAAATTTTCAATCCTTAGATATAAAAGTCGAACATTTTATACAAAATACAAAATAATTATTCAATTTTAAATTTGATAAATTTTGTCAACATTTGATCTTTAAATGCTTAAAAAAAAAAGAATTGTGCCTATGTATTTTTATATTTTTCAACTGCTATTAACAATAAATAACAATATGTATATCAGGAGCTTTGTAATAAATTTTTACACTTTTTGGCCCAACTTTATTGACATTCATAGAAAAAAAATCTAATAAAATTAAAAACTGAAAATGTCCCTAAACAGTTCAAAATAAATCAAAATATTTTAGAAGAGTGTATAGAAAATGCAAATATAAACAACCAGTGAAAGTTTCATGTATCTTCGGTCATTTGTTTTCATTAAATAATATCTAAGCGGGCAGGAACAAATTGGGGATTTATAGAAAACACACTAAGAACCTCAGCTTTGGCTCTAGGCTATAAAGCAGCTTAGTTTGCACTCCCACATTGTCAAGAAGCGTGCACTGTAAGAAAACACAGATGAACCATACAATGAGGATAATTTCAGGCACTGTTAAAAGCACACAAATACAATGGCTAACCAGTCTTAGCGCATATTTCACAGCCAAATTTAAGAAGGCTAGCAGCAACCTGCTCTTTACTGCTTGAGATAAAAGGAAACCCTAACCTACCAGCTCACGCAGATATTTTCGACCACCCAACAAAAAGACTAAAATCAAGAAACCCGGTATGAGAATCTCTTATAATACTGAATTGGACTTGAGGAATCGATGGTTAGTACAATAAATGGAAGCTTTAGTAAAAAACTCAGTACTCATCAAAGATCCCAATAAGAAACTTCCGGGTTTCGAACTTCCACGGTCGATCTGGACAGCAACTAATAGAATTAGGACTGATCAGGATGGGTGCCATTACCTGCTTCATAAGTGGTGGATGACTGAGTCTCCGTTTTGTGACTGCGGTGAACTTCAAACGATAAGACACATCGTAGAATCGTGCATTCGGATGAAATATCCTGGAGGGATGCTTGGAAAACACCAATTAGGTAGTGATGCGACTGAACGGTTAACCAATCTGGATTTCCGTCTATAAGTTATAATTTTTAGTTACTTAAAACTTTTCTGTATTTACCTAATTTGTAACCTAATCTGTTTTTACGTGTCTTTTAATTATTTATCTATTTATTTATTATTTATATTTTTAGTTATGTATTTATTTATTTGTTTATTTTTTTGTTATGCCGATGCCATAATGCTAATATAATATTGTGGGAAAAAACATCGTCGTGTCAAAATACCCATGAAATTTTGTTTTAACATTTAACTTTTCTTTAATAAATCTCACTTTTTTCACTGTAGAACGCATTGTATTTTATCACAATACTTCAAACAACATACTACGTCTTTTGTTATCAACAATTTTTACATGTTTCGTTCAAAAAAACTATTTATACTGGTTTCAGATCATAATAGACCCGATGATCCCAGTTACGTAGGTTTTTCTTATCTTTTGCATTACGAAAATAATAGTTATTTTGAATTTTGATACGAATATTTTCAGTCTACATTACGTGTTTTTATTTAAACCTGGAAGGGCGCCGATAAAAGTAACGAACGATAATATCGTGTTATGTCATAATATTCTGATTATTAGTCGCGTATCGTGTATCTCCAATATCAGAGTTGTTTCAAATTTTTTTTTGGTAAATAGTCAATCATATTATTCAATGTCTGAATATTCTACAGTTGATGAAATGTTGTTTCCTTTTAGAGGGCAGTAGTGCTCTTTTCGCATGTACATGAAAATCAAACCAAATAAATACGGACTCAAAGTAATGTGTTTATGTGACTCAAAAAACCACTATTTGTATAGGTAATGTATTTATTTATTGTGGAAAAAATAATATTCCAAACCCTAACAAGTTTGCAATACCTACTTTAAATGTGTTAGAACTTGTAACACCTATTTTTGATTCAAAAGAAATATGACTTGGGTTTTCTTAAATAGAACTAATTACTGAATTAAAAAAACATGGCCCAACATACGTGGGAACATTACGTAAAAATAAAAGAGATATACAATCACAAATTGTCCCTAACAAACAGACTGAAGTAAATACATCAAAGTTTGCATTTACCAAAGACATAACATTATTACCGTTAGCTCCAAAAAGAATAGATACGTGTTGCTTTTATCTTCTTTGCACAATACAAATACAATAAATCCGGAGAATTCAAAACCAGAAATTATTGAATTTTATAACGAAACGAAGGTAGGAGTTGACACTTTGGACCAAAAGTGTGCAGTCTATTCAAAACATCGACCTACACGAAGATGGCCACTCGCTATATTTTACGCCATGTTAGATATTGCTTCTGTGAATGCACGTATTTTATATAGTTGCAAAAATATAATCTCACCAATACCACGTCGAAATTTTGGTATAAAAATAGGAAAAGAGCCTATTATTCCTCATATGAAACGACGACTATTACAAGAAAGACTACCTAGAGAAATACCCCAAATTATTAAAAGAATACTAGGAGATAATACTGACGAAGCAACTCAAGCAACTTCTTCTAACCCTAACAAACGACGACGGTGTTACGTGTGTCCAAGTTCTAAAGATACGAAATATTCAAATATTTGTTCTGTATGTAAAAAACGGTTTGTAAAACACATGGCGTTCAAGTATCGAAATGTGTTTAGTGTATAAATACAGAGTAACTAAACATTTTTATTTATTTTTATTTTATAATGTAAGGAACTTTCCAAAAATATATTTTTTTTTTATTTGAATTTCATTAATGAACTAAATTAAGTGTTTAATATTTGAGTAACATTTAAAATATTATATTTAATACAAAAAAGTCAAGTCTTAAATAACAAACTAAGCTTTTAAATTTGTTTGTAGTTGGTTAGATAAAAAAACGTCCTGAAAGGTACAATAAGTGTTCGTAATATTTTAGAAATAAATGTTTTAAGATCTAAATTTTATTTTATTTTGTTGTTATTGTAATTAAACTTAACGGCAAACCAATGGGTAATACAGATTCGAATGTAAATATATTTTTTTAAATAATTTATTCACACATTTATAAATAATCATGTAAATTTGCAAGATTAAAATAATTTTGTATAAAACACTTAATATATTTGATAACAAAAATTATGTTACAAAAAGAAAAATATTGATTTCAATTCATAGAATATAATGAAAAAAAAAAAAAAAAATTAAAACTTATAGATAGTTCAAAGAATAATGATTTTTTTATGCCCTAGGGCCTAGAGTTTTAATAAATAATATAATAATATCTACATTCTATATACATATTGCATTTAAAAAAAAAATTATAAATCATTATAACTTTTATGAGCACTACCCACTGCCGCTTTTATGACGACCCAGAGATATTGTTCATTTGTGTCGGCTCACTGTGATCCATTGAACCTCTAAATATTTTCCTTAAGTCCATAATTACTTGGGGCTTGGCCACAAATATTATACATATAAATACACCTTGTAGACTGCTAACTGCATAAGTAATGTACCGTATTGCTCCTTCAATTCGTAATATAATAGTTAATACCGTAAGAAAATATGGGACTCCCATAATCAGAAATAGTTTGATGCTCATTTGAAATCTGTAAAAAATTAAAAATTAAAGGTTATATTAAGTCAAATGAAACGATTTCAAAAATTTTTTGACCAATAAATCAAAAATTGTTTAGAACATTTATAATAACTAGTAGAGAAGACGGGAAACTACTAACTTTAAATTTATGAAACTTTTAGATTAATTAGTAATAACGTTACATTATCTATATAATATGTTGTACTATAGTACAAGTTAAAAATATAAACTTTTCATTATCTTTATATTTTTAGACTCTTATCACCATTATTTTCTTATCTCACAGAGATTAAAGTATTAAATATTTCATAATGTTTAAATAATGTATATGTATAGGTTCCAAAAGAACTTATCAGACTATATAAGGTTTTTGCCCTATGTGTATGGAAAGTACCCAACTGTTTTCTTACTTCTCTCTCTGAAGATGAAAATTGTCTGTTGTTGAATCTGTTCGATTGAACTTATTGAGTTCAGCTTTAATTCTTGAAGAATGGTTAAAAGTTACAATGAACAAAATTAAATTGACAGTTAGTAAAACAAATACTGGTAACAGGATGAAAACTACACCTCCGATGTCAGACATATCTGGAAAAATATTAAATATAAATTGATAATTATATACATTTTATAACCATGCAATATAGAATTGTAATATAGAAAACTAGTCGCTCCAATCTTCATTCAAAGTTACATCGCAAAATGTTAAACTTTATACAAACACCTATACCGTCGATTATTATTTTTTTTCTCTTTATGAATCCAACAGAAATTTTTTTCACAGCTATAAAAATAAGTAAATAATGTAAAAATAAACTGTTGCAAATAATATATACTAGTAACAAATATTTTTTAATCAAATTAAATTCACATTTGTTAATTGTAGAGACAACAAAGGTAGGCAATACCTACTTTTCTTTGAAAAATAATCTGTTGAACTACTTATTATGGGTGTATGTATTTGTGTTTTGTGTATGTAAATAGATAATAACTAATATAAGTAATGTCGTATTGTCGTGTATTAATATATTGAACCTATAATCATAGGTACTATCAATTATTATTTTTAATCAAAAAATTTAAAACAACCCGTTAATACTATAGTGCGTTTCATAACACGCGTCTCGTGGTGTTTTCTTGTATGGGTTTCTATAACTAGAATTAAAAATATAAAAATTTAAAATTGATAACGAATATTTTGCACATTTTTTCGATCCTAGTTTGAAAACCCCTGATTTGAGACAAAACCGCCACGAAGCCCGTTAGCGACGAGTCGCTGTTGCTATGAAACGCACCGTAGATTGTGTAGGTACCACCACCCCCTTAAAACATTTGAGCAGACGCTGTAGTTAGGGTTCGGCGCCACTGTAGAGAACGAACTCTACGATTAAGGTAACAAAGTTTTGTTTGAATAACTACCAAATGCTAGATGGTGATAGACAATATATTATTATGATTTATGACTATGGCACTATTCATTGGCAGTTGGCACTATCACATAATATATTATATTAATCGGATTTATTTTTCTTTAACGCCTTTTATTCTTTTAAGAACTGTAGAACGTTACTCGTTATCTTTCAAAATTGTTAAATTATTAATAGGTATTGATCTTTATCATTGAAATTATTCATCATTATGAGTAGGTATGCATAGTTCAAAGATGTTACAAACTACTTGATTCACTTAATTTCCTTGGGCCTAAAACTATGACAAAACATTGGAACTCAGTTATGTCAGTCTGTTAAGATGGTGCATGTACCATGCCTCCTAGTATCTATTAGAAGAGTACAAGCTAAGTGTTAAGTGACAAATAAAAATATTCTATATTATGTCCACTGCCATTATCGATGTATTAATTTGGATATAGTAGATTATATAATATGTAAAAAGGTAAATTCAGCATCCGGTTTAAAAAATAATAATGAATTAGTTTTTTGGTACTATACAATTTATTTATATTTTTATCGAACGAAGTGCTAAAAGATATGCTATTTTAGAAAATATAATTGCATCTCTTGGATGGATTGGGTAGTCTCGGAACTTCGAAAATATTTTTCTACCGGCCCATAATTTGTTATGTGGCCCAATAGTCCATTTATTGGTCACATTTTAATATTAATAAATAATAATCACTTTATCGCATTTGTTGATAGTATAATTAAATGTGCTGCACACGATTTAAAATCTTTTGACCACCTATGAATACATTTTATTGTAGTCAAAAAATGTTAACACGTACACCGAGCTAAAATATACAATATTTAAATCTGAAAAAATAAAAATATCGACATTAATTTATTTTAAAATATTTGTTTAAACTTACTGTAATAAAAGCAACCATATAATTCAAAATTCGGTGCAAATCTCTGTAGCGATTTATCTTGTGAATATTCCAAAAAAAAACCAGTACATACCAAAATACTTGGGAGTACACAACAGTAAAAATGGTAAATAGTGGTACGTACTGATGTTGATGTATTTCTGTTTATTGAAATATTGTACCTAAATTAAAAACGTGTTGAAAATATTATATTATGCAGTTATATGAACTGTTATAATTTGTAATTTTAGATTATAAAAGCACCACCTTATATTAAAATATGGTGAACTGGACACTGGTATAAATGGTAATAGGTATAAATGTATAATATTATATAAGCCAGATTATGAATTCGAAATAAAATATTTTGATTTTGATTTTGATTTCAATTTTGCTTATTACTACCTATTATTAAATTATTAATAGTATATTGATTTGATAATTTGATGAATTTTATTATTTTTATTTATTTATTATTTGTTTTGTTGCACAATAATAATTAAATCATCTCTGTTCTTTATTTAGATAAAATCTAACAATTAAATATAAAATATAAATGTCTTTTTACGATTTTAATTTTGATTTCTACCTATGAGCCGTATGCGCTTTTCATATATGCTTGGATGTTAAACGGTCCTAAAAAAACAAAATTTCCTACTGATGAACAATTATTATCAACTATTTGGCTATTGTTGAATTTTAATTTTGAATTAAATAAATTTTTATAATTTGATTCGATTTTTCAATACAAATTACCAAACGATTATTATTTTGATTTTACTTATTGATTTTAAAAGTTTCAATTTTGATATTATTAATATTGATTTCGTAGAGGAATTTTATCGATATCTATAATCGAACAATAAACTACATAGTTATATATAGCAATTGGTAATTTAATAAATATTTTATACGCATAATTAACTATAATATTTAATAACATAAATAAATAATATATACTCCCTACTAGAATGGTACTATGTACCTTTTCGACTATAATATTATGCATGACTTGTTTCTTTTTTTTGATACATTACTGATGAGTATAGGTATTTCACACACGACTTTATATTAATAGTTTCTATTTATATACTTTTTTCCTATTATTATTTACTATAAACGATATATACCTATACGAAATATACATATAATATACGAAATATATCATGGGAGATTCTTGACAAGTCCAGTTCTTCTTTTTTTTAGATTCTGAGCGGAGCAATGGATGTATTGATTGTGTTTTGAATGATGATGTTTTTTTATTTTTTTATTTTTATGTCTGTCATAACGGTTTGTAGTTTGTTTCAGTAAAACTGCTTCGATTTTCTTCAACAGTATCATGTTGATACTGAATGAATTGAAGTGAAACTAGTTGGTGCATTCAGGAGGTCAAATTTTCTAATTGTTAATAGTTTTCTATAGCGCCAAGAAAAAAAAAACATAAAAATTAAGGAAAAATGGGAATTTATACTCAAAATCATTTTTGAGAAAATCGATTTTAGTTTTTGGTGTAATTTTAAAATATATGAATTTTATATACATGCATTTTCACTTGGTTGTTAATATTTGCATTTTCTATATACGATAAAATTTTCAAAATATTTTGATTGGTTTTCAAGTTGCTACTCTACTCCGCCCCTACACATAGTCAGGGCCGAATTTAGAACAAGTGCCACTCTAGGGCCTTTTAAATATGCCACCCCTAACCCCCCCCCCCCCCCTAAAAAAATTTTGTAATTATTTCTAATAAATTTATTTTATTTTAAAGAAATTAGGTTAATAGTCCCTATAAACAAAACAAATAATTATAAATTCTAATTAGGCATTAGTAGTATACATTTTTAATCTTATACCTATGTTATCTATAATATTAAATATTATTTATATTACTATTAAATATTATATAATATTAATTTACGCAGTTGCATAAACGCATAAAATATTTATATGATTTTTTTTTATTTCTTACAAAATTGTAGTAAAAAATATGTAAAATAATCAAACTTTATAGCTATAAGGATTGAAAATTTAAAACAAGGTTCCACGTAAATAGGTAATTATAAAAATTACTTTATCCACAATAATATCATCAAATATACTTAGTAATAGGCTGACTGACCGTTTTCACACTGAATCGTTTTTCTTATACAATGATATTATATCATTGAAATCCAAATTTAACACCATCCATTACACCGACCCACTTGTAACCTACTGTACAGCAGAGCGAGCGATACCCAATTTCCCGCCTTTTTACTGTTGAGAGAACCATGATCAGTATAAGTATATACTTATAAACTGATATTTAATTTTATTATATATTTCATATAATAATCTGTCTACTTATAATTATTTGTAGCTTAGAAGTTTATAACATCACATAAATATACACGTTATTGTTTTAAATTTTTTTTTACTATATTATGTAAGAATATAATTTACATACCTTATCATCCAGTAAATATCGAAGCATATTACGTTTAACCAGCATAATGTTGACAGAAATACAAAAAAAGTAATATAACCTAAAATTACACTTTAAATCAATCCAAAATATACTAACACAAAAATAATAATGAATAATATATATTATAATGTGGAACATGTATACACTATGAATGAAAACCAATAGTGAAAAAAAAAAATATTTTCATAATTTTATATCTTTTTGTACTAAGAACACTAAAATTATAACAGCTTCTTTTAACATGTAAAAAGTAGATAGTGTTTATTTTGAATTTCAAACTCATGTAAATAAGAAAAAAATGTTTTGAATCAAAAATTGCACCAATAAGGTATTTTTAGGTGTTCTATTGAAGAAATGATTAGATAACTTATAATTGATGGTTAAATGAGGTTATGTTTTTCAAAAAAATAAATAGAGTTACATTTATTCAATCCATAAGAATGACACCGATAGTTGGTATTATCACTATCCACATAATTTCTTATGAGTACATATTGAATTTTCTATTGAATATTGCTTAGTTTTAAATTGTTTCGCATCATAAGGAAAGAGTAAAATATAAAAACAATTCAAAGGTCATTAATTAATAAACAAAAGACAAAATGTGAGAGGTGGTCACTTTGGGCGACAACCCGACACGACGACGAAATACTATCAGAAATAAAATTATCGTATTGGTATAGCGTATTTTGTCCTCACATATTTTTTCCCAAATCAATGTATTACATGCCATCCAGCCGGGGTCCTAAGAGACTTGGATATATGGCTATATATTATGTGGCGTGCGGAAGTGTGGTAGGAATTGGACGGTTTTTAAGAGAAAGGGCTTAAGTCAAAAGTTGATACTTTTCAGGAGACACAAAAAACCTTATAACTTTTTAAATTTTTAATGTTTTTAAACTTTGTATTCATAATCATGTTTAATAAGTGTTTTGTTATTTTACTGTTAAATATATTTTAGTCTTTATTTATTTTCTTCAAATTATAATGACTTAAGACCTAGTGCATGTAATTTTATAAGACTGCCCTTTGTCATTAAAATAAGTTATAATTAGTGACTTAGGTCTTCCCTCATAAAAAAAATATCTGTATAACGATTTATGACCATACGCATTATATTTTATCTCTTTAACCCAATCCCACATGACATCTACAACAGTGGTACCTAACATTCAGCGCGGCTTGAAATTTCACACAGAGTTAATATATAAACTGAAAATGTCCAAAAAATTGACTTGAGATCTTTCTCTTAAAAAACCGTCCAATCAATCAAACAGCGATATAACAATGAGACATACCGAATAGGACGCACGTATGGCCTTGTTTGTTTTTCATGATCATTTGGGCGATCACGCAGATGTACGACGCGAACTCGTGGCTCATGTAGCACTTGACATAGTAGTTGCTGTTGTTTCGGAGACTGGGCAGCGTGTTGTACATGAGCAGCGTGAACGCCAAGCACACTGTAGACGCCACGTAACTCGCCCAATAGAACGAGTGAATCGAGGTGGCGCCCGCAGCACGTTTGTCCATGAACACTGTGTTAGCGTCGCATATGTACGCCACTACAGTGTCGGTCACCTGTGAAGGTTCATTCGGTAAGTTCCTGCACGACAGTAAGTTGTAGCGGGCACAAAAAATGGTTCTACGACAATTGAGCGAAAGAAAAAGAGCGAACGTAAATGAGCGAATGAACAAGAGCGAATACAAAATGAGCGAATAAAAATATGAGCGGAAACATATGGAGTGAAAAAATATAATATTATAATATAATTAAAATAAATTATTTGCACATACATATAATTATAGAATTAATACATTAATACTTCATATTTGTCATTTATACTATTATACATTTAAACTATCAGATGTACAAAAAATTATAATTCGTTGGTTTGACAAACCATAGTCATCACTCATCCACACTGTCATATAAAACAAATTGTTTACCATGAGTAGTCAATTTATATTCAATAGGCAATTGGTGTAAATCATCAAGAATTTGAGGATTAGGTGGAGCTAAGCAATTTCTTTGTCTCGTTCTTTGAATTGTACGTTTCAAGTATGCGATCCGTGGAAGTGCACAAAAAACAATTGGAACTACAGAAGATGACGACTCACTTATTATAACTGCAGGATTATCATGAGTTTCAACGGCGTGGTTTTTAATATTTGCGACTACTACTTTTACTTGATTTTTAATTATATCGGCAACATGATTATGATCGGAAGGGCCTTTAATAATGTCTTCGTATTTTAAATTCAAACGCCCTGTACATAGTTTGTCTATACATCGCCAATTTCGACATCTTTATGTATTTTTTCTTTCCAATATAAGTAACTATTTAACTGTAGGAAAAGTTTTCCTTGTTGTGACTTAATATACTGCATTATTACAGGTTAAAGACCACATTAATATAAGAACTCCGGAGGACGACTAAAATGACAAACCCAACATAATAGTACGACGACAGTGACTCAGATAAGACAAATGATCATAAACGTAATCTTATCGAATCGTTATCGCGGACTTTTCGAATCCTAAAATATTTCACTATAGTTTCACATAGTTATAATGTATATAAGTAAAGTAATATATTTTATATATTTAATCAATGTTAGTACACAGTATTTAAAGCGAAAACGATTATATATATGTTTTCGCTCATATTTTTATTCCCTCATTTTGTATTCGCTCTTTTTCATTCGCTCATTTACGTTCGCTCTTTTTCTTTCGCTCAATTGTCGGGATACCACGAAAAATACCTACGGTCGTTTCCCACACCATGGAAAAAGGTACACGTATTCATAGTTTTTTCGACGAAATTCGGTACAGAGTTGGATTTTTGAGGGAAAGAATAACGGGGATTTTGAGACATACCATGTAAATTGTGGTTTGTTTCAGTACAGAATGTCCGAAGATCGAACCACGGTTTCGGTGGCAACATTTTTCGCATTGTTTTTTCTCTAATTTTATTTTGATAATCATAATATATTTATTTGTGAAAATTTGTACGTACATATTAAAATTTGTTTGCCTTTTTGCAACTAATATAATACGTCCTTGTAGGAACTAACGCATGTAATATTGTTTAACTGCTACTCTTGTGCAGGAACTTACTATTCCCTGTGAATACCCCAAGCAATATTCGGTCGGAGGTACGATGTAGTTTTCGTAGGTAAGGTAAAGGCTGCCACCCCGTATCAACAGGAACCCATAGTCCAGCATGTCTCTGTGTGAACATTTGAATTCTTCATAGTATGGCTCCACCTTATCGTCATGATATTGATCATAATAGACACGGCTACCTATCCGCTGGTACTTGAAACTTTTACTGACGACCATCTTCAACGGCTTCTCGTTCACCGTGCACTCTGGACCACTGCATGATATATTATACTCGTTAGTTTAATTAGGATGAGGGAATTCTTCAGTGCAAATTAACGTTTATTTGCTAATTGTGTTTATAATGTCAAAAGCAATGGCAATGGCGAGTTTTTATTTTTACAAGATATACAACCACATTTAATTGATACGTTGTCATTATTACTTAAGCCTGTTCCAATAGGGGGTGTAAAGGTACCACCAATCTGACCCAAACGCCCGACTACGAAAATATTAATTAAAACTACATTTATTAAGAACAGAATTCTGATAAGGAAAAAGAGCTAACTTAAATAAAAAAGAAATTATAAAAAGTAATGGAGAATATTGTATTAAAAGAATCCGATGGCGCTTTATTCGATTTTTATCTCTCTCTCTGACCCACCCTCGCACAACATAGGTAATTTTCATTATTATCTGTTATAAGCTGATATCCTTTTATACAATATTATACAGTTTTAAAGATAAGTACCTAAACATAATTAACCAATAACTATAATATTATATTAACTTTACAGCAGATATGATTGGAAATGGTTTAGTGATGTCAACAAAAAATTTAAAAATGTTTTATCAATTATCAAAAATACATGTTATAGATTATATAAAAAAAAAAATATAGTGTGATATTAAATAAACCTTTTTATTTGTTATGAAAAAAAACCTGTGGAAGTCTATGCTTAGAAAGTATAGACGATGTCGAGTGAAGGTAGATCGTTATTGTTTATTGGCCAGTTCGCTGAAATGGATGTGTTAAATTTGAGTTCAGTGATTTATCGTTGATTACAAAAACGATTATGAGCAATGACAGTCTGTCAGTCAATATTTTATATTTTTGTATTAGTAATATGTGTTGGTTGTACTTACCGATGGGTACTTTGAAAATATTATAAAAATTATTAGTATCAGAATATCTATGGAAAAAAATACTCCTCATATCTAGGTTTTTTTTGTACCTAATTGAAATTAAAACTTAGTGTAAATCCGCATATATATTTTTGATAAGTGTTTGAAATTCAAATTACGTCAAAACGGGATAATTTATAATATAAAAATAAATCGCTGAATGTGTTGCTAAGCGTGAACCTCGAGAACGGCTGGTCCGATTTGGTTCAATTTTTTTTTAAGATGTTAGTAATTGCAAGGAGAAGGAAAGAAAATTTTATTAAAATTCACCGAAAAAGTAGGAAATTTGGATGTAAAAAAGACAACAGTGGCGCAACAGTGTATTATATATTAGTTGCTATTGGTTAATCGTTCATTTTTGTAATTTTTTTATTAATATATATAAAAATGAATGTTTTTGTGTAGATTATTAGACCTTTAGGAAGATGCCAGGTTAATTTAAAAATGGTTAAATTTGGTTTTTTTTTAATCATCGGATTTTAGTACTGTTAGGTTAGGTTAGAATTTTGTATTAGTAAACTATAATATTATTATTACCTATGTAGGTATTATTATAACGTTTATGCAGAAGTCAAAAATATGGTGATAACAATACTAAACATAGTAAACCATAGTAATAAAAGTACATTGCTTTATATTATATTCATATATATTATTTTTATATATAATTCTACTGTACGTGTGTTCTGATTGAACTCCTTCTAAACGGTTGGACCGATTTCAATGAATTTTTTTTGTATAGATTTGGGTGGCGAACCGGATTGTTTAGATTCACAAATCATTCCCCTAGGTCTAACCAGGGGATGTGATCAAACGGTGGACATTTTTGTTTATAAATGTTTGCCATGGGTTTTAAAACTATTATAATAATAATTATTGGTTGCCATGAAATCATTGTCTTCATTCAATGTATTTAATTTTTTTGTAAGCTATGTTTTGATATTATATGTACCGCAATTACGTAAATATTGAGCGTATTATACTCACATATAACTATATAAGTTACGTACATAAAACAATGCCACGTCTTTGTGGACAAAGAGGAAATATTGGTCGACAAACTCGGCATTCACAATTAGTCCAGCCGTTTAGGATGAGTTCAGTGACATACCTACTTGGTATAACTTTGATACCTTAGAGATAAATTATAAAGTCTGGTCTAACGCAGGTAGATTGCCTACCTGATAATATAGGTACTGCTGCAAATCAGAATTTTAATTCCAGGCAAGAGAAAAATTAAGATAAATTTTGAACACCATACACTGAATATTAAATAACAGTTAAATAAAAGTTTGAGTCATATAGAGTTGGTACCTAAAATTAACGGGAAATTAAGTGCACGGGATCAGCTAGTTAAACATAAAATAATGATTTCACATCAAACAATTTTTATTATTTAGCTGCAATTCAAAAACCAATGAATAAATAATTAATTTAATGGTTCAATAAAATGTAATGGTCCAATAATGCTTTACAAAATCATGTTCAAGGGATCATTAGCTCCCTATTGATTCGTTAGGTAAATGTTTAGTACCTAATTGTTCATACAATCGGCATTAAAATCATTTTTAAAGATATTTAAATTGAAATTTTTTACTTAATTATTCGATATTTAATACAAACGATTTTAGTTATTTTATTGTAGTTGAAAAATATAATTCGCAGGGACTTGATAGTTGATACTTTTTACCGTGTTCATATATTATTATTTCCTATACGCTATACAATTTTCAAAGTACTTATCTAGATTAATTTTAAGAAATGTACACATATTTACATCTTTCTACGTTATATATCTAAGTTAGTAATGGCTTATTAGTTAATAATAGCTACGTATAGTTATATTTTTAATAATTATTACCAAAGTACCTACAGCATAAAATTGGTTTTTTTTTTAATTTTCTTAAATTACCGTATTACCAACTTGCAGACAAATAAATTACTCATAGCAACGAAATAATAATGCATGTAACAAAATATACTTTGGTGGATAATCATAATAGTTCTAAAGTCGATCTTGTAGAATATACATACAATGGTGGTAATAGTAGTCCGAGCTCTATTATTATTAAGATCAAGAACATAGGTTTTATATGGGTTCAATAATATAACAAACACAATCGGATTATATCGCATTCAAAACAACAACTATTCATAGTATTATTTTTTTTATGAATGATTAAATTCGGAACGCTAATGATATCCTTATGCATTTAACTGTGTTGAACTCAGACAACAACAAAAATATTTAGTTATATTTAATTGTATTAAAAACTAAGAAAATTGAATACTGACAATGTCCGTAAACAGCTCAAAAAAAGTCAAAATATTTTTAAATTCTTAAAGTGTATAGAAAATGAAAATATAAACATTCAGTAAAATGTTCATGTATCTACAGTTATTCGTTTTTGAATAACAATAAAATAACAAAACCGCTACATGAAAAATCGAGTGAATATCCAATGTTGTAGGATTATGAACTTCAAATGCTCATAAAAATTTATTTTATTTCCTTGTTATATATGCTTTGCTATGTTATATATTTTGAGTAACATATAGGCAGACAGACTATACATCATTTGTCATTGAATTCTAATATTTTTAAAATTTAATCGTGTATAGAAAATAATAATTTAAGTAAAAGGAGAATGTTTCAAGTAACAAAAATCGTTTGTAGATAAATCGTTATTTTATGTGTGGATATTAATTATTATAATTTGAACTTCAAACACTCATAAAAAATGAATTAGCCTTTTCTTCAAATTTTGTTTTGTATTTCCAATAAGAAAAACTTATGGTACATTTTGTTTTAAATTTTCAGGATTAAAATATTAATTTTTTTTCGTGGTGAAAGGAAAAACCCGTTATTAGGAACATTGAATCTGAAGTTTATTGAAAAACTGACATTTGAGTTGGAAGTTTTTTGAAATAATACACATGACGTATAGGTTAGTATAGATATCACGATAAAACATAATTAAGTAGAAGCGGTTGTATAGGTATTGTGAGATGATTTACATGTTGTATATTCAATCTGCAGTTATACTAAAAAGTTTAGTTATCTAGAGAAAATAAATATATCTTGTATCAAAAGCTCATGAAACTTGATACACATTGTATTCTTTGCCCTGTGTCTGGATCTTTGGAGTATTTAAGTAAATGTTTACCCATAATTTATATTTATATACATAAAATGTATTTAGTAGATACTAAATAGTAAATACAAAACTTGGTGTAAGTTTAGTTTACCAACCAACAGTAAAATTAGTAAAAAAACTTTTATCAAATTATCTTGAACAATATTATTCCCTGTGGATTTAAGACTTTTTTCTTCTTCAAGGTTGAACCTAGGATACATAATATAGAGAAATTTAAAATAGTAATTTTGCATGGAATGTGGAATAATCATTATAGTTCTGTCTTTTACAATAGTTATAAAGTAGATCTTGTAGAATATACATAAAATGGTGGTAATAGTAGTCCGAGCTCTATCATTATTACGATCAAGAACATAGGTTTGATATGGGTTCAATAATTTAACAAACACAATCGGATTATATCTCATTCAAAACAACAACTGTTCATAGTGTTATTGTGTTATGTATGACCAAATTCTAAACGTTAGTGATATCCGCATGCATTTAACTGTATTGAACTCAGATAACAAAAAAATATTTAGAAAAGATACTGATAATTCCACAAAAAAAAAAACTAGAAACAGATCATCTTCCAAGATCTGACTTATTGAATTGAATTTACTACTTCATACCTAAATGTTAAATTGCATGATGTCTAGCTTACAAAGCTTATTAATTATTATAAAAATATTGTAACACTTATATTATATATAAATGTAAATAATTGTCAGTTATTTTATCTTGTTGGTCAATATTCCAAGTCTGTGTGACCGTATGCTATGTTGTCAAATAACCTAAAACATAAACACTACATGCAGTTTATACTGTTTTAATATAATTTCGGCATACGGACGATGCCGCTTAATTCTATTAATATATAAATTATCTACAGACATTTCGTTGAAGAGTTCTCATTTATTTATAATGTGTTTTTTTCGAATTAGGTGCATACATTTATCTAGATAATATGAACACTGGGCATTGAAGACTTAAACAAAACAAAATAATACTTACATATTATTATAATATTATGTGCAGTTTTGTAAGATTATCATGGTCACAAAATTTAAAATAAAAAAAACACTTAAAATAAAACGGACATAGGTATTAAATCTATATGTGTATATTATAATCTGGGACAGGTTTTCGATTCAAGTTCAAACCAGTTATCCCAGGTGTTATAACTTATAATCTATATATATAAAAAATACGCCACTGCTCTGCTGTAATGTAGATTACAAGTGGGTCACTGTATAATGGATGGTATTAAATTTGAATTCAATGATACAATATCATTGTATAAGAAAAACGATTCTGAGCGAAGACGGTATGTCAGTCTAGGTTTAAGACAAATTATATACATATTTATGGTATTAAAAAAAAAATTGACCTATAATAAATTCCAAATTAATCATATCACATTATCACAATATCCATTAGGTACTTATAACACGTTATACATCAACATCAATAACAAACCCTGATACTATCATTGATATATAATAGTACACTTTGGAAGTTTCAAGTAGGTACCCACGAATAATATTATAATATAATCACAACAAAATAACTAGGTTTTTTAATATGTAATTTCGTCCAAATTTGAACATAAAATGACTATAAAAATAAACTGTGATTGTATATTTTTTAGATTTTTTGGTAAGAGAATTAACTACTTACGTGGAATCTTGTTTTAAATTTTCAATCCTTAGCTATTAAAACTGAACATTTTATAATTTATTAATTACGATGATTAATAATTTTCGAGATTTTGAAAAATTCTGTCAAAATTCGATGTTTAAATGCTTATAAAAAAAAACTGTGCTTATGTATTTTTAATATTTTTCAACTGATATTTTAACAATATATCAGGAGCCTTGTATTAAATGTTTACACTTTTTGGCCCAACAGATAAAACTTTATTGATATTCATAGAAAAAAAAAATAAAAAAATTGAAAAATGAAAATATCCGTAAATAGCTCAAAAAGAGTCAAAATATTTTCAAAATTGTATGGTGTATAGGAAATGCTAATATAAACATTCAGTGAAATTTCCATGTATCTATAGTTATTCGTTTATGAATAACAACAAAATAAAGAATTTGCTACATGAGAAATCGAGTGAACATCCAATGTTGTAAAAATTTGAATTTTAAACGCTCATAAAAATTTAATTTGATTGCCCGGTAGAGATTTTTTATTGATAAAGGTAGACAAACTTATGAGTAATCTTGTATTACATTTTCAAATCTTAGATTTAAAAAGAAAAATTTTTGCGAATTCTTAACTCAAAATAATTTGCTAATTTTCTTGATTTTTCCATATTTTGTCAATTTTTGAACTTTAAATGCTTATAAAAAAAAACTGTGACTAACGATTTTTAATATTTTTCATCTGCCTTTGAAACAATATACTAGGAGTCTTCTATTAAATTTTCAAGTTTTTTTAACCAACAATTAAAATTGTATTGATATTTCTAGAAAAAAAACTAAAAAAAAATGAAAAATGAAAATGTCCCTAAACAGTTCAAAATAAATCAAAATATTTTGAAAATGTTATCGTGTATAGAAAATGCAAATTTAAACAACCAGTGAAAATTTCATGTATTTAAGGTCATTTGTTTTAAAGTTACACCAAAAACCAAATTCGATTTTGTCATAAACCGATTTTGCGTAAAAATTCCCGTTTTTCCTTAATTTTTATGTTTTGTTTTTCCCGGCGCTTGTGAAAACTATTGGGAATTTTAAATTTTGACCTCCTCAATGCACCAACGATATTCACTTTCCAATCGAACAAGATACTGAAGTCGAAAATCGAAGCATTATTTCGACTACTTATCGTGTACACAGACACAAAAATAAAAAAAAAAACACACATCATTGTAAAATCAATACATTCATCGTTTCACTCAGAATCTAAAATGGAGACAAAAAATTCGAAATTGCATCAGTTGAGAACGGCTGGGCCGATTTTGCTCAAATGTTTTTTAAGATTTTCGTAATTTCCAGGTGAAGGATTTTACGGAAGAAAATTTTTAAAAAGTAAACCGAATAATTAGAAAAACTGCAAAAACTATTTATTGATGTCTGGGATTTGAACTCGATACCGTTGTCTTTATTTACTCTATGGTGTATTATATTATATAAGTTGCTGTTCGGGCATGTTTGTTGGTTTGTATTATTATTTTTTGTAAATATATCTTATATATAAATGAATGACAGTGTGTAGATTAGACCTATGGGAAGAAGATACGCTAATTTAAAAAGGGTTAAATTTGGTTTTTTTATTCATCGGATTTTAGTACGGTTATGTTAGGTTAGGATTTATAGGTAGGTGGAATTAAGTAAAAACGTCAAACTTGGTATAACTTTGGTACTTTTTGAGTTAAATCATACACTTACGTACATACAGCATGGGGTCCGCGATCTACCGCAGGTAAATTACCTATCTGATAATGTACTGCTGCAATTCAGAATTTTTATTCCGGGCAACAGAAAAGTTAAGATAAATCTAGAACATCATACACCGAATATTAAATAACGCATTGAACAATGTTTGAGTCATATAGAGTTGGTACATTTAACGGGAAACGAAGTGCACGGGATCAGCTAGTTTTATATAATAATTGTCTACAGAAATTTATCATATTAAATCATAATGTACCAGTAGAATTGCCCCAAAATTGTTTTAAATTTATGACCATGTTATTTATTCTTTTATAGTTTATACTTTATACCGATCTTAATCTAATCAGGATGTGAAAAAACTAAAATAAAAAGAATGATAGCAAAATGGCAAAAGCTAAAACTTTTCAAAATTGTTGCATATTTTGTGTGAAGCAGCGATCAAAAAGATTGATAAAATATATATTTATCTTATCTTCCTGTATAGATACAGCACTCTAAGTCGTAACATATACGAATGACGTACACATTATGCAAGTGCAGTACTGACTGCAAGCACAACTATTGTATGGTGCCACCCAGGGGCGTACTCAGGAATTTTCAATGGGGGGGGGGGGGTTGAACATTTTGTTTTTTATCACGGGGACTTTGTCACCTCCTTTTTAAAAATATTAAATATAAACATGGTAATGTACTCTACAGAAAATAAATTTCAAAAATGAAAAATGTTTAATTAAAGAACAATATTCCGATTCCGATTGATTACGTTCATGTTTTCTTTTAAGATTATTGTAGGGTTCAATGTACTTAGAACCAGGCACACTAGTAAAAAATGTTGTTATTTTATTTTTATTTTTATTTTTTGACTTTAAGCGTTTATGGAAAAAGAATAAATACTTAAATTTTAATACTATCATTAATATTTTTCAAAAGTATATTAAATTACTATACATTTTAATAATTTATCTGTGTGAAATAGTACAAGTAATTTTAGTATATACCTAATTTAGAAAAAACAATTAATAATTTTGACTAAGGGGGCCTTGACAGTTTTACATTAAATTTATGGAGCCTCATGACAAAAAAAATTGAGAAGTACTGTACTAGATTATAGTGTAAAATATCTAAATATAATAAATATAACTAGCTGTCCAGGTAAAAGATCATGTTTTTAATGTTGCATTTAAATTTTAAAACTACATATACATTTTTCACTGTTTATTTTTCTAACATAATTTATATTTATTGAAGAAATATATAAACAAATTTTTTGACAAAGGTTGGTTGCTCAATACACAGTCAAATATTAAACAAATATATCATAACGCATTATGTAAAAACAAGAATTATATTCACTTACAAAAGAAAAAAATGAGCAAGGTGCTAAAAATAAGAAAACACCAAAAAAACTAAACAATTTTTCAAAATTAGTTTGAAGTTTATAAGATAACTATTATTGAATAATATTATAATATAAATAATATACCTAATCATAAAATAAAATATGCAAAATATTTTAAACATGTTTTTAGAGTTTTTTATGAGCACTAGAAAATAATACTCCACTCTACCAGACTACTATTAGAATTAGGAGTAGAATCATAATAGTTTTAATTTAATTTAAAGATTTTAAGAAGGATGCAAATATCCAAAGAAGTGACTAAATTATACATCATATTTTTTTCTAATTGAAATAATTTTTTAAATTGATTAATTACAGGCTCCAAATTTATTATACCAACTCAATTAAAAAAAAAAACTTTTATGATTCAATGTTTTTGTAAATACTGACTTCAATTTAAAAAAATATTAGCATTTTAATTCTGAAGTTTTAAGACATTTTACATTTAACAGAATGAATATACAGGCCTTCGTAGGACAGAAAGCGCGCTCTGGTGACTATAGAACTGTGGTAATATTTTCAATCAAGAGTGTATACTGTATACGTATAGGGGTCCAGAGTGACGACACCTTATCAATACACCTTGTATGTTTGATTTAAATGTTATCTGGTTATCATAATACAGTTTTTAACAGATAATGCTTGTAATCGTTGTATAATGCATGTTGATATAAAATTGAAAATAAATATATTTGTTTATTTTTTCCCTTCTTAAAAATTTTTTTTTAGAAAATTGCTCCTGTGAATTTTATTAAGTATAAACAAGAACGCACAAAAGTGCATCGGTTAGTAAGGTCATGGGAGGGGTTCAAACCCCACGACCCCCCCCCCCCTTGAGTACGTCACTGGTGCCACCTTTAATAGTATATTTTTTAATTATCATTTACTTCCCCGGAATAATATAATTCATTTAATTTTTATGACCTTATGTTTGAAAATCTAATACTAGACTCCAAAGGTGGGCAAGTTAATGAAAATAATGAACTCAAGTTAAGTAAATTTAAGAGGACACAAGATCGATAAGTTAAAAGTTTATATAGAAAAAATATTAACTTAACTCAGTTTAAAAAAAGTTAATCTATTTTTTTTTTAATATTAAAATGTAAATCACATAAAAAGTGAATGTGTCTTACTAGTTTCTAATTTATAAATTATAAAAAACAATTTTATTGAACTTTTATCATAATTTACACTTTATAAGATTTTACTTTTACTTTACTATAATTTATTATTCAAACTATACTCAACTTGAATTAATAATTGAACACAAATATTTTTTTATATCGTATACCAATTATTGAATGTCATACCTGAAGATGAGTACATGACCTTCATATATATATTATAAGTTAAATATAATATTAAAACATAACAATTGTCAATTTTTAATTTAAAATTATTAAAAAAACATTTATAATTACAACTCTCGTAATATATAATTTACAACTTAATAAAATATATTAATATACCTACACAAAATTATGTAATCAAGAAAAAGAAAAAAAATGTTTGTGTTTTTGTATTGGATTATTTTTATTTTATACCAATATATAGTAATATTTAAGCATAAACGAACAATTTCAAAATGTTTTTAATTAGATGGATTTTTTTTAAATCAACTGTGAAAAGCTAAGTTATTACAACTATAAATTAAACCAGGGACTGAAACCTTTAGGGTTTTATCGGTTTGGGTTTAGGTTTTGGTTCTCCAAAAACCAACAATTTTGAATTCGGTTCTGGTTTCGGTTTTTAAAAATATCGAATTTCGGTTTCGGTTAATACCAGTTTTAACCCTTATTGTTTGAATTTTTTTTATTTTATTTTTATCAATCAAGTACTATATAAAAAAATTAACATATTAACAACCTATACCTATTTAGTGATAGGTATTTGTAATTAAGTGTAACTATTTCACAATGTAGGCAATATTATAAAAAATGAATTATAAAAAATAATAAATTAAAATAAATAAAAATTATTATAAAAAAAAAAAATACGAAAGAATTTTTGACAACTTACCCGACCAATGTTTCATTTTGATTTAAAAATGTATAACTTACATATAAAAATATAAATTTAAACAATATAATATAACACGGTATAGAAGACGTAAGAACAGTTCAGTCTGTAGTAGTTAGGTACAGTCGAACGGTCGCACAGAGCATATTATAGACTAAAGAGTTAACGATACCCGCATTAGGTTTAGGTATTTAATATTATCATTTATCAATGCAGGCGTATTAGTAAGGTAACAATTATAATTTATATGACATATCTTCCTCTGAATCCTGAAACCCTTATAAACGTCCAAATCGCTATTATTTTCAGAAATTCTTCATCAGCTATTGCGAATTATTGCGATTTGTGATTCAATGATAATACTGATATCGATTAAATGGAAATTACAATAATTTCTATGTAATAAGACAGAAATTACCAATTACATGATATTTCACCCGCGATTATCAAGGTAAATACTGTTCCAACATATATATGTAAGGATATGATGTACCAACAATATGATGTAAGGACAATTTTTTATAGGTAATTACCTCTTCTTTAATAAAGCAAATGGTTATTTTTCTTATAATCTTAAAAATAACCGAGTTATTTGAAAAAAACTGAATTTTCTTGCACAAAGAGTGCTCTAGCGGAGGTAGCGGTCATCAAATCTTAGGGGACTTTAACTTACTTACTTAGTATCCTTCAATGAACGTTTATACCAAAATTAAGCTTTCCTGCTTTTTTTGCGCTATTAGTCAAAATTGAGTCTAATTTGCCTGGACTATTTAGATTCTGAACTGAGCAATGAACCTATTGATTTTACAATGATGTGCGTTTTTATTTTATTATTTTATTTTTAAATTTTAAATTTTTTATTTTTGTGTCTGTCATCACGGTTTGGGACAGTAGAACTGCTTCGATTTTCTTCAACAGTATCTTGTTCGATGGGAAAGTGAGTATAGTTTCGGGACGTCAAAATTTAAAATCCTCAATACCTAGTTTTTAAAAAAAACAACCAAACAACTAAGGAAAACGGGAATTTTTGATAAAATCGATTTTGGTTTTTGGTGTGACTATAAAACAAATGAAGGTATATTATGTATGACATTTTCACTTGTTGTTTATATTTGCATTTTCAATACACGATAAAATTTTACTGAATATTCTTATTTTTATTTTCTATACACCATATAATTTTGAAAATATTTTGACTTTTTTTGAGATTTTTACGGATATTGTCAGTTATCAATTTTAGAATGAATGTATTGGTTTTACAATGATGTATGTTTTTATTTTTTTTTATTTTTTTTTATGTCTGTCATCACGTTTTAGGACAGTAAAAGTGCTGAGTGAAACGATGAATGTATTGATTTTACAATGATGTGTGTTTTTTTATTATTTTTTAATTTTTTTTTTGTGTCTCTTTTTGGGACAGTAAAAGTGATTGGGTTTTCTTCAACAGTAGCTTTTCTGATAAAAAAAGTGAATATAGTTGGTACTTTAGGGGGTTAAAAGTAAAAATTTCCCAGTAGTTTTCACAAGCGCCGGGAAAAACAACATAAAAATTAAGGAAAAACGGGAATTTTTACGCAAAATTGGTTTTCCAAAAAATCGATTTTGGTAATTGGTGTAACTCTAAAACAAATGAACGTATATACATGAAATTTTCACTGGTTGTTTATATTTGAATTTTCTATACACGATAACATTTTCAAAATATTTTGATTTATTTTGAACTGTTTAGGGACATTTTCATTTTCCATTTTTTTTAAATTTTTTTTTCTAAAAATATCAATAAAATTTTATTTGTTGGTTGCAAAAGCTTGAAAATTTAATAGAAGGCCCCTAATATATAGTTTCAAAGGCAGATGAAAAATATTAAAAATCCTTAGTCACAATTTTTTTTTATAAGCATTTAAAGTTCAAAAATTGACAAAATATGGAAAAATCACGAAAATGAGCAAATTATTTTGAGTTAAGAATTCGTAAAAATTTTTCTTTTTAAATCTAAGATTTGAAAATGAAACACAAGATTCCTTATAAATACCTTTATCAATAAAAAAATCTCTACCGGACAGTCAAATTAAATTTTTATGAGCGTTTGAAATTCAAATTTTTACAACATTGGATTTTCACTCGATTACTCATGTAGCGATTTCCTTATTTTGTTGCAATTCAAAAACGAACAACTGTAGATACATGAAAATTTCATTGAATGTTTAAATTAGCATTTTCCATACACCATACAATTTTGAAAATATTTTGACTCTTTTTGAGCTGTTTATGGACATTTACAGCTTTCAATTTTTTTTAGTTTTTTTTTCTATAAATATCAATAAAGTTTTATCTGTTGGGCCAAAAAGTGTAAAAATTTAATACAAGGCTCCTGATATATTGTTACAATAGCAGTTGAAAAATATTAAAAATACATAGGCACAGTTTTTTTTTATAAGCATTTAAAGATCAAATTTTGACAAAATTTATCAAAATCTCGAAAATTACCAATCATTGTAATTAATAAATTATAAAATGTTCACTTTTTATAGCTAAGGATTACAAATTCAACACAAAGGTTCTCATAAATAGTTCATACTATAACCAAAAAATCTAAAAAATATATGAACACACTTATTTTTTACAGACATTTTAAATTCAAATTTGGACGAAATTACATATTAAAAAACCTAGAATAACTATTTTAGTTATTTTGTTGTGATTGAATAATACTATTCGTGGGTACTTGAAACTTCTAAAGTGTACTATTATATATCTATGATAGTATCACGGTTTTTGTTGATGTATAACGCGTTACCAGTACCTAATGGATATTGTGATATGATTAATTTGGAATTTATTATAGGTACCTATTATAGGTCAATTTTTTGTTTAATACCATAGATATGTATATAATATGTCTTATACATAGACTGACATACCGTCACCGCTCAGAACCGTTTTTCTTATACAATTGTATTATATCATTGAATTCAAATTTAATACCATCCGTTATACAGTGACCCACTTGTAACCTACTGTACAGCAGAGCGACACCCACTTGCCCACCTTTTTTTTAGTTACTTTTCTATAAATACCAATAAAATTTTATTTGTTGGGTAAAAAGCGTCAAAATTTAATTCAATGCTCCTGATATATTGTTAAAATAGTAGTTAAAAAATATTAAAAATATATAGTCACAATTTTTTTTTATAAGCATTTAAATTTCGAATTTTGATAAAATTTACAACATTATAACTTTAATAATTATTTTGTAGTTAAAAATTTATAAAATGTTCAACTTTTATAGCTAAGGATTGAAATTTTAAATAAATGTTCCACGTAAATAGGTAAATATATAAATTACTTTATTCACAATAATATCATCAAATATACTTAGTAATATCATAGGCTGACTGACAGTTTTCGCTCAGAATCGTTTTTCTTATACAATGATATTATATCATTGAATTCAAATTTAACACCATCCACTATTACAATTACCCACTCATAATTTACTGTATAGCAGAGCAATATCCACTTACCCACTTTTTCTCTATGCAGTTGAAATATATTTAAAATACATTAGGTGTAGGTACTTATAGGACTTGACAATGAAATACGAAGTTCCTCTTAAATATTTCATACTGGTACCAAGTAATATATATTCTAATATATTCAACATTAGATACCTATTTAAATGGAGAATAACGATTTTAGTTATTTTATTGTTCCTAATTCAAAAATTTTGTTCGATGGGACTTAAAGATTTTATGTACGTACATAATAATATTTTAATACATAATGACGTTTTCAAAATAGTTTTATTAATTTCAAGCTAAATGTTTTAAGTTTATCTATACGTTGGGTATACCCAAGTCTGAGTCGTCCACAAGTTAATGATAGTATAATATGATAATAATATTAAACATAATATAAATATAAAGGTACAATACAATTTTATAATACAATTAATGCAATTATAATAATGAATAATAATATAATTGAATAAATGTAATGTTTTCATCAAGAATGAATTCAACCTTAGTTACCAGTTACCTTATTCCACACTTTTTACACTTCTACTCTTACTTAAAGACCCAACACTCAGCCGAATTATATAATTTATATATGTCGATGGCCTAGTGCACACTTGTTATAAGTCCATTATTTCCAAAATTCACTTTTTGATACGAACAGATGGAAAATTAAATTGTCTTTATTTTTTAGACAAGGTCTTTGTGTTCTACAACCAGTAATTCATGTGATATTAACTATTTTCACTTATCATGACTGGCAGTTAACCGTGTTTATTTTTGCCCTAATGTATGAAGTCCTTAACTTTTAGTGATAAATCGTTAATTTTTGTACTTGTACAGTTATTTTATTGCACACTTATCATATTGATTACAAACAAGTTCAGTGATAATATTTTGTTTTCAATTTTCACCGTTTGGATAAAGTAACGAGTATTATTACTCTAATGATGACTTAGCTTGTAATATTAATATTATGACATTCATAATTATAGCATATAAAGAAATTTTATGAATCTTAAATATATAAATATATCTTAAATATATCTATAATGATTTCAAATTAATAAAATAATATAATATAATTTGTGAATACGGTTTTATGATAAGATATTATAGGTACCTGTGGGTAATATCCAAGGCTGGGCATTAACGAGTTAATAAGTTAAAGTTAAGTTACTCTTAGCTAAGTTAATTGACTTAGAGTTACAATTTTCCCCGTGTTATTCAGTAACTTAACGAGTTAATTAATTTTATTGGCACGTTAAGTTAATTTGTTCCCAAACCACATATTTAAAATTAATTCAATTTTGCAAAATTAATTATATCAACAAAAAAAACCTAAATATTTTTTTTTTTTAGTTAATAATAATTTATAATATTAGTTTATTATTATGTAAAAAATATAAATAAACAATTTAGTATTTGATACCTAGGTGTTTTTGATTTTAATTAAAATACCTGGTAAAATATTTCAAGAACTTATAATGAAGAAACTAATAGCAAATAAAATGTTGGCCATGATGGAGAACTTATAAATATATTTAGTCATTTTTAATATCCAGGGTTTGGAATAAATGCATTCGATTATTTTCAATGATTAAAATATATAAAATTACAATATTATTATGATATGAGTAAATCAGTTATATTTTAAGCTAAGGAAAAATTTTACTTTTTTATTTTCTTAATTTATGTTATTTTATATGAAGTGAGAATTATTCTGTTATAGAAATAAATGTTTATGTTTCTACTTTGCAAACATGGAAAAATTGTATTTTTATTTTATTTGAATACTTTAAAGAGCTTTTATCAGTCAATTGTGTCCTTTTGTTTTTTTAAGGTTTTATGAAAAGAAAATATAATAATTTCTTTGCAAAAAAAAAATAGTTACAAGTCCATGTCTATCCGAATTTATTTTTTCTCACTCTCGTAACGATAAAGCCATATACATTTTTTAAAAATGTCATTAAAATAAATAAAAAAAATTTTCCCTGAATTCAACTTATACATTAAAAGAAAACCACAATATATATGTTTAAGTTCTTTTCAATTTAGAAAAAAACAAATTGACTAAATATTACTTAAGTTAAGCGGGTGTCAAAAAGATTAGAATTTAAAATAGCTCTCCTGCACAATTTCACATTTGTGACTTATAAGTTATAACAAGTGTGCACTAAGTAATCGATGTATAGGTAGAAGCTTTCATTGGCGCTCACTGGGGGGTGAAAAGGCCAAAAGGGGATCATTGACCAGGGTGGGATTTTATCCTGAGGGGGCACTTGGCAGCTTTCACACATAAACATGATTGGATTGGAGTTCAACGTCACTTTACAATGACAAAGTGAACAGATACCTGACTACTATGACATGAACACAGTGGATGCTTTCTCCGCTTATCAAATTCATTGGTAAATAGTTATTTTGATATTAGGTATTATAAGATTCATAGACATTTTTAAAAAATAAATTGTACCAATTGGCATCCACCCCCAAAATACCTAATTAGGTCTGGCATGCCAGACTTGACACATGTTCTCAGCGCCACTGTGTGTATAATTTATATACACAAACATTCGAAATATTGCCAATCAGGACTACTCTTAATCTACATCATCCCTTTCCCACCAAATAACCACGGAACCAGCTGCAGCTGTAGATACGCTTTATGTACTACTTTATACTTAAAAATAGGCCGCCATGGACTTACTTGGGGCCGTCGACTATCATCCGGTCGCCCTTGCAGCACCTGCGGACGCACGTGGTGCTCTGGCGACAATGGGAATTTACCTGGCACTCCAGGCGTACCATATTACCGTACGTCGTCAGGTCATAGCAGTGAGGTTCGTAAAACAGAGCCTCTAAAGGTTTTGGATCGTTGGACCACACGTCTACTAGCTCATTCTGGTAATCGCACCGTAGCCCTTCATAACTATAACCCGCCATCCCCGCTATGGGCACCTTCTGTGCATCCCTCAGTCCGAACATTATCCTCCACATTTGCTTGTCACCGTCCACCCCGGCCCTGAGGCACACCTTTAATTTCTTATGGTACGACTGGCCCAGCGGACAGCACTTCCGGACTGGCGCGGCCTTCTGGTCGTTATCGCACGTGCCACCACCGTACGCCTCGATCGTGTGGAACGTCCGATTTTTGTTCTGGCATGACGCGACCACGTCTCCGCCGCCATTTGCGACTGTACTACTGTTGCAACAGATCTCAGCGTCGGCGGCCCACCAGCCGATCGCGACCACGAGAAACGCGACGGTGGAGGCGAAATACGAACGGACGGCATTCATCGTGTCCGCACACTGTTCGGGTGTCGTCGGCACGTTCACTATCGCGACTGCCGGCGGCCTCGTATTTTAGCAATGGAGACCACTCGACGAGCCGCCGCCGCCGCCGCCGATCGCCACGCTCTTATATAATATTATAAAGATGTAATAGGTACTATACTGGTTTTCGTTGACTAAATAATATTATATTATTGAGTAATAAATTACGATTATTATATATATCCTGTTATCATCTTATGAATTGTCAATATTAGTATTAAATATATTATGTCCAGGCGGGTTATGTCGTAAATTTAATCACAACAAAACACTTCATCGAACACCGTGTAAAAAACAGCTAAGTAAAAAAACAGATCTGTAAGCAGTATAAAGATGTGATATCAAAAATGAATGCAAAGTAAATTTAATTAAAGTACATTTATTTTAACTCAATAATTTATTCACTTTTAGAGGCATAATTTAAAACTATAATGAAATTCTAAAGCCTTTTGTTTACATCTTTCACGTTACTTCGTGTGTTTGCTGTGTCATATAAAGTATATAATTTCTCGCCTAGTAAATAAATAAATAAAACAAAATAAATGTACTTTAATTCAATTTAATTAGCATTTATTAATGATATCACATATTTATACTGATCTGTTTTTAGATTCTGAGTGGAACGATGAATGTATTGATTTTACAATAATGTGTGTTTTTATTTTATTTATTTATTTTTTTATTTGTGTCTGTGTACACGATAAGTAGTCGAAATAATGCTTCGATTTTCAATTTCAGTATCTTGATCGATTGGAAAGTGAATCTAGTTAGTGCATTCGGGAGGTCAAATTTTAAAATCCCCAAGCGCCGGGATTAATCACATAAAAATTAAGGAATAACGGGAATTTTCACACAAAATCTGTTTTCCAAAAAATCGATTTTGGTTTTTGGTGTAACTCTAAAACGAATGAACGTATATACATGAAATTTTCACTGGTTGTTTATATTTGCATTTTCTAAACACGATCAAATTTTTAAAATATTATGATTTGTTTTGAACTGTTTAGGGACATTTTCATTTTCCATTTTGTTTTAGTTTTTTTCTAAAAAAATCAATAAAATTGTATTTGTTGATTTGGAAAGCTTGAAAATTTAATAGAAGGCTCCTAGTATATTGTTTCAAAGGCAGATGAAAAATATTAAAAATCTATAGACACAATTTATTTTTATAAATATTTAAAGTTCAAAAATTGACAAAATATGGAAAAATCACGAAAATTAGCAAATTATTTTGAGTTAAGAATTCGTAAAAAATTTTATTTTTAAATCTAAGATTTGAAAATGAAACACAAGATTCCTTATAAATACCTTTATCAATAAAAAAATCTCTACCGGACAGTCAAATTAAATTTTTATGAGCGTTTGAAATTCAAATTTTTACAACATTGGATAGATTGGATGGACTAGATTCAATTGGACTTTTTTTTATGCAGTACAAAAACAAAACAAATTTTAACCACACCAACTACGTTTAAGTTGTCAGTCCTAAGTCTGAATAAAGTGGGAAGGAAGTTTGTGTTTGGCAAGGCTGAGCATTAACGAATTAAAAGTTAAAATTATAAGCAATGTATATAAACATTATTATGTGTCTGAAATTTCGTGTGGGAACTTACGTACAAGTGTAATTTTTTTCGTGTGGGAACTTACGTATGGATATCCAGAGGTTATTTTTACCTGCTATATCTCGTGTGGGAACTTACATTCGCCCCATAATACAGTGACCCACTTTTAACCTACCGTACAGCAGAGCGACATCCACTTACCCACCTTTTTTTTTTACTTAGCCGTTTTATACACGGGGTTTGACGAAGTGTTTTGTTGTGATATCACCAATTTTTTAGAAAATTGTACAACAACGGTTTATTGGTTGATTTATTTTATCACTAAGTTTATTATATTTATTCAATAAGTTCTTTTCCTTATTTTGTAATCTTTGTTTGTACACTTTATTTGGAATATTTAGAATAAAATAATATAAATACGTTATTGTACGCGAGGTACGAACACAGTTATTTAAAAACAGTAATAACACACTAATATAAGTACTTATACTAGTTATACTTACAGTTTAACAAATTACATTAAATATAATATAACAAATTATAAATACGTGAAGTCTTGAAGCCGTGAAATAGCAATAACGAAATAGAGTGGAGAACCGGTATCATATAATTCTATTACCCTCAATAATTTTTACCTCCCCCTGTAAATATATAATAGGTTAAAGTTACCGAGGGGAAATATATACTGGGATATATTTACCTACTCAGAAAAAAAGTATTGTTATTGGGAGGGGTATAAATGTCCTCGGATACAGGTGAGCACCTATTTAATATTTTAACAAAATTATCTAAAAATAAAATATACCTAAATAATTATTTTTAATAGGTGTGTTAAGATCAAATTTGGGTGGAATTATATATGTATTTAGACGTAGAATAACAACTTTAGTTAAATAGTTTTTTGTAATTTAAAAATATTACTCGTTGTTATTTTAAACTTTTAAAGTAGGTAGGTATGTCAAATTTACTGTTTTAGAAAAACAATCATTCAACCTACTGTTCCTCTTATAGTAAATATATTATTACTTTTTATTGAGATAATATCATAAGATATTCCTATAGAACGTAATACAGATCGTCTTCGCTCAGAATCGTTGTTTTCTGTTGGAATTAAATGATTTTGTATAGTTCAATTGAACACATAATTTACAACGAACCACACGACACCTATTGCACAGCAAAGCGTTGACTTTCCCACTTTTTTTATTTTATATTTTATGAATTATATAATATGTTTTCTTTCAAAAATAGCGAAATTATATACAGTTTGAAATAATTGTTGTTGTATAAACATTTTAACATATACTTTGCTTAAAGTAATTTAGTGATGGAAACACAATATGTTCTACTGTCAGAACTGACAAAACCTAGTTAGATATCGATTCTTATGGAAAAAACATCGATAAATTAACTGGCATCGTCAGAATAGATCGAAACATCGAACGTACTTATTTCTGGTCAAAATTAATCTAAAACGAACCTTTTCCATACATAAAATAATACTTAGAAAATCAAAACGTACACTTTTTCCAGTTTTATGCAAAATCGTACTACCGCCCGTCTTAAAAGAATAGGCACCAATCATTATTTATACAAAAACGTACCCGTGTTGTAAGTATACCTACCTATATATATCGAAGTAAAACAGTTAGTCCAAAACGTATTAAAATATAGGTTTTGTTTATATTTTTGTAGGTTCGGTTAGGTATTTTGTTATAAAGATGTTTTCTAAACATACTATTTGATTTACCAAGTGTAAACACCACTGTACACTGCATGGTATCCACAGTTTTAATATAAATACATTAAAAGTACCTACACATAGTTCGTCAAAAATAGTAACAATATTGTGATCATTGCATACTAATATAAGTGACATATTAAATAAACTATGCAATTAATATTCTACAGTTATTGTCTCCCAGCTTGAACCGGAAGCTCGATAAATAGGTACCTAATCAACATTACGTTTTTGCCAAGAATGTATCAGCTATATTAACTACGGGTTTAATGTAAATCAGAATTGTATAGTACGTACTTACATAAACATTCATAGACATACTTGAAAATTAGCTTTCGTTTGATGCTGTTTTCAAAGTTCTAGGTCAAAATGAATTAGTTAAGAGAAGTTGGTCCAACTTTTAATTGTTTGGTTTCACGCAGTGAAAGTTTAGACTTGCAAATTCTAAAAAAAGACTTGTAAATATTTGAAAATAACTCGCAAGATAATGGAATAGATTTTAAAACAGTTGTAGTATTTATGTGTGCCAAATTCATATAAACGTAGCACAAACAAAGGGAATTGCAGAACAAACGAACACAAACCAAGCACAAACGAAAACCCCTGGTTTAAATTCAAAATATTAAATGGGCGTGCTGGGGACAAGGCATTAACATGCGTAATAATTAAAAATAATACTTCCATAATCCATACATTTATTTATTGTATTTTTTTATTAATAACGTGTAAAAGAATTTCGTTTGCAGGCAAAAACCACTATTGCGTGATGATTTACGATTCAGAGTTCAGACGCCCAGTAGATACGTTCTTATAACTTTAGCCTTCGGGTGAGGGGTACAGTGTATAGGTAGGTACATCGTAAAAATATTCATTCGTACAGTAGATAGGTAATAAGGTAAAATATGATAATTATTCATTAAACCTTATGTTTTAACTGGTTTTTGATGTCGTTCGATGGGTCTGTTTAATAAATTCAAGATAGCACGTCTTATGTTGTACACTTATCTACTCGCTGTCATCGGCAATAGCAGCTAAACATTTAAACTTTTTGTTTCCCCTCTTAAATAAACGCATTTATTATGAATACTAGTATTTATAACCGATGTGGTAATAGGATCTAATGAAAATTATTTAATAGATATGTACCCTGTATGAAAATGTTGACAAGTGCGTCTAATGTAAATTTGGTTGTTAAAATTGTATAGCTAAGGATTGAAATTTTAAAACAGGGTGCAACGTAAATACGTTAGTTATATATAAATTATTTTATTCACAATAATATCACAAAATATACTTAGTCATATGATAGGCTGACTGACCGTTTTCGCTCAGAATCGTTTTTCTTATACAATGATATTATATCATTGAATTCAAATTTAACACCATCCATTACAGTGACCCACTTGTAAGCTACTGTACAGCAGAGCTATACATCCACTTACCCACCTTTTTTTATTATATCATAATTCATAAATCTTAAAACGACGATTGATCTGAATAATAATTTAACACCATATAATATGTAATATTCGCAATGTTATTTTTACTACAGATACAAAATAATAATTAATGTAACAATATTATAAATGTGGTTCAAAATGTATTTGTGTAAAAATTACATTTTAATTTATTGAAAATAATAAAAAGTAAACAGCTCATAAATTGTATTATTATACATGCTAATTGTATATAAACAGTAGTTCATTACATTATGATACTTGGGTTAAATTATTATGATATAAATATGTTTATACCTATGTATTTAATTATGGAATTGCTGGTAGCACAAAACTTGTTGCTTCTATTTCTTTACAACATACTTTTTGTAGTTTATTGTAAATGAATAAAAGTGAACATTGAAATTCAAGGTAGAGATCAATTAAACAATTACAATTTTTTTTTTGTAATTTTATTAGATAGCATTTATCCATTTTTTTTATAAATAAATTCTATAAATTTAGAACAAAGATATATTTTTTTTTTATTAGTTAACCTAAGCCATTTTGTGGTTTTAAACTATAGGGGAGGGTACTTTTTTTGGCAGATTTTGAAGTTGGCACCTGTTGGTATCTGCCATGCCCGGGTGGGGGATGGTGGAATTTGTTTTCCGGACACCATGACTTGCCTGAAGACGGCAGAGGTATCGAACCTGCGCCGGACGCGTCATCGTCAGTCCGCTCGGCCACTCCGTCCCCCAAACATAAATTATTTGAGTAAAATATAACATACCTTATAATTGGATGAATTGTATTTTTTGATTATTAACTATTATTTTATTTTTATAATAACCACAAAAAAGAAAAACTTTATATTTAAAGGCACAAAAACAATGATTTTTTTATGAATTAGGGAATAGAGTCTTAATATATAATATAATAATATCTACATTATTTATACATGTTGCATTTAGAAATCATTACAACTTTTATGAGTACTGCACATTGCCACTCTTATGACGACGACCCAGATATATTATTATATTGCGTCGACTCACTGTGATCCATTGAACCTCTAAACATTTGCCTTAAGTCCATAATAACTTTGAGCTTGGCCACAAATATAATAAATATAAATACTCCTTGTAGATTTCTAGCTGCATAAATAATGTGCCATTTGGTCCCTTTTCTTTGTAAGTAAATGATAGTATCGTAAGAAAATATGGGATTCCCATAATCAGAAATAATTTGATGCTCATTACCAATTTGTCAAAAAAAATAAAAATTAAAAGTTATATTATGTCGAATGAAATGATTTTAAATATGTTTTGACCAATAAATCAAAAATTGTTTAGAAAGTAAACAATTAACTAATAATAATTAAACTAATTAACTAATAGAAAATATGGAAACTACTAACTTTAAATTTATAAAACATAGATTAATTAGTAATAACGTCATATTATCTGTATAATATTACAACATAGGTAAATAGTACAAGTTAAAAATATAAATTTTTTATTATCTTCATATTTGTATACATTTATCACTTATATTGTAAATTACCTCACAGAGATTAATGTTTTAAATAGTAAATAATGTTTAAATAATGAATTATTGTATTATTATGCAGGTACCAAAAGTAATAAGCAGACTATATTAGATATGTCATATGTGCCCTATGTGAATAGCAGCCTACTGTATTCTTACTTTTCTTTTTAAACAAGATAACTTTTTGTTTTTGAATCTTTTGGGTTGAGTTTATTGACTTAATTCTTTAACAATTAATAGCAGTTAGCAAGAACAAAATGTAATTGGCAGTCAGCATAACAATTAAAACACTGGTATCAGGATGAAAATTAAATCTCCATACCAAGATATCGTAATCATATCTGGAAAATATTAAATATAAATTGACAATTATATATTCATATAACCAACCATGTAATATACAATTTTAATATAAAATACTAGTGGCACCGATGTTCATTTAAAGTTAAATCGTAAAAATATTAAACTTTATACAAACAACTATACCGTCGATTATTATGTTTTTCCCCTTACGCCAAAAACTTTTTTTTACAACCATAAAAATAAGTAAATAATGTAAAAATGAACTGTTGCAAATAAAATATGTGACTTTATGAGTAACAAATATTTTTTAATCAAAATTAAATTAATATTTTTAAATTTTAGGTAACAAAGGCATTTGATACCTACTTTTCTTTGAAACATAATCTGTTTAACTAATTATTATGGGTGTATGTAAATAGATAAAAACTAATAAAGTAATGTCGTATTGTCGTGTATTAATATTAAACTTATAATCATAACAACAATTATTATCTTCGAGCAAAAACTTTAAAATAAGACATAAATACTAGCTTGTGTAGTTACCACCACCATCGAACAATAAATCAAAACATGTATAGGTGATGACCGACACAAAAAAAAAAAATAAATATAAAAAAAAAAAAAATAAATAAATCTCAAACATTCATAACAAATTATTGTGTCTTTAGTCTTTACGTCAAATTTGGTTTTGTAATTTCCAGAAAGTAAAAAGTAAATTTTATGATTCATCTTGTTCTAAATTTTCAAATCATAGGTACTAAAATAAAATATTATGAATTTTTAACTACAAAATAATTCACGATTTTTTGACCTTCGTCAATTTTAAAATTACAAACACTCATAAAAAATATGCTTACGTTGGGAAACAACCTGTTAACTTCGTGTGCGAGTTTTTGTTGTGGATACTAAAGTATTAGATATTATTCATTTTTATAAATGTATTAATAAATGAGAATGGTATCGTTAAAATCGTATCATGTAGTGGGACAAAAGTTGCTCATAGAGTAACTATTAGGACGAAAATTAAATCCGATATTTTGTGAAAGAATGACTTTTAACTTGGAAGTATTTTAAATTAATATATAGGTATAGCTGGGAAGTATAGATTTCACGATAAAACATAATAAAGTATAAGGTAGTATAGGTATTATGAGATGATTTAGATGAAGTACATTCAATAAGTAATAATAAAAAGTTTAATTATCCAGAAAAAATAAATATATCTTCAAACATGATGCCCTAGGATATGATATAGAGACATTTAGAATAATAATTTTAGACCAAATGTGGAACAATTATTATAGATCTGTCTTTTACAATTGTTATCTTATGGAATATACTTACAAATAATGGTGGTAAAAGTAGTTAGAGCTCTTTTATTATTACGATCAAGAAAATAGGTTTGATATGACTTTAATAATTTAACAAACACATTTTAGGATAATATGGTATTTAAAACAACAACTATTCATAGTTTTATTGCGGTATGACTAAATTCAAAAGCTGTAACAACAATATTACTATAATATCATAATTTAGTTTGAATTTCATTATTTCAAAAATATAAAATATTTTTAACATATTATTGTGTCCTTAAATCATTGTGATGCGGAAAATGTACAGGATATCTAGGTCATAATTTATATATTAATATAGTTTATCGTTTTTATTTGTTTAGTCTATAACCTAGATAGTTCATGGAATAACCGCATTTAATATTTTAATGCTGACATATAGGTATGAATCTGATGGTTCCCCCCCCAATTTTTTTAAAATTTAATATGAATTTATTTATGCCTATATTGTCTAATATTTTCAAATATTTTCATAAATACGTATAATATATAATAGATTATATTTTCGATAACTGAATTACTTGAATCAAATTCACAAGCAATTATTCAATTGTTAAATATTCAAACTGTTATACAGTTTTAACAAAATAAAAAAATATAAATATGAACAAAAGAATCAGAATTCAAATGTTTTTTACAAAATATATATCATTTTTGTGTCAGAATTTTTAACCATTTTTATTAATTATATTTTACTTTATACCTACTTATTTTGTTTTTTTAATTTTTATTGTTTCAAGTAAGTAGTTCAGTTTATTAAATATATACATATTTTATAATCTATTATATTTATGAAAATAAATAATGATAATTTTATATTTTATTTAAAAAAAAACTTTCAGATTAAATAATAAATAATATTATGTTATTAAATTCAATTTTATTAGTCAATAATTAACTTAAAAAAAAAATGGGGAGAAAATGTAAATATATTAGTTTTTCTAGCGTCAGTAGTTGGGAGTTAAGTGGTAACTGGTTAGTATGATTACGTGAGGGGCCTGTAAAATAGTTCAAGGGGAATTTTGTTTTATTAAGCGTCATTTCAGACACGTGTCATTTTGAAAACTTTATTACTTTTTTTTACAAATCATATAGGACTATTTCAGGTATATAATATGTACATCATTATAATATAATATATGAAAATTAATGTACACGAAACAAGTGAAGTAAAAAATTCATCGTTTTCCTCAATCGGTATTGTATATTTTAATATTTAATATTTATGTACCAGCCAAATAAGCTTAAAAAACATAGGTAGGCAAATGTTTTTTTAAGATTATCATAATCACAAAATCGAAACTGAAAAACATTTAAAACCAAATGTACGTCGGTTATAAATGAATATATATATATTATAATCTGTGACAGGTTTACGATTCAAATTAAAACCAGTCATCCCGAGTGTAATAACTTATAATATGTCTACAGAAAAGAGTGTCGTAGCGTATAAGTATGCTGTGTATATGCACAGCATACACTTCACAAAATTAAAACATTTTTTTTTTTATATAATCTATATATTATATAAAAATGGAGACAAAAAATTCGAAATTGCATCAGTTGAGAACGGCTGGGCCGATTTTGCTCAAATTTTTTTTAAGATGTTCGTAATTGCCAGGTGAAGGTTTTTACGAAAGAACATTTTTAAAAAGTCAACCGAATAATTAGAAAAACTGCAAAAACTATTTATTGATGTCTGGGATTTGAACTCGATACCGTTGTCTTTATTTACTCTATTGTGTATTATATTATATTGGTTGCTATTGGTTAATCGGGCATGTTCGTTGATTTGTATTATTATTTTTTGTAAATATATCTTATATATAAATGAATGACGGTGTGAAGATTAGACCTATGGGAAGAAGATACTCTAATTTAAAAAGGGTTAAATTTGGTTTTTTTTATTCATCGGATTTTAGTACGGTTAGGTTAGGTTAGGATTTATAGGTAGGTGGAATTAAGTAAAAACGTCAAACTTGGTATAACTTTGGTATTTTTTGAGTTAAATCATACACTTACGTACAAACAGCACGGGGTCCGCGATCTACCGCAGGTAAATTACCTATCTGATAATGTATACTGCTGCAATTCACAATTTTTATTCCGGGCAACACAAAAGTTAAGATAAATCTAGAACATCATACACCGAATATTAAATAACGCATTGAACAATGTTTGAGTCATATAGAGTCGGTACATTTAACGGGAAACGAAGTGCACGGGATCAGCTAGTATAATATAATTATTATTAATAATGCTATATTTTTATAAAAAAATATTTTAAATTTCATTGCACTAATTTAGCGCTTCGTAATATAATATTTTGTGGATTTTTTTCCAAGTTCATTAATCATTATCCGTTACTATTCATTAATCCACAACACCACGGCCGCGACACGCTGTAGTCCTTACTCCTGATATCTAGTGGCTAGTACCTCAGCACCTATTGTTTATTATGTAAGAAGTATGCAAGTAGGCGATTGCATACGGGTACAGAATTTCAGGGACAGTTATTTATAGTTCTTGTAGATAATATTAATAACAATACATAGAACGCTTCGTCACTCGTGTATGCAGGATCAGTATTGCATACGCTATTGTTGACAGTCTATTATGAGTTGTAACGTGCATTAATTTTTAAAAAGTGATTTACTTTTTATTTATTAAATAATATAATTTTTTATTATGTACTAGGTAATGTAATAAGCTGAAGCCCACGCTACGCCGCTGAATTGTCAGAAATGTACTGTAGGAATCTTAACAATTTACCAGTAGAACTGTGCCAAAATTATTTTTGATCATGAATTCATAGTTTATACTTTGTACCGATCTTAATTTATTCAGCTAGCGAAACAACTAAAACAAAAATAAAGACAGGACAATCGTATAGGTGGCACTTACGCGTCGTAGCACTTTGGCGGCTTAAAATAGTAAGCCACCATCGCCTCATCGGTCATCGCTGTAGTTGCTGCAGCATCCTCCTCAGATACTTTTCGCCGTCCGCCTTGACCCGACGGACAGCACTTCCGGATCGGCAGGGCCGTCAGGTTGTCATCGCCGCCGCCGATCGCCTCGACCGTGTAGATTTTTCCACGTACATGTCCCCAGCCTCCCACCCATCTAACATTTAGCAATTTTTTTTGTTCGTATAATTATCACGTCATTCCTATGAATTCCTATGATAGGTTTCAGAATTCCTACGAAAAAATTCCGTCCGCAAGAGTAAAATTCCAGTGGGTGGGGCTGGGAACACGATTTTTCACCCCTACCCTTCAATATAAAAGGGGTTGTTCCCGCAATTGAATTTTTGAGAAATGTTAAGCACCAATATTATACATTGTGATTTGTGATCTATAATATTAATTATCGAAAGACAATTTTTGTTTCAAAGTTATTTACTTTATGTTAAACATGTTGTTTTGGAAATTTTGAAATATACATAATAAGATATACAAATTATCAACACTCTACATGTATAAGAATGTAATCATAATATTTACCTCATATACTACTGTAAAATAGTACAATTCTAAAACATTTCATTTCATATAATTGTTGATAACATTAATAATTAATCTCAACAAAAACCCTTAGTGAACTACGTGTCAAAATGGCTAAGTAAAAAAAGAAAATATAAGATCTTTAAGCACTATAAAGATGTGATATCATGAATAAATTCTAAGTATATTGAATTTAAGTAAATTTATGTATTTCAATATTTTATTACTTGTCTAGGAATTGTTGCTCAAAAAACAAAGTGTGATGAACAAAATAATTAAATGCAATGGACTATTAAATATCACTTATTATTATTTAAAAAATATTATTATTAATATTTATACACTATTCTAAATAATTCCTCACCAAGTAAATACACTATTGAAATACAATAAGTTTACTTAAATTCAATATACTTAGACTGAACAACTGGTTGCAACAGACCAGAACGTCGAAGGCCCACCAGCCGATCGCGACAACGGAAAAGGCGACGGTGGCGGCGAAACTCGATCGGACGGTACCTAATACCTATGCACATTCTTTAGGCGGCGTATCTATTGTTATAATTTTTTTTTTACTTAGCCGCGTTTTTATTTGTTGTGATATCACCAATTTTTTTTTGAGAAATTTTAGAGAACAGTGTTTGGGGATTTATTTTATCACTAAGTTGCTTTATATTATTCAATAAGTAGGTACTTTTCCTCCTTATTTTGTATTCTTTAGTTTGTTTGTACACTTTAGTTGGCATATTTTATATATTATAATAAAATAATATCGATATTATTGTACGCGAGGTATGAACAAAGTATAATAACTAACAACAGTGATAACACATCAATATACTAATAGGTACTAGTAATAATTATAATTCAACAAATGCATGCAACATATTAAGGTGATTTAATGAAGCGATAGTCGATAACGAAATGAAACAAAGAATACATACCTGAAATCTTGATGTCGTGAATTAGAGCAATAATGAAATGCGTCGCGTACACGAATGGAGTGGGGGAACCGGTGTCATAGGATTCGATTACTCTCACTAAATTTTTACCTCCCCCGGTAAATATAATATCTAAGGTTGAAAATTTAGACAAATATTACATTTAAAAAATATATTATAACTAATAGAAAGAATTTCTGTGTTTTCAGTGCAACAGATAATACCTAGATAATCTGATATAGGTAACTAGACTAGCATAAAATAATTTATCGCAATATCAACTGTGGTTAGTATACACTATACACGTATCCTGTAAAACCATATTATTGTATAAATATCCCTAATTTCGAATGTGTTTACAATATACAAAGAGTCAAAGAGGAAAATCAAAATTGTCCAGGGTGGGTAGGTACACTCATCAGCAGGGTTGAGACTTATCTAGATAATTATTTAGTTATCTTTTATCTTATCTAGATAAAGAGTTGCGTTTTATCTATATAATTATCTAAGGTAAAAAATTCATCCATCTAGATAAATTCGTCTCTATACAAAAAAATTAAATACGCTTTTTATTGTCAATTTATTTTTTTGATAATTAATACTTTTAATTTGAATTGTCGTTATCTCAGTAAAATTTGTTTGTTCATAATAATATTATAATATATTAGGTACCTATTATTTATTATTGATGGCATTGTTTCGACTACTTATCATGTACACAGTTACAAAAATAAAAAAAAATTTAAAACACACAACATTGTAAAATCAATACATTCATTGTTCTTCTAAGAATCTAAAACCAGGTTGAATGAAAAATAATATTTAATAAAAAAATTTAATTTAAATAAAAAATCGATAACAGGACATTAAAATTTATATTTAATAAAAAAAGTAAAAACTAATTTCAATAAAAAAAGTTTAGTTTAATTATAAAACCCTTTAAAAAAAACAACAAAAATTTAAAAAAATAGGATATAAAAAGGCAGGTAAGTGGATGTCCGCTCAGCTGTACAGTAGGTTACAAGTTGGTCATTGTTTAATGGATTGTATTAAACTTGAATTCAATGATATAATATCATTGTATAAGAAAAACGATTCTGAACGGAGACGGTTTGTCAGTCTGTATATTTTATATTGTCATTAATTATTTTATTTATTTAATTATTATTTTAGATTTTGAGTGAAACGATGAATGTATTGATTTTACAATGATGGGTGTTTTTTTTTATTTTTTTTTTTTATTTTTATGTCTGTCATCACGTTTTAGGACAGTAAAAGTGCTTAGATTTTCTTCATCAGTAGCTTTTCTGATAGGAAAGTGAATCTAGTTGGTACTTTGGAGTTTGGGGGGTCAAAAGTATAAATTTCACAGTAGTTTTCACAAGCGCCGGAAAAAACAACATAAAAATTTAGGAAAAACGGGAATTTTTACGCAAAATCGATTTTCCAAAAAATCGAATTTGGTTTTTGGTGTAACTTTAAAACAAATGACCGTAGATACATGAAGTTTTCACTGGTTGTTTATAATTGCATTTTCTATACACGATAACATTTTCAAAATATTTTGATTTATTTTGAACTGTTTAGGGACATTTTCAATTTTCCATTTTTTTTTAGTTTTTTTTCTAAAAATATCAATAAATTTTATTTGTTGGTTGCGAAAGCTTGAAAATTTAATAGAAGGCTCCTAATATGTTGTTTCAAAGGCAGATGAAAAATATTAAAATCCTTAGTCACAATTTTTTTTTATAAGCATTTAAAGTTCAAAAATTTAAAAAATATGGAAGAATCAAGAAAATTAGCAAATTATTTTGAGTTAAGAATTCGTCAAAATTTTTCTTTTTAAATCTAAGATTTGAAAATGAAACACAAGATTTCTTATAAGATTATGTACCTTTATCAAACAAAAAATGTCTACCAGAGAGTCGAATTAAATTTTATGAGCGTTTGAAATTCAAATTTTTACAACATTGGATATTCACTCGATTTGTCATGTAGCAATTTCCTTATTTTGTTGTAGTTCAAAAACGAATAACTTTAGATACATGGAAATTTCACTGAATGTTTATATTAGCATTTCCTATATACCATACAATTTTGAAAATATTTTGACTCTTTTTGAGCTGTTTACGGACATTTTCAGTTTTCAATTTCCTATAGTTTTTTTTTTCTATAAATATCAATAAAGTTTTATCTGTTGGACCAAAAAGTGTGAAAATTTAATACAAGGCTCCTGATATATTGTTACAATAGCAATTGAAAAATATTAAAAATACATAGGCACAATTTTCTTTTATAAGCATTTAAAGATTGAATTTTGACAAAATTTATCAAAATTATCAATCATTGTATTTAATAAATTATAAAATGTTCAGTTTTTATAGCTGAAGATTACAAATTTAAAACATAGGTTCTCATAAATAGTTCATTCTGTAACCAAAAAATCTACAAAATATATGGACACAGTTTATTTTTATAGTCATTTTATGTTCAAATTTGGACGAAATTACATATTTACATCAATATTAACGATTTGGTTTTTTGTTGTAATTGAAATCAGGGATATATGAAACTGAAAAATCAAAATATTATGACCTATCCATACAAACTACCATAGTATAAAAAATAAGAAGTATGCTCAATGATATGACTGTGCATATTTTAAGGGGCAATGAATAATTTATCCATAAATTCCATATAATTTAATACCATATAGATAAGTATATAATAAGTCTTATACCTAGACTGACATACCGTCCCGCTCAGAATCGTTTTCTTATACAAGATATTATATCAATATCATGAATTCAAATTTAATACCATCCATTATACAGTGACCCACTTGTAACCTACAGTACAGCAGAGCGACATCCACTTACCCACCTTCTTTTTTACTTAGCCGTTTTATACATGGAGTTTGACGAAATGTTTTGTTGTGATATCACCAATTTTTTAGAAAATTGTACAACAACGGTTTATTGGTTGATTTATTTTATCACTAAGTTTATTATATTTATTCAATAAGTTCTTTTCCTTATTTTGTAATCTTTGTTTGTACACTTTAATTGGAATATTTAGAATAAAATAATATAAATACGTTATTGTACGCTAGGTACGAACACAGTTATAATTAAAAACAGTAATAACACACTAATATAAGTACTTATACTAGTTATACTTACAGTTTAACAAATTACATTAAATATAATATAACAAATTATAAATACGTGAAGTCTTGAAGCCGTGAAATAGCATCAACGGAATGGAGTGGAGAACCGGTATCATATAATTCTATTACTCTCAATAATTTTTACCTCCCCCTGTAAATATATAATAGGTTAAAGTTACCGAGGGGAAATATATACTGGGATATATTTACCTACTCAGAAAAAAAGTATTGTTATTGGGAGGGGTATAAATGTCCTCGGATGAAAATTTCACTGAATGTTTATATTAGCATTTCCTATACACCATACAATTTTGAAAATATTTTGACTCTTTTTGAGCTGTTTATGGACATTTACAGCTTTCAATTTTTTTTAGTTTTTTTTTCTATAAATATCAATAAAGTTTTATCTGTTGGGCCAAAAAGTGTAAAAATTTAATACAAGGCTCCTGATATATTGTTACAATAGCAGTTGAAAAATATTAAAAATACATAGGCACAGTTTTTTTTTATAAGCATTTAAAGATCAAATTTTGACAAAATTTATCAAAATCTCGAAAATTATCAATCATTGAAATTAATAAATTATAAAATGTTCAGTTTTTATAGCTAAGGATTGCAAATTTAAAACAAAGGTTCTCATAAATAGTTCATACTGTAACCAAAAAATCTAAAAAATATATGAACACAGTTATTTTTTACAGACATTTTAAATTCAAATTTGGACGAAATTACATATTAAAAAACCTAGAATAACTATTTTAGTTTTTTGTTGTGATTGAATAATATTATTCGTGGGTACTTGATACTTCTTAAGTGTACTATTATATATCTATGATAGTATAACGGTTTTTGTTAATGTATAACGCGTTATAAGTATCTAATGGATATTGTGATATGATTAATTTGGAATTTATTATAGGTACCTATTATGGGTCAATTTTTTGTTTAATACCATAGATATGTATATAATATGTCTTATACATAGACTGACATACCGTCTCCGCTCAGAATCGTTTTCTTATACAATGATATTATATCGTTGAATTCAAATTTAATATCATCCATTATACAGTGACCCACTTGTAACCTACTGCACAGCAGAGCGACACTCACTTGCCCACCTTTTTTTTATTCGTTGCTACGGTGATAAACAAATTGTTAGAAATTAAAATCCATTTTAAGCGGTTTTTCGTAATTTTTCAGTACTTTTTCCCCTTGGCATTAAATAACTATTGAGAAAATCGAAAAATGACCTCTTTAAAGTACCATCTTGGTCCAATTTGCTAAAAGATAATTTACTATATGTTGAAATCAAAGCACTCCTTCTGGTAGAAATTTTGTATACAGGATATAAAAAAAAAAATAATAAAAAAAAATAAACACCATTGTAAAACCACTAGCTTCCTTGCTCCGCTCAGAATCTAAAATCAGTGGAATAAAAGTCTAGTTGAATAAATAATCTATTTATAAATAAAATTAATAAAAAGTTGAACATTTTATTAATTGTTTTCTTTTTATGATTTTTATTAATTTTAATTATTAATCATTAGCAATATAAAAATAATTTCTAATAATAATTAATAAAAATAATATAAATAAATTCCCGTCGTATTGGATGGCACGTGGGTGAGGTTGCACGGAAATTATGATCGTGCGGATTTCAGTGATAGTTGTGCAAATTCATTCTAAATGCGTGCTAAATAAAGAATATGTAAAATTATAAAAAATTCCTTTTTTTTTTGGTTGGGGGTGCTGGCACCGCCCGTTAATTTTTGCGATTCCGGAGACACTGATATCGTTTGAATTGTAAAATTAGTCATGCAAATTCATGCTAATTGGTGCTAATTATTGATGAAATAAAAACATTTTTAATGGACGGTGCTGGTGCATCGTACGTGCTTTTTTCGTCGCCTATCTGTCTCCGTTCTTAATATTTTGTGCTTGTTAGATCATTTTAGAATATGGGATTGTCGTTTGGTACCCATACCTTGCTAAGGATCAGCTGCGTCTTGAGCGAGCTCAGCATAAATTCCTTTCTTACGCTGCTTTTATACTTAGATTACCAAATCCTAATCATAACTATTCTGATAGTTATGATTCAACTTACTTTTTATAATGTTGTCAAAGTTGTTTTTACTATTTTAACTGTGTGCAAATAGGTATTTAACAATATTGGATATAAATAAGTAACAATAAGTTGAATTTAGTTATACTTTATTAAAAATTACTCTTAAATATTAAATTGCATATGCCAATTTTGTAATTAGAAAAAAACTTTTTAAACATAAATTGTTTTGAAAAAAATATTCTATCCAAATACGTAAAAAAACAATTGATGTAAACATTTCAAAAAAATTAAGTTATATTGTTAGCTGTATTGTTTGAAAATTTAAAATTTATCTGAGAATGTGTATTCAAATAATATCTGTCATTAAGTGAAAACCCCATTTCAATATAATAGGTTATCGAACTGAAATATTTAGTGGTACCTCTTAGCTTGCAAACTTATCCGTTATTGAGTCAATTAATGATCCAGTTGGAAATTGGAATGTACCTAGTCAATTTATGAATTTTTACCAAGAATTTATCAGAAAATAACTACGGGTTTAGCCTTAAACAAAACTGTAAAGTTAGTATTAACAGAAACATACATAAACTTACTTGAAAATTCTTGCTAATCATTGGCTTTCGTTTGGTGTTAATTTCAAAGTTCTTGGTCAAAGCAGGTGGGCCAAATTCATAAGTCAAAAATGTAAAGCAACCATCCGAAGGACATGCAAATTTCAAAAAGAGCCTTACGAATACATGCTAGTCATTAGCTGCTTTCGTTTGATACTGATTTAAAAGTTCTGGGTCTAAATTCTCACTATAACTTGAGCATAAGGGCGACGGGTACTATAAACAGGTTCATCGTACATCGTAAAAAAATTCATTCGTAGAGTAGATAGGTAATAAGGTAAATGATAATTATTCATTATACCTTATGTTTTAACTGGTTTTTGATGTCTCTCGTTGAGTCTGTTTAATAAATTCACAATAGCACGTTTTGTACACTTACCTATCTACTCGCTATCGTCTGCAATAGAAGCTAAACAATTACAAACTATTAAACTTTTTGTTTCGCCTTTTAAATAAAAGTATTTATTATAAATACTAGTATTTGGTAATAGGATATGTGGTAATAGGGTCTAATTAAAATTATTTAATAGATACAATGTATATAGTATATACATTATATACAATGTATAGTAATATATAATTATACAATTAATAAGAAGTACCTAATAGAAGTTCTATGCGTGTTTGTCATTTTTAAAATTTTTATTTTTTTATTATTAACTAACCTTACTACATCACTCAAGGAACATTTTTTATTTGCACACCTAAAATGTGTATCACTAGATTTTAAAGTTCGAAATTCTCTAAATTTATAACTATCTATATTTATACACTTTTTACCTGACGCGTTTCAAAAATATCACAAATTTCGATATCCATAGTCACTAGTCAGTATAGGTAGTAAGTACCGCTTTCTGGCGAACGACTGCTTAAAAATATTATGTTTAATACACGTCGATTATTTTCAATGATGATAATGACTAATGATATATTTAATATTGATATGCCGGTCATTTGTACTGATAATTTGTACCGATAATCAATTACTTTAGGTAAGTCCAAATTTATGCAGTGTTTATGTTGTGCGCAAAGTGCAAACGAGTCGTCCGTTTTTAGGTTAACGACGGTATTAGTTGTGCGCAAACGAGTCATCGATATTTAGGTAAACAATTTGGATTGTGCGCAAACGAGTTGCACCGGAAAATGTTGGCATGTGAGTCTACAATGAACCAATATGTAAATATTTTGAAGCACAACCGGTTATAAAGAAGTGTACTTATATAAATATAACACCATATTATATATATTATAGGTACCTATTGTATGTGTATATCGTGTATACTGTATAGGTAATAAATATAAAATGTTTATTTCTGACATAGAATTATATGTGCAAGTATCTATCAGGTACCTACATTATATGGTTTAGATTGTGTTTTCAACGAATATTTAATCCAATGTAAATTTGGTTTTGATAGATCTTGAAGGATTTGGTTAGTCTAATTCTCATTTTAATTCAATCATAATTCTTAAACCTTAAAACGACGATTGATCTGAACAATAATTTAACACCATATGAAATAATCACAAAGTTTTTTTTACTACAGAATCAAAATAATAATTAATGTAACAATATTATAATTTCTGGTTCAAAATGTAATTGTGTAAAAAATTACATTTTAATTTATTGAAAAGAATAAAAAGTAAACAGCTCATAAATTATGCATGCTAATTGTAAATAAACACTAGTTTATTAACATTAATTATGATACCTAGATTAAATTATTATGGTATAAATATGTATAATATACCTAGGTACGTAATTAATTATGGAATTGCAGGTAGCACAAAACTTGTTGCCTATATTTTCATTACAACATGCTTTTTGTAGCTTTTTGAAAATTAATAGAAGTGAACATTGAAATTGAAGATAAAATTCAATTCAACAATTTTAAATTTTTTTTGTAATTTTATTAGATGGGATGTATTCATTTATCTTATAAATATATACTATGTATTTAGAACAAAGATAAATTATTTGAGTAATATATAACATACCTTATATACAATCGTATTTTTTGATTACCTATTAACTATTATTTTATTTTTATAATAACCACAAAAAAGAAAAACTTAATATTTAAAGGCACAAAAATAATGATTTTTTTATGAATTAGGGAATAGAGTCTTAATATAATATAATAATATCCACATTCTATATACATATTGCATTTAGAAATCATTTTAACTTTTATGAGTACTGCACATTGCCACTCTTATGACGACGACCCAGAGATATTATTATATTGCGTCGGCTCACTGTGATCCATTGAACCTCTAAAGATTTTCCTTAAGTCCATAATAACTTGGTGCTTGGCCACAAATATAATAAATATAAACACACCTTGTAGACTGCTAGAGGCATAAATAATGTTCCATTTCGTCCCTTCAATTCGTAATACAATAGATAGTACCGTAAGAAAATACGGTATTCCAATAATCAGAAATAGTTTGATGCTCATTACAAATCTGTCAAAAATTAAAAATTAAAGTTTATATTAAGTCAAATGAAATGATTTCAAATATTTTTTTGAAAAATAAATCAAAAATTGTTTAGAACATTTATAATTTAACTAGGTAGTGGAGAAGACGGAAACTACTAACTTCAAATTTATCAAATTTTTAGTTTAGCTGGTAATAACGTTAAATTATCTGTATAATATGTTGTACTATGGTACAAGTTAAAAATATAGATTTTTCATTATGTTCATATTTTTACACGCTTATCACTTATATTTTGACTTACCTCGCAGAGCTCAATGTTTTATATATAATGTTTAAATAATGTATATAATTATGTAGGTTCCAAAAGTACTTAACAGACTATATTAGGTGTGTGAACTATATGTGAATGGATAGTATACTACTGTATTCTTACTTCTCTTTGTAAACAAGAAAATGTTCTGTTCTTGAATCTGTTCTATTGAATTTATTGAGTTCTAATTTAATTCTTGAAGAATGAATAGTAGTCAGCCTGAACAAAATTAAATTGGTAGTCAGCATAACAGACATTGGTATCAGGATGAAAACTAAACCTCCGTGGCCAGACATATCTGGAAAAATAATTAATATAAATTAATAATAATTACCTATATATTTATAGCCATGCAATATACACTTTTAATATAGAAAACTAGTGTCACCGATGTTCATTCATAGTTATATCGCAATATGTTAAACTTTATACAAACACGTATACCGTCGATTATTATTTTTTTTTCCTTTATGAATCCAACAAAAACTTTTTTTCACAAACATAAAAATAAGTAAATAATGTAAAAATTAACCATTTCAAATAATATATATGAGTAACAAATATTTTTCAATCAAAGTTAAATTCATATTTTTAAAATTGTAGGTAACAAAGATCAACCGTCCACCAAACACTCAAAACATATATTGCGGCAGCCGTAGCTATAGGGTTCGGCTCCACTGAAGAGAGCGAACAAAACTACTAATGTAACAAAGGTTTGTTTGAATAAAATTACTACCAAATACATTTCTTTAAGGGGTAGTAAAGCAGTTATACTATGACAAAAAATTGGAAATCAGTTTTGTCAGTCTGTTAAGATGGTACCATGCTTGCTAGTATACCTATTAGAAGAGTACAAGCTAAGTGTAAAGTGGAAAATAAAAATATTCTATATATTATGTCCACTGCCGTTTTCGCTGTATTAATTTGGCCCTAGTAGATTATACATATTATAATATGTGAAAAGTTAAATTCAGCAGCCTGTTTGAAAAATAATAATGAATTAGTTTTTTGGTAATATATTTTTATTGTATTACACAAGAAATGATATTTTAGAAAATATAATTGCATCATTTTGCGGATTGGGTAGTCTCAGCTCTTCGAAAAATATTTTTCTACCAGCCCATAATTTGTTATGGTGGCCCAATAGCCCATTTATTGGCCACATATTAATATTAGTAAATAATAATAACTTGTTGATAGTATTCTATTATATAGCTGTCATATAAATTGTAATGCAGCATTGCGGCCATTTTATCCTAAAATGTTAGCACCCTTCGAGATTTTTTCGAATGCTCGACTGGCCTATCCGACTCCAGGAATGTATGTGTATTTTGTATTAAATGTGTAATTAATTGTGCTTATCCTGAAATAAAACCTATGATTACATTATATTGTGGTTACTTATAAAACATTAACATCTACACCGATCTAAAATTTACAATATTTATATCTGAAAAAAATAAAAATGTCGTAATTAATTTACTTAAAAATAATTGCGTGAACTTACGGTAGTAAAAACAACCATATTCTCCAAAATCGGGTGCAAATGTCTGTAGCGATTCGTCTTGTGAATATTTAAAAACCAGACCAGTACATACGAAAATACTTGAAAGTCCCCAACAGTAAAAATGGTACATAATGGTACGTACTGATGTTGATGTATTTCTGTTTATTGAAATGTAGTTCCTAAATTAAAAACATGTTGAAAATATTATATGCAGTTATATTATGCACTGTTGAATTTTGTACATTTAGATTAAAGAAGCAAAACCTTATATTATAATATGGTATACTGCGCACTGCTGTAATTACATCAGTTAATAGGTATAATATAAAAAAAAAAAATGTATTTTTGTCTTGTGCGTTATTCCTATTGGAAATCGGCTCATTAATTTAGTCATCGAATTTATCGACTTATATTAATGAACTTGGAACTGTCCAATAAATATTTAATTTTGATTTCTACCTACGAGCCGTATGCGCGTTTCATATATGCTCGGAGGTTAAACAGTAATAATAGAAAACAAAATTTCCTACTAATGAACAATTATTATCGATTGTTTGGGCTAATGTTGAATTTTAATTTTGAATTAAATTAATTTTTACAATTGGATTTGATTTTTTAATAAAAATTATCAAACGATTATAATTTTGATTTAACTTATTAATTTGAAAAGTTTCAATTTTGATATTGTTACTATTGATTTCATAAAGGAATTTTATCTACTTCTATGATCGAATAATAAACTACGTAGTTAAATAGCAATATTAACTAAAATATTTAATAACATAAATAAATATAGTCCCTACTAGAATGGTACTATATGTACCTATTCGATTATAATATTATTCATGACTTGTTTCTTTTGTTAGTACATTATTGATGAGTATAGGTATTCGTATTTCACACACGACTTTATTATAATAATTGCTATTTATATACTTTTTAGTTTTTCCGACTATTATTTATTCCAAACGAGACCTACGCCTATATGAATGTATGACCATGGGAGGTTTTCGACAAGCCCAGGGGAGGGAGGGAAAATATTTTGAATATATAAATATATTTTTTTTTTTTAATTGATCTTTTTAAAGCCCGGCGACTATGGCCATTAGCTTGATTGTAGGGTTTATGATTGTAGGTAGTAGGTTTGAAATTGTAGGGTTATTACACGTGTGTGTTGTGTTTGGCAGAATTTCTATTGGGGCACCCGTAGGTTTCTGCCATGAACCGGAGTGGGGGCACTTGTTCTCCGGACACCGTGACTTGCCCGGAGAAAAATGCCGCCCAGTGGTCGAGAGAATCGAACCCGCGACCGCCAGCGCCGCAGACGACGTGTTCGGCCACCTCGTCCCCCTATAAATATATATATATACATATCTTCTTGTTTTTACTGTTGATAGGACAATGATCAGTGATTAGATACTTATAAACTGATATTTTCTTTTATTATAATATATTTCATATAATTATCTGCCTACTTAATACTTATTTGTAGCTTAGAAGTTTATAACACCACAAAAATATACTCTTTATTGTTTTACAATTTTTTAGATTCTGAGTGGAACGATGAATGTATTGATTTTACAATGATGTGTGTTTTTTTATTTTAATTTTAATTTTTTTTTGTGTATGTCATCACATTTTTAGACGGTAAAAGTTCTTGGATTATCTTCAACAGTATTTTTTTTGATAGGAAAGTGAATCTAGTTGGTACTTTGGGGGGGTCAAAAGAAAAAATTTCCCATTAGTTTTCAAAAGCGACGTGAAAAACAAAAGAAAAATTAAGGAAAAACGGGAATTTTTAAGCAAAATCCGTAGATCACGACATTTTTACTGACTGTTTATATTAGTATTTTCTATACACCATGCCTTTTTTAAAATATTTCGACTTATTTTGAGCTGTTTAGTTACATTTTCAGTTTAAAATTTTTTTAATTTTTAATTCTAGAAATATCAATAAAATTGTATTTGTTGGGTACAAAAGCTTAAATAATTAATTGAAGGCTCCTAATATATTGTTTCAAAGACAGATGAAAAATATTAAAAATCCTTATTCACAGTTTTTTGTTATAAGCATTAAAAGTTCAAATATTGAATAACTACGTAAAAATGACGAAAATTTGCAAAATTATTTCGAGTTAGAAATTCATAAAAATTTTTTTTTTAAATCTAAGATATTAAAATGTAATACAAGATTCCTCATAATCCTTTCTACCTTTATCAAAAACAAAAATGTCTATAAGGAAGAAAAATTAAATTTTTATGAGCGTTTGAAATTCAAATTTTTACAACATTGGATATTCACTCGATTTCTCGTCTAGCGATTTCTTTATTTTGTTGTAATTCAATAACGAAAGACTGTAGATTCATGAAAATTTGACTGAATATTTATATTGGCATTTTCTATTCTCTATACTATTTTGACCCTTTTTGAGCTGTTTAAGGACATTTTCAGTTTTTTTTTTCTATAAATAACAATAAAGTTTTATCTGTTGGATTAAAAAGGGGAAAAATTTAATTAAAAAAAGATTCCACGTAAGTAGTTAATTCTGTTACTAAAAATTCTAAAAAATACAGAAGGACAGTTTATTGTTATAGTCATTTTAAGTTTAAATTTGGACGAAATTACATAATTAAAAACCTAGAATAACTATTTAAGTTATTTTGTTGTGATTGTATAATATTATTCGTGTTTACTTGAAACTTCTAAAGTACACTATCATATATCTATGATAGTATCACGGTTTGTTATAGATGTATAACGCGTTATACGTAAATAATGGATACTGTGATATGATTAATTTGGAATTTATTATAGGTACCAGCTATTATAGGTCAATTTTTTTAATACCATAGATAAGTATATAATATGTCTTATACCTAGTCGACTGACATACCGTCTCCGCTGAGAATCGTTTTTCTTATACAATGATATTATATTATTGAATTCAAATTTAATACCATCCATTATACAGTGACCCACTTGTAACCTACTGTACAGCAGAGCACATTTTTTACTATATTATGTAAGAATATAATTTACATACCTTAGCATCCAGTAAATATCGAAGCATATTACGTTTAACCAGCATAATGTTGACAGAAATATAAATAAAGTAATATAACCTAAAACCACACTTTAAATTAATCTAAAATATATAAACAAATAAAATAATAATTAATAGTATGTATACTAATTAAGGTAAAATATGTATATCGATAAGACCAATAATAACAGCAATATTTATATTTATTGTTGTTCAGTTTTCAGATGCATGGACAATTAGTTGCGTGAAGTGGCCAACTCCCCACATTGCCATTTTCACTTCAAACCTTCGCCAATATTATATTTGGATTTAATTGGAACTTATTTTTCCGAATTGGGAACTATTATACATTGACTTGGACGTATTGGTATAGGGTATTTTGTCCTTATACTTTTTTTTCCCAAATCAATGTATTACATAATATCATCCAACCGGGGTCCTAAGAGACTTAGATACATTGCTATATATTGTATGTGGCATGCAAGGCATGGTAGGAATCAATCGAATAACGATAACAACGTAGGTGAGACATACCGAATAGAACGCACGTGTGGCCTCGTCGGTTCTCTGTAATCATCTGAGCAATTTCGAAGACGTACGACACCAACTGGTGGCTCATGTAGCACTTGACGTAGTAGTTGCTGTCGTCCCGGAGACTGGGCAGTGTGCCGTACGCGAGCAGCCCGAGCACCAGGCACACGGCAGACGCCACGTGACTTGCTTGACAGAAAATGGGAATCGAGATGGCACGTGCCCGTTCGACCATGTACACGAAGTCGGCGTCGCATATGAACGCCACTACGCGGTCGGTCACCTGCGAATACCCCAAGCAGTATTCCGTGGGTGGCACGATGTGGTGTTCGTAGGTAAGGTAAAGGCTGCCGTCCTCGGTCAACCGGAACCCGTAGTTCAGCACGTCTCTGTGCGAACACTTGAATTCTACATGGTACGGCAGCACGGTTCTGTTCGACCGGGCCTGACGGCCGTACTCGTCTACTGCATAGGCGGACATCGTGAACGGCTTCTCGCTCAGTGTGCATTCCGGACCACTGCATAATATTGATAATGACACACACGTTATAAAAATAATGTCCCCGTCAGAATGGTCAGTTTTGTCGTTTTTGGCCTGGCACTCGAAATATTGTTCGTTTGGACTCAAAGCTGTTATGTATATTATTATATTTTACAATACATAATGACGTTTTCAAAAACATTTTTATTGATTTTAAGCTAAATATTCTAAGTTATTTCTAATATAAAGGTACTAGGCGGTATTATACAATTATGCGATTATAATAATGAATAATAATATAATCTAATAAATGTAATGTTTTCAACGAGAATGAATTCAACCTTACAGCAGAGCAGTTGTCAGTTACCTAATTCCTCACCTTTTACATTTCTAATCTCACTTAAAGCCCCACTCCTAAGCCGAATTATATCTAATTAAATAATATATAAATATATATATAGGTGGAAGCTTTCATGGTCACCCGCTGAGGGGTGCAAAGAGGGCCTTGGTACGGGTTGGATTTTATTCTGAGGGCACACTTCGTAGCTTTCGTACATAAACATGATTGGAATTCGGTGCCACTTTACAATGACAAAATAAACAGGTACCTGATAACTATAACACAAACACGGTTTATGATTTCTCCGCTTACCAAATGCATTGGTCAATAGTTATTTTGATATTAACTATCATAATATCTATAGAAATTTTTATAAAATATATTGGACCACCTGGTATCCACCCCTTAAATTACTAAATTAGGTCTGGCATGCCAGACTTGAAACATTTTCTCGGTGCCAATGTATGTATAATTTATACACACACACATTCGGAATTTTACAAATAGGACAACTCGTAGCCTCCACCATCCCTTTCCCACCTAATAACCACGGCGGAAACTGCAGCTACAGCAGGCTATATAGATGCGCTTTATGTACAAGCATTATTTACTACATTATACTTAAAAATTGGATGCCATGGACTTACTTGGGGCCGTCGACTATCATCCGGTCGCCCTTGCAGCACCCGTGGACGCACGTATTATTGAGGCAATGTTCACCTCGCATGCACAGCCCGCCCACCAGCTCACCGGATGGTGACAGATCGAAGCAGCGTTCCTCAGGAAACTTCGACGGTTTACTTTTGAGCAGCGCATATAATATGTCGGGCTGTTTGAGTAGCTCGTATGGGTAGTCGCACGGAAGCCCTTCATAATTATAACCCACCATCACCGCATCGGGCACCAGCCGTAAATACGTCAGTAGCGACATCATCCTCCGAATTTGCTCGTCACCGTCCACCCCATCTGGTTGGCATACATTTTTTATCGCATCGTACGACTGGCCCAGCGGACAGCACTTCCGGATCGGCACGGCCGTCCGGTTGTCATCGCACGTGCCACCACCGAATGCCTCGACCGTGTGGAACGTCCGATTTTTGTTCTGGCATGACGCGACGACGTGTCCGCCGCCACTCGCGACTGTACTACTGTTGCAACAGACCACAGCAGCTCCATGGCACGCCAGGGCCACCAGCTCATTGGATGACGTCCGGTCGAAACAGTAGCCCGGCGGTAACTCGGAGGCCGACGAGTGCGCTTGCATCAGCATCTTCAAGACCGCGGTGGGCACATCGACTAGCACCTCCCCGGCGTCGCAAACTGGCTGCTCGTAATTGTAACCCACCATCATCACCTCTTGCGCCTCCCACGAACCATACATCAGTTGCAGCATCATCCGCATCATCCTCTGCAGGTGCTCGTCGACGCCCACCCCATCCGGCCCGCATACATTTTTTATCGCATCGTACGACTGGCCCAGCGGACAGCACTTCCGGATCGGCACGGCCGTCCGGTTGTCATCGCACGTGCCACCACCGATTGCATGGACCGTGTGGAACGTCCGATTTTTGTTCTGGCATGACGCGACCACGTCTCCGCCGCTACTTGTGACTGAACTACTGTTGCAACAGACCACAGCAGCTCCATGGCACGTCCTGGCCACCAGCTCATTGGATTGCGTCAGGTCGTAGCAGTAGCCCGGCGTTAACTCGGAGACCGACGAATACGCTTTTAGCATCCTACCCATGTCTTCGGTGGGCACGTCGAATAGCACGTCCCCGGCGTCGCACAGTGGCTGCTCATAATAATTATAGCCCACCATCAACACCACTCCATAATGCAAGGAACCATACATAAGATTCATTATCATCTCCATCATCTGCTCCAGGTGCTTTTTGCCTTTCACCCCGGATCTGACGAGGCATAACTTCCGTTCCACATCGTACGACTGGCCCAGCGGACAGCACTTCCGGACTAGCTCGGCCTTCTGGTTGTCATCGCACATGTCACCACCGAATGCCTCGATCGTGTGGAACGTCCGATTTTTGTTCTGGCATGACGCGACCACGTCTCCGCCGCCACTTGCGACTGTACTACTGTTGCAACAGATCTCAGAGTCGGCAGCACACCAGCCGATCGCGACCACGAGAAACGCGACGGTGGCGGCGAAATACGAACGGACAGCATTCATCGTGTGCGCACACTGAGCGGCGTCGGCACATTCACTATCGCGACTGCCGGCCGCCGCGTATGTCAGCGATGGAGACCATTCGACGAGCTGCCGCCGCCGACCGTCACGCTCTTATATAATATTATAAAAATGTAATAGGTATACTGGTTTTCGCTGCTTTTATATTATTGTATTATTGTGTAATGAACTACGTTTATTATTTGTATCATATGAGGTTTTACGAATTGTCAATATTAAATATATTTTGTCCTGGCTAGGGTTTAGTTAAGTAAAGCGTAAATATAATCACAACAAAACACTTCGTCGAACTCTGTGTTAAAAAAATCCAATCATTTTTAAAAAAAACAGATCTTTAATCATGATTGATATCATATAGCATATATCTAATCATAAGATGTGATATCAAAAAGAAATGCTAAGGAAATTGAATTAAACTTAAATTTAATTGAAATTAATAATAATAATGAATGTTTATTTTAGCAGTTTTTGTAGATAATATGTACATAATTGATATTTATTATTACAGTGCAACGTCTATCACTAAGGATGTTTCCTTGTATTGATAGACGTAAGTCTCTAAAAGAATATAATTAAGATGATTAAATAAATAATATTAATTAATTAAAATAAATGAATAAATAATAATAATAAGGTACCTTGAAGTTACCTATCTATTTATAAATAACAATAGCCAGTTTTTAAGGAGATTTTGTATATAACATAAATGAATAATAAGAGGAAAATAAAGATAAAATTAAAAATAATGGTATGTGATTTGTGTGTTAACCTAAGGATTTACTTCATTTGTCAATAACCATTTCTTAATTAATAATTTAAAGGTATCAAAGTTTGGATAGTTTTTTATAGGAATGGGTATTTTTTCATAAAGTTTCCACCCAGTTATCATATAGCTATTGTAGTATTTAGTTGTGTTCATTTTTGGGTATATTAACTTTTCAGTTCTTGTGTTATAAGTATGAACGACCGGTTGTATTAAATATTTTTTTGACATGTAATATATAGTTTTTTTATAATATAATTGTTTTACCGTTCATATTTTGGATTCGGATTATAATTATGTGACATTCAATGTTATAATTTCTCATCAAAAAATAGTAAATAAATTAGATATAATATTATGTACCTACCTACTATGTTTTGTTATAATAATTATTATCTGTATATTCACATCCGTTTAGCGAGTTTTGTGAGATTATATTATGATTATAATATAAGATTATTAAACGTCTACCTCGTCGTTAGAAAGCCGACCGACGCACACGGATACGATAAAAAGCCTCGCACGTCGTCGTGGACGCTCGTTGCTCTTTCACGACTGTTTCTAAATGTCTGACGGTTACGTCGTATGAGTTCTACATGACCACATAAATTTTTTTTTTAAGAAAGTGACGGGTGTTTTTATTGTCATTCCACGACGGTTCGTATCCCGTGATCGGATCCGGATCGAATCGCATGTGTCTATTCGGCACGCGCTTTGTGCAGCTCGAGGGCGAGGCACCAGCGGAAATGGACCGCCGAGAAGAAAACCTACAGCCGTTCTGGCAACTGCAACGGACGTCCGGTCACTGGAAGTAAAGTTATAGAACCATACCATCTGCGCGCCTGGGTTTTTACAAAATATATAGATACGTCGTGAACCGACATGGGATTAAAAATCAGTTATCTCATTGTCAGGCACGGCACTAAAATTTTTTTCCAGGGGGGGCAGAGTGGGGCAAATATTTTTTTTACATGGGCTAAAATTTTTTCAGCAAATGCTGAGGTTTGTTAAATGAAATATAAATATTTTCGTATCATATAACATAATATAGCTATTAGCTATATAGTACATAATTTTATATTGTATGCTCTAAACGTCTAAACATATAATATTTACAAACTTTTGAATAGTTAAAAATGTTTTAAGAATAATATCAAATATTTTTTTTGTACCTTATGTAATATGTAAGAAAATGTTTAATCACAGACCTAAGACCTTCAACAACTATATTCATAATGATAACATGATATACAAAAATAATAATTTCTTTATGAGCTAAATATTGATTTTTTATACAATATCTGTTTATGCACCATACAGTAAATGATTGAAAATCTTATAATATTGAAAAAGTTAACAAAAATGTATACAATTGCACTGATATCAGTAGGAATACAATTTGTTTTAAATAAAAACTTTTGATTACCTACCTTATATTTAACTAGTACATTTTAAATTTTTAATTCAATACATTTTTAAATTGGTATTTGCATAGTAGTGTATGTATTGACTAATGAAGTACCTACTTTATATTTTTTGTTAAATTTTGTAGGTTAAAATAGTTCATATATATACATTAAAACATAGATACTTTAAGAAATCCTTTTTTATTAATTATCAAGTAATATGTGAACTATAATTACCATGACAAATAAGATTATAAAAATAACAAAATAAGAAAATTGAATAAATTATTTAATTATTTTAAATAAGAAATTTGTCATGCTAATTACCAAACTAATATAAGTAGGTAGGTACGAATACCAACTCCTTACACAATAGTATTGTGTTAATCAAACATAAACATATTTAAAATAATAAGTCAACTAAAAATATTTTTAACTGTATACAACAAACATTAATTATTATATCGTACATATTTTTCAGTGGGGGGGCTGGCGAGGGGGCTGGTCTGTTTTCTGGGGGGGGGGGGCTAGAGCCCCCCCTTGCCCCCCCCCCTTGGCGCCGTGCCTACTCATTGTAGAATAAGATGATAATATAAAAACATTTTGCCACGCGGCTGTCGATCTACGCTCGACCGTCCATTACACGGGCGAGCGGATCAGTGACGTCGGGGGGTATACGATCTTTCGGTTTTTATTGCTTCACGATATCACATAAAAAAATTTACGCGTTAGTGCAATACAACAATGAACAACAAATTCGAAAAATACATAATATATTGTTAACGTATTATTTTTTTTTAAATATTCATAATAGTACGTAAAAGTAATGGTTATGCATAGTACCTACTGGTAGAATGGGTTGTTATGAAATAATATAATCGAAGCATAATATTATTTTACGAATATAATTATAATGCACTGAACTGATCGTCGAAAAACGAGACAGGTCGACTATGCGGGCACCATCTATGCTATACCTATATAGGAAGTAAAATAGTTGTTCCAAAACATTGGTATTAAAATTTGATTTTAATAATTTTTATTAAGTTTGAAATCAAATTAAAAATACGACTCTTGAATATTTAACACATTTTAATAGTTATAAAAATAATAAATATATTATTCAATAATTAAAAAAAAAACTTTTTTTCAAAATTATTTGTCTATTTATAAATAGTTTTTATTGGAAATATTAAGATACAGCAAAATCGGTCTTGAAAAATCAGATTTTGACATTAGTACGTTTTGGATTTCCTATCAATTACTGTTATCGATATTTGATTCCCTGAGTCTGAAAATTTATATTATGTGCGTCAGTCAAGTTAACAACACAGTAAATCATGTTGAACTCGTAAATATAAGGCCCAAATTTTGTTTAAAAATGTCAAGTTTAAAATGGTTCAAAAGTTATGTAGTTGGTAGAAAACAAAAAGTTAAAACTAATATCATTACAGGCGAAGGAATGTTAATAACTTGCGGGGTACCCCAAGGTAGTGTATTAGGACCCATTCTGTATATTATATTATACATTAATAGTTTATGTGATTTATCAATGATGGAACATATTATGTTCAAAAATGTAAATCAGCTGTTCCGAAGGACTTGCAAATTTTAAAAAGGGCCTTACAAAATATAATTTCTAGTCATTAGCTTTCGTTCGATTGTGGTTTCAAAGTTCTGGTTCAAAGTGGATTTGTTACGTGAAGTAGATCCAACTTTTAATTTTTTGGTTTCACAGTGAAAGTTTAGAATAGCAAATTCTTAAAATATACTTTCAAATATTTGAAAATAACTTGCAAATGTATAATGGCATGGATTTAAAACAATTGCAGTATTTAAGTGTGTGAACTTCAAAATGTTTTGGGTTTAATGGTATTTTTACTAAACATACAAAATAATAATTAATAATAATAAATGTAACAATATTATAATATTGTGGTTCAACATGTATTTGTGTTAAAACTTACATTTTAATTTATTGAAAATAATAAAAAGTAAACATCTCACAAATGATGCATGCTAATTGTATATAAACAGTAGTTAATTAAAATTAATTATGATACCTAGATTAAATTATTATGATATAAAATATATGTATATACTTAGGTACGTATTTAATTATGGAATTGCAGGTAGCACAAAACTTGTTGCTTATATTTTCTTTATATAATACTTTTTTTATTAGATAGAATTTATTCATTTATTTTATAAATATATACTACGTATTAAGAACAAAGATAAATTGTTTGAGTAAAATATAACATACCTTATATACAATCGTATTTTTTGATTACCTATCAACTATTATTTTATTTTTATAATAATCACAAAAAACAAAAACGTAATTTTTAAAGGCACACAAATAATGGTTTTTACATACCCTAGAGTCTTAATACATAGTATTAAAATATCTCCATTATATTTATATATTGCATTTAGAAACCATTTAAACTTGTATGAGCACTGCCCAGTGCCGCTTTTATGACGACCCAGAGATATTGTTAATTTGTGTCGGCTCACTGTGATCCATTGAACCTCTAAAGATTTTCCTTAAGTCCATAATAATTTGGTGCTTGGCCACAAATATAATAAATATAAATACTCCTTGTAGACTGCTAGCTGCATAAATAATATGTCATTTGGTCCCATTCATTTGTAAGAAAATGATAGTATGGTAAGAAGTAATAAGATTTCCTTAATCAGAAATAGTTTGATGCTCATTAGTAATGAGTCATTACAAATCTGTAAAAAATAAAAATAAAAATTTATATTAAGTTAAATGAAACGATTTTAAATATTTGTATTTGAAAATATCTGTGATTTACAAAACATTAAAAAAATATCAACATAATATAGCCATTACGAAAAAAAAAAATTAATTAAAATAAAAAATAATATGTCGTTGTTACGTGTGGGAATACGATGTAATAACTGTGTAAAAAAAATTCTATTTTTATCGTTGAAGCGTGAAAATGAAATAATATAAAAATGTATAAAAGTTTGAAATTATCAGTCAAATAATGTATATATTTTAGGTGAACAGCTGTAAGTCAGGTGTATGTTAATAAATTATTTTGAACTTCTGGTTTAAGCGTCAGAATATTGTAACGACAAATTATTGATAAAAAAAAAAGCAATAATTCTTTAGTTTAAAAAATTGTATTTTTGGCCCGTCTTTTTGGTTGCTGGGCTCAAAAAGTGTAACTTGAATCAATATCATACAAAAATAATTAGTTATAATTACATATGATACATAGATACATATTTGCTATGCAATAGCTTTGCCGAGGGCCCGAGGCAGTCTCCAAGTGCCTCAGGACTTTTTTTATTGCAAAAACAATTTATAACTTTATTTTAGTCATTTTTGAAATACACAATTTATGGTTAGTATTCTATCATTGGAAGCACGAATCATATTGTATTTAACTATTAATCCTCTAGTAATAATATTACTTATTAGGAAATACCTTTCCATTGTTAAACATTAAACTGTAGTTAATTGTAGGTTATGAGTATTTGAAGTCAATTATACAAATAAGGCATTTATTTGTACAATATGAAACTTGCTCACAAACCTATTCATACTGTATTACTGAAAAAAAATTACTGATGCATTTCAGTTGTTTACGGAATTTTTACCATACCTGGTTATATTACAGTATTCACATCATAATAAAGTTGTGTTATCTACATTAAATACCTACAGCTATTCTTAGTATAGATACCCAATCTTCAATTTTAAAAGAAAAACATTTTAGATTCTGAGTGAAACGATGAATGTATTGATTTTACAATGATGTGTGTTTTTTATTTTTTTTTTATTTTTTTTTTATTTTTTTATTTTTTTTTGTGTCTGTCATCACGTTTTAGGACAGTAAAAGTGCTTGGATTTTCTTCATCAGTAGCTTTTCTGATAGGAAAGTGAATCTAGTTGGTACTTTGGGGGGTCAAAAGTATAAATTTCCCAGTAGTTTTCACAAGCGCCGGGAAAAACAACATAAAAATTAAGGAAAAACGGGAATTTTTACGCAAAATTGGTTTTCCAAAAAATCGATTTTGGTTTTTGGTGTAACTCTGAAACAAATGAACGTATATACATGAAATTTTCACTGGTTGTTTATATTTGCATTTTCTATACACGATAACATTTTCAAAATATTTTGATTTATTTTGAACTGTTTAGGGACATTTTCATTTTTCATTTTTTTTTAGTTTTTTTTCTAAAAATATCAATAAAATTTTATTTGTTGGTTGCGAAAGCTTGAAAATTTAATAGAAGGCTCCTAATATATTGCTTCAAAGGCAGATGAAAAATATTAAAAATCCTTAGTCACAATTTTTTTTTTATAAATATTTAAAGTTCAAAAATTGACAAAATATGGGAAAATCACGAAAATTAGCAAATTATTTTGAGTTAAGAATTCGTAAAAATTTTTCTTTTTAAATCTAAGATTTGAAAATTAAACACAAGATTCCTTATAAGTTTGTCTACCTTTATCAAAAGAAAAATGTTTATAAGAAAGTCAAATTAAATTTTTATGAGCGTTTGAAATTCAAATTTTTACAACATTGGATTTTCACTCGATTACTCATGTAGCGATTTCCTTATTTTGTTGCAATTCAAAAACGAACAACTGTAGATACATGAAAATTTCACTGAATGTTTAAATTAGCATTTTCTATACACCATACAATTTTGAAAATATTTTGACTCTTTTTGAGCTGTTTATGGACATTTACAGCTTTCAATTTTTTTTAGTTTTTTTTTTCTATAAATATCAATAAAGTTTTATCTGTTGGGCCAAAAAGTGTAAAAATTTAATACAAGGCTCCTGATATATTGTTATAATATCAGTTGAAAAATATTAAAAATACATAGGCACAGTTTTTTTTTATAAGCATTTAAAGATCAAATTTTGACAAAATTTATCAAAATCTCGAAAATTATCAATCATTGTAATTAATAAATTATAAAATGTTCAGTTTTTATAGCTAAGGATTGCAAATTCAACACAAAGGTTCTCGTAAATAGTTCATACTGTAACCAAAAAATCTAAAAAATATATGAACACAGTTATTTTTTACAGACATTTTAAATTCAAATTTGGACGAAATTACATATTAAAAAACCTAGAATAACTATTTTAGTTATTTTGTTGTGATTGAATAATATTATTCGTGGATACTTGAAACTTCTAAAGTGTACTATTATATATCTATGATAGTATAACGGTTTTTGTTGATGTATAACGCGTTATAAGTACCTAATGGATATTTTGATATGATTGATTTGGAATTTATTATAGGTACCCATTATAGGTCAATTTTTTGTTTAATACCATAGATATGTATATAATATGTCTTATACATAGACTGACATACCGTCTGCGCTCAGAATCGTTTTTCATATACAATGATATTATATCGTTGAATTCAAATTTAATATCATCCATTATACAGTGACCCACTTGTAACCTACTGTACAGCAGAGCGACACCCACTTGCCCACCTTTTTTTATTTTATTTTTAAGGTGTCGAAATTATTACAGGACGCTAAGTCCTCCGGACCCTCTTGAGTGTGATTATTTAAATGATTTCAAAAAGAGTGAATGACTATTGGTAACAAAATATATTATTCAACATTACCAAATAAACATTTACAAATATCAGTATAATATGGGTAAACGTGGAACACCGCTGAGTTTCACAAGTGCAGATTTGGATGATGTCTTTAACTGATTGTAGGGTATTCGATGATTTGAAGGACCAGTTCGATAGATTGTACTTCTAATGATTGTATCTACTGAACAGATTGACGGCGTCAAGGATAGACAACCAAAGTTGCATGCACGATTAACGTTTCAGAAGTGACAATATGAAAACGCCTACTTCCGAGATATAGGCTGTGTTTACATGAATTTAACAAAGACATTAGAAATACGTTTGTATAGAGTGGATCGTGTGTGTAATGCGTAGGAAGAGACGGTGAACAGCGGGGAGAAAAGAGTTGCCCATTGTGCGTGCTGTACGTTGTCACCGTTATAGATGTAATGACGGAAATGCTGACGCCAGCAGCATGAACACTGATGTTGAGAAGAACTGCGGACTTTCTGAGCTTCGATCTCGGCACCAGTAGTGTAGAGCCACTACTTAGTGAGCCCGTTCATCAGAGTGTGAATGTTGAATAGAGCGATGTAATAAAGATCCTTGTTTACGAGCGTGCGAACTCTACGTCGAGCAACGGAATGAGAAGAAAGCCTTCGCGAGAGTAAGAATTTTGTAGTGTAACGATTTCTCTCCACCTGACCATTCGTATGCTTCTTGGGTGCCGTTCTGTTTGTATTTGCGAGGTCTCGGGACTCGACCTCGGAGTGTGATATTATTACTAGGGATCAGGGTTACCTTATGTGACGCAAAGGACTAAACGTATATACTATATATAAATACATTTTTACTACATCATATTATTACAATCTTATAATATAAACTAGGGTTACCGATAGGGCTGTGGTGTGTCGTAGGTACTGATATCCAATGTCGGCTGAGCTGGTCGTCCGTGGGTGATCTTCAAGTCCATGTCACCCATCGACTGCTACTATCGACCATCCACTTTCAACTATCAACTCTATCTATCGACTCTAAAACTATCGACTGCCAGGAGTGGTAAACTCTACTCAGCATAATATTATATAGTCATGCTCAACGCAGGGAGTAATGTACGATGTCGATTACGACAATCGTTACAGTTGTAACAAAAGCATATTTTCCAATACACCAATAGAAAACAACAACGGCCATTTCAACCATAACAACAGCTGAGTACATAATATTATACAGGGGAGATCCTTGGATTTATTTTTAGAGGGTGTTTTTTTATTGGGTTGAGTATTGCCGACTTTCAAGGATAAATCTGCCGACTGTAAACTAAATGTTTAATAATTAGAACCTAATTACATTTTCCTATAGTAATAATTAGGAATCAAATAGTTATGAAATTGCATATTTTTTTCTATTTATTAATTTTAATGCTAACCTAGATACAAATTTGAATAGTATTCTACTGAACCAAAAAATACTGTTTTTATTTATCATATTATAATATGGTCTTTATTTTAGATGCATATTTCGATATTTTAAGAACATAAATGCATACTTTCTTAATAAATGTACAGCAAATTTAAGAACGTGATTGAAAAAGGTGGGCAAGTGGGTGTCGATCTGCTATACAGTAGTTTACAAGTGGGTCACTGTAATGGTGTTCGATTTGAATTTAATCATAAAATATTATTGTATAAAAAAAACGATTCTGAGCGAAGACGGTCAGTCAGCTTATGATATTATATTACTATAAGTATATTTTATGATATAATTGTGAAAAAGTAATTTATATTTAACCTATTTACACGAACTTTGTTATAAATAATCAACCCTTAGCTATAAAACTTGAACATTTTATAAATTTTTACTTAGTAAATAATTTGTAAATTTTCTATTTGATATATTTTATCAAAATTTGGACTTTAAATGATTATGCAAGAAATAGTACATACGTATTTTTAATATTTTTAATCTGCTATTGTAAAATATATCAGAATCCTTGTATTCAATTTTCACGCTTTTTGACCATTACAAATACAATTTTATTGATATTTATAGAAAAAAAAAATATAAAATTGAAATTTGAAATTGTCCGAACAGATAAAATAGTCAAAATATTTTCAAATTTGTATGGTGTATAGAAAATGAAAATATAAACAATCGGTGAAATTTAGATGTATCTAAATTTTTTTAACGTTTTTGGATTACAACAAAATAACGAAATCGTTTCATGAGAAATCGAGAAAAAATTAACTTCAAACGCTCATAAAAATGTAATTTGACATTCTTATGGACATTTTTTTTCGATAAATGTAGAGAAAGTTATGAGGAATCTTGTATTACATTCTAAAATCTTAGTTTTAAAAAGAAAACATTTTTATAATTTTTTTTCTCAAAATAATTTGCTAATTTTAGCGATTTTTCCGTATTTTCCCAAGATTTAAACTTTAACTGCATATAAAAAAAAACTGTGACTAAGGATTTTTAATATTTTTAAAATGTAATTGAAAAAATGTAGTAGGAGCCTTGTATTAAATTTTCAATCTTTTATTACCCAACAAATAAAGTTTTATTGACATTCATAGAAAAAAAGGTGGGTAAGTGGATGTCGCTCTGCTGTACTGTAGGTTACAAGTGGGTCACTGTATAATGGATGGTATTAAATTTGAATTCAATGATACAATATCATTGTATAAGAAAAACGATTCTGAGCGAAGACGGTATGTCAGTCTAGGTTTAAGACAAATTATATACATATCTATGGTATTAAAAAAAAAATTGACCTATAATAAATTCCAAATTAATCATATCACATTATCACAATATCCATTAGGTACTTATAACACGTTATACATCAAGATCAATTACAAACCCTGATACTATCATTGATATATAATAGTACACTTTAGAAGTTTCAAGTAGGTACCCACGAATAATATTATATAATAACAACAAAATAACTAGGTTTTTTAATATGTAATTTCGTCCAAATTTGAACATAAAATGACTATAAAAATAAACTGTGATTGTATATTTTTTAGATTTTTCGGTAAGAGAATTAACTACTTACGTAGAATCTTGTTTTAAATTTTCAATCCTTAGCTATAAAAACTGAACATTTTAGAATTTATTAATTACGATGATTAATAATTTTCGAGATTTTGAAAAATTCTGTCAAAATTCGATCTTTAAATGCTTATAAAAAAAAACTGTGCCTATGTATTTTTAATATTTTTCAACTGCTATTGTAACAATATATCAGGAGCCTTGTATTAAATTTTTACACTTTTTGGCCCAACAGATAAAACTTTATTGATATTTGTAGAAAAAAAAACTAAAAAAAATTGAAAGCTGTAAATGGCCATAAACAGCTCAAAAAGAGTCAAAATATTTTCAAAATTGTATGGTGTATAGAAAATGCTAATTTAAACATTCAGTGAAATTTTCATGTATCTACAGTTGTTCGTTTTTGAATTGCAACAAAATAAGGAAATCGCTACATGAGTAATCGAGTGAAAATCCAATGTTGTAAAAATTTGAATTTCAAACGCTCATAAAAATTTAATTTGACTGTCCGGTAGAGATTTTTTTATTGATAAAGGTAGATAATCTTATAAGGAATCTTGTGTTTCATTTTCAAATCTTAGATTTAAAAAGAAAAATTTTTACGAATTCTTAACTCAAAATAATTTGCTAATTTTCGTGATTTTTCCATATTTTGTCAATTTTTGAACTTTAAATGCTTATAAAAAAAAATTGTGACTAAGGATTTTTAATATTTTTCATCTGCCTTTGAAACAACATATTAGGAGCCTTCTATTAAATTTTCAAGCTTTCGCAACCAACAAATACAATTTTATTGATATTTTTAGAAAAAAAACTAAAAAAAAATGGAAAATGAAAATGTCCCTAAACAGTTCAAAATAAATCAAAATATTTTGAAAATTTTATCGTGTATAGAAAATGCAAATATAAACAACCAGTGAAAATTTCATGTATATACGTTCATTTGTTTCAGAGTTACACCAAAAACCAAAATCGATTTTTTGGAAAACCAATTTTGCGTAAAAATTCCCGTTTTTCCTTAATTTTTATGTTGTTTTTCCCGGCGCTTGTGAAAACTATTGGGAATTTTAAATTTTGACCTCCCCAATGCACCAACGATATTCACTTTCCAATCGAACAAGATACTGAAGTCGAAAATCGAAGCATTATTTCGACTACTTATCGTGTACACAGACACAAAAAAAAAAAAATAAAAAAATAAAAAAAAAAAAAAAAAAAACACACATCATTGTAAAATCAATACATTCATCGTTTCACTCAGAATCTAAAATCTAATACAATTGGAAACTGAAAATTTCCATAAACAGCTCAAAATAAGTCACGTATGAATTTCAGAATAATTTGCTCATCTTCGTGATTTTTACGTATTCTGTTAAAGTTTTAAATTTAAATGTGTATAAAAAAATTATGATTGCATTTTTGACACTAATTTCAGTAATTAAAATAATGAAATAACTACTATTTTCATTTTACTACGATTTATATGTATCAATCAGTTAGTCAGGATATATTCGGTTATATAATATATTATAGAGCTTAATTATATTAAAATACATCAATAACTAAAAAATATACATTTTTTCTACATAATCCTTGAATAATTATTATTTTTAATAATTAAAATAGTCAATGGAAATCTAATTATTATCTAAAAATCAAATCATAATGAGTACATAGGTATAATATAGTAAGTTAAAAATATCATTTTTTTTTAATATTCAGGTATATAATTATTATTTATATTATAGATATTATCATTTTGACTGCTTTGTTGGATTTTTTTCTGTATCTTTGTTTTCTACATACTGTTGTATTAATAATTTAGTATAACGATGTAGTAATAAGAAATGTTAGTACGTAAAAACTAGGTTAAGAAAACAATTAGGCATAGGTAACAATATTTTATAAACATTAACCATATTATTACATGTAACTAGGTTATGACAACATTTTAATCTTAAGATATAAGGAACATGTAAGAATAGAAAAGGGGTCAGAGTGTGGTGATCGTGTGACTCGATTACCACTGGGCATCCGAGTTTAATAAAGTGCTTATATATTATTATTTGTTTGTCTATTTGTGTACGTCTGTGATCGGCGTATACGACAATACAAAATGTATCCTAAATGTAAAAGTTCTGGTCAAATATTTTGGAAGACATGCTAAAACTGTTGGATCTGAAATTTATTTTGAAATTGGAGTAGTTCTCTTTAGTTTTTCTACTAAACTTTTATATCTCAAATTCATAAAATTTAATGATGCTGTCTGGGTCAAAATGTAGAGCACATACGACATAGGTACAATGTGTGAGATTTAAGATTCTGAGTGAAACAATGAATCTATTGATTGTACAATGATGTGTGTTTTTCTTTTATTTTATTTTTATTTTTGTGTGTGTCATCAACTTATAGGACGGTAAAAATCCTTAGATTTTCTTCAAAAGTATCTTTTCTGATAGGAAAGTGAATCTAGTTGGTACTTTGGGGTGTCAAAAAACAAAAGAAAAATTAATTAAAACCGGGAATTTATACGCAAAATCTGTTTTCGAAAAAATCGATTTTGGTTTTTGGTACAACTCAAAAACAAATGAGCGTAGGTACATGGAATTTTGACTAAATGTATATTAACATTTTCTATACACCATACATTTTCCAAATATTTTTACTTATTTTAAGCTGTTTACGGACTTTTTTAGTTTTTTTTTCTATACAATACAATTTTATTTGTTGGTTAAAAAGCTTGAAAATTTAATAGAAGGCTCCTAGCATATTGTTTCAAAGGCAGATAAAAAAAATTAAAAATCCATGGTCACAATTTTTTTTATAAGCATTTAAAGATCGAATTTTGACAAAATGTATCAAATTTAAAATTGAATAATTATTTTGTAGTTAAAAATGTATAAAATGTTCAACTTTTATATTTAATTATTGAAAATTTAAAACAAGATTCCATGTAAATAGTTAATTCTGTTACCAAAAAATTTAAAAAATACAGAACCACAGTTTATTTTTATAGTCATTTTCAGTTCAAATTTGAACGAAATTACATACATTTTCATCCGAAAATAAAAAAAAAGTATTTAGTTAGTACTATTATTTGTATAATTGTTAGCTAAATCATTTTCAGAATAATGCTTTCTCATTTCTGCCAACCTTCTAACACAAAACAATGTAATAATTATGATACAATTTGGTAATTTAGAACATTTTACATTTTTATAAAAAAACCATCGATAATAATCGTATAATAATCAATGCTTTTAAGATGCACTTTTTAATTCTAAAACCATTTCTGTAAAAAAAAGAGGTTTGAATAAATAATTTAGAATCTTTTCATTCTATATACATGAATGGTTTCTTTGGTATACTAAAAATATCATTAAACTTAATTATTTGTTAATTAAAATCAATAGGTACAACGGATAATGATATATTTTTAGATTCTGAGCCGACCGAGAAAACTATTGGTTTTACAATGGTGTTAATTTTTTTTTTATCCTGTATACAAAATGTCTACCAGAAGGTTTGATTTCAATATATAGTACCTTATCTTTTAGAAAATTGGATCAAGATGGTACTTAGAGAGGTCGATTTTCTCAATAGTTATTTAATGGGACGAGAAAAATTACCGATAAATTACAAAAAATGGTATTTTGATTTCTAACGCTTTGTTTATCACCATTGAAACGAACAAAAATATATAATATTATAATATCAATTCAACTTACAGGCCATAATAAATAATAACGATATAAAATATCCAGCCTGACAAACCGTCTCCGCTCAGAATCGTTTTTCTTATACAGTTATATTATATCATTGAATTCAAGTTTAATAAAATCCATCATACATCCATCCAATTTCAACCTACTGTACCTACGGCAGAGCGACATCCACTAACCCTCTTTTTTATTTTATTTAATAATTCTTATTAAAGGTAAGTAAATTCAATTAAAAAAAAAATAAATTTTACTTTCCTATGTCCTAAATTAATTCATATTATTCAAAATATAACAAATACATGCTTGATTATCCATATTGTTGATAGTTTGGCTGCGATAATGATAGTCCAAAATTGAATAATATTTATAATTTGAAGTATAGATGCAGTTCTGTCCCGTATTGATTAAAATATATGTAAGTGCATATCAACAACACAATAATAAGTGCTATTTCTAGTAATGTGTGAACATCAGAGTTTTTATTTCGAACCAATAATCCAGACAAATCAACGGTATACGAAATATCAATTAAGGCCATACACTTGGATACAAATAAAATAGGTTTTAAAGTTATGTGAAAATCAGTGGTCATTTTGATAAAGTTAGTACCAAAACTGAAATTAAAGTGTAAACTATAGTTTCTATTTAAACCGTGAATATTTTTAGCAATAAAATAACAATGTCAGTCAAATTAATGCCAAACATCATTATTTATTTATTTACTAGCCGATTGTCATATGCAAAACTAATAAATTACTTATTGGTATCTAAATTGTTAGGTACTCGTTGGAAAGCATACAACAAGTAATTTAAATTTATTAAAAAAGTTTTTAATTAAATATTGTCTATTTCGTGGAAAACTATTAAACCATCAGCAAATAAAAAGTAGGGAATATGTACCGAACTATTAATTGCGAGCATATACAATTTAGGAATACGTGGAGGGTTACCGGAGTGGTTGTGATATTATATTTATGCAACGATAGTGTTTTTGTAGTAGTATGATAGGTTTAGGTCTATTTTATCTCTATTGAATTGAGGTATATTTAATTCAGTCATTTGTTATAGTTGTCCATCTCAGGTGGTTATATAGACTATCTGACTACATGAGTAATCCATTATATCCGTTTGCTCTTACAATGACACTTAAATTGTTTACAGGGGAATTTGAATATACTAGCCTAAACCACCGTTTGGTCTTATAGGAACTATCATGGACCTCCGGAAAGACAAAACAAGTTCTGGTTACAGCATTGTCACATAGGTATCTGCTACCAAGACTCTACGAATCCAAGACTACGTTTCTATTGATACAAAACACTCTATGAAGGATTCACAAAATATATTATAACTATTGCTTATAGAGATTCTGAACTATAAAAATAAAAATCACACTCATTAAAAACTCTTAAACAATTCTGAGAGATGTGCAAGAACTGAACTTGGCAAAAAATCAATTGATTGAACATTTTGGGACTAGAGTATTAGTCTATAGGTAGCCCCATGAAAAACTGATATTTGGACTTTGAGGATGTGTAAAAATAAAATGTAAAAAAAAAATTGTAAATTGTAAAAATATGAAAATGAGTATAACACAATTTAAAATAATTTAAAAATATTGTGACTTTATTTTTTTTATGTTTTAATAACTACGACAAAAACTCTTGAAGAACTATGCATTAAATGTTTAAACTCTTTATATAATGTAGAAAAGATTAAAAATTAAAAAAAAATTAAAAGTGTATAATTAATAACTCTCTCAAAAAGAGTCAAAATATATAAAAAAAATTAAAACATGTGTAGAAAATGTTGATACTGATATTTGGAGAAAAAGTCAAGGTTATTCAGCTGTTCATTATTACTATTGAAATAAACTTATATACCTACATATACTATTCACTTAATTAAATTTTATATACGTATTATTTGTAAAAAAAGAATAAGTATCATTATTTAATTTCAATATCATTAGGTGATCTTTCATCTGTATTAATGTGATTATTCCACTAATCAATAATACCAGTATCTGTAAACAAACAAAACAAATTATAAACTAAGTATATTGTTTAACAGACTCTTAGAATCCCTAAAATGTAAGACACATATTTTAGAACTCTAGACATTTTTGTTCTTTTTTACTTAATAGAATCTAATGATATGACCAGTTAATCTCTATTCTCGATTAGTGTTCCAATGTGAACAAGTATAGGTAAAAATATATTGATATCGTCAACATCCTGTGAAGATAAAACGATTAAGAACAAGTGGATTTAATATACAAAAGAATAAATCAAACGAAATAGAATCATACAGTTCTGATATTATTAAAGATGAACAAAAAAAAAAAAACGATTACTTACAGATGTAACGAGATTTAAATTGATATCAAAAAACCCAAATGCCGAAATTCGGTCCGAATCACAAATTGATATTTGATTCATAAACATTTTGATCTGAACAATAAACGATAAAATTAGGAAAAAAATAATCATATATTTCTATTCTACAAATATAAATAAATTATATCATTTTTACCTGTTGTTTTATGTCAAAGTGTAAATTTGAAATTCTATATAATCTTAGATATGATATCATTTTCAATCTCTGTGGAAATAATTTTAAAATATGGTTTTTGATGTTAATGCATGGCAATAGTTGTTTAAATAAAATAATATATATACTGGAAAAGCAGATTAGTATAGTAGGTATATACGAAAATAATTAATTGTGTATTATAACAAAATATTATTCTGCCTACATAGGAAAACTCATTTATACGATTATTATATAATGTATAAAATAAAACAAAATGCATAAATATGTAACTACATAAAAATACATTGACATATAAAGATTGAACTACAAATAAAATAAAATGGAATATAAATATCATAAATTCATAACAATATACTTAGTAAAATAATATTGTACTGTGGTTATTTATTTCCTGAAGGGCCGGATCTCGTAACTATGAAATAATATTTTATTTAACATGTTAATACATCTAAATTGGAAAAATTTGAAGTATTAATAATCTTAGTTATTTATATAAATGTACCTACCTACTATATAGTACAATAATTTACATTAAAATATTAAATATAAAATGGATGTTTTTTTAAATGAAGAGTTTTCATGGTTTTGTTTAAATACATATAAATGATTATTTTTTATTGCAATCTTAATTATCTTTGAGTAGCCTACCTTCTCGTTTATAAATGAAACGAAAACGATAATAGACATCAGAAACGTGATGATTTGTACATGGACCATCAATGGTAATATTCGTGAATAATTGTTGGTTGTAAAAGAGCCGTATAATGCTCTATGGTTGATAATTATATAAATACTGAAAAGCATATTGATAAAGCTGAATACGAATAAACCCAAAAGCATTCTACCGAAACCTAGAGTAAACATTTTTAACAATTCGCAGAGTTCAGCGTGTAGCAGTCGTGTGTTTTCCATAAAAACCACAATTTCGATGTGTGTCCATTGGTCGGAGATGGGGACTAAGTCGGCAGGTAGACATTTCCACATATCGTTTAACGTCTGGAATCTGGCATAAATATTTTGAAGAAAGAAACACGAAGATATCGTAATTACATAATCCATGATAAATGGTACACTGAATATTATACGTTGTAAAACCAACGTAGTGTTTTCTGTTCTAAACGAGTAAAAATATATTTGTAAAAATTTAAAACCAATAAAGTATGTGAACAACGAAATAAGAATTGTAATCCAATGTTTTGTTGTCCATGTACGTTGAGGGATAGACATATTTGTTGAAAGTGGTGTAATTTTTTGATCAAATTCGACAATACCATTAATAAATCTAAAAATAAAAATAATTATGAATAATATTAATGTTACAATTAATTATTATGATAATATCTCACACTTCAGGTATTTAATTTAATTTGAGTAACTACCCTGATTATTGTAAAAATATTTATCATGCATATTTCTCTAACTTAGTGTAGTTATATGTAATGGGTAAGTATAATATCTTATTTTCGTTTATTACTATTGAATACTAGTTCAAAAATTATGCTATTATACCTTTATGATATAATATTAAAGTATTAAACATTATTATAATTCAACATTCATGTTCTTAGCAGTGAATGAATTTTTTTTTACAATATTACGTATGTATAATAGTGGTTTTATAAATACGTATTTTGAAAAAGACAAAATACTTTAATCTTCAGTTTAGAGGTAGGATTCTGGTAGCTATTTATTTTATGATGGGTCATTATAATACACTATACCTTGTAATTTTATATAATTGGGAAAAAAAAAGCCTTGATGGGTGATATTAATTAAATTATAATATATTATTAATGGAATACGTAAATTATTATATTTCCAATTACTCATGAGATCTTAAAAACACATTGAGAAGCATTTATTAATATTTATATTTATGCCTAATCAGATAAATATAATATAATAATATATTTCCTTTTGTAACATTAAAGTATTTTTTTTAAGAAATACAAGTATAGATTTCTAAATGGTCTTCAAAAAAAACAAAAACAAAACAGAAAGTGGCATATTTTAATAAACGTATAAATTCCATTAACATTTTATAAAATAAACTCGATATATGGGCTTAATGACCACCTTATTGAGGAGTCTACGAAGGAATTGATACAGTTCCTTATTTAGTAGAAATTATAGACTTGATTCAACCGAGAGCTATTATTATGATTATCAATGTATTAATGAATTTCTCATTATATCACTGGTAAGTTAATTTAATACAAATAAATAAATTGTACCTATGTCCCAGACTTATTTATATTTTAAAACATAATAAATATATATGTAGGTACTTGATTATCAATATTGTCGATAGTCTGGCTGCGATAATGGTATTCCAAAATTGAACAATATTTATAATTTGCAATATATGAATTTCTGGCTCGTATTGATTAAAATATATGCGAGTGCATATCAACAACACAATAATACGTGCTATTTCTAGTAATTTAAGAACATTTGAGTTTTTATTCGGAACCAATAACCCAGACGGTTCAACAGTATATGAAATATCAATTAAGCCCATACACTTGGATACAAATAAAATGGGTTTTACGGTTATGTGAAAATTAGTGGTCATTTTGATAAAGTTTGTACCAAAACTGAAATTAAAGTGTAAACTATAGTTTCTATTTAAGCCGTAAATAATTTTAGCAATAAAATAATAATGTCAGTCAAATTAATGCCAAACATCATTATTTATTTATTTACTAGCCGATTGTCATATGAAAAACTAATAAATTACTAATTGGTAAATTGTTAGGTACTCGTTGTATAACATATAGTAAGTAAATAAGTAATATAAATTTATTAAAAACGTTTTTAATTAAATATTGTCTACTTCGTGGAAAACTATTAAATCAACATTATATAAAAAGTAGAGAATATGTACCCAACTATTAACTTAAACAATCGCAATTATATAAAATTTAGGAATACGTAGAGGGTTACCGGAGAAAACACATTATGAAAGCTGTAATGAACAAATCACTAAGCAAGGGCAGGTAGGTTGGTCTAGTTGTGATATAATATTTTATGCAACGGCAGCGGCGATTAAAGGGCCTCGTTACTGCCGCCAATTTTAACTGAAAAGTATTGACAAAATTAAGTTTGTCTGATTTTGATTTTGAAAAAAATTTGAACTCACCAGAAAATTGTCTATAGATCCTACGAAGCACTTTGTAAAAACTAAATTTTATATTATTGTGAACTGTAATTGGAAACTTGAAAATATCAACTTTTTTGAATCATAATTAAAATTATAATTAACATAAAAAAGGAATATGTTTCGTACGATCTACAAACATTTTTCTGTTGAACTCAAATATTTTTTCAGAATCAAAATCAGACAACGTCAACTAACTTTAATTTTGTCAAAACAAATGTATGTTTTTATAAAGTTGTGTAGTGAAATTGATATGGTTATCGAGTTATTGACATGTGCATGCGCGTATGAGAGTGTATACCCGAATTTAATTTCACTCACACTAATAATCATTTACAACTAACACATAGATCCCAGGCGGCTATGACAAGATTAGAAATTGCCTAAATGTTGCCCCTTAAATAATGACCGTAGAGTGGCCCCTAAAGGTAAAATAAAACAGTACAGTTCAAATTACAATATGGGATAATTATATTATGGCTGAACCAAAAAAGATGTTACATACAATTATAGTACCTAATTGTCCTACCTATACTGTTAAAACTGGTACGTAAATATAAAATTCGACTCTATGCACTACAGACTAATTTTATTATAAATTGACAATTAATAATATAATGACCTTCGGGAAGTAGTAATGTCAATGTGGTGATTGATGTAGTCTTCCGAAATTTGTATATACAAACGTCGTTCCAAAATCCAGGTGGCTATAACAATATCAAGACACCTAAATACCTAATCAGGCTCCGATGTTGCCACACACCGGTTTAATGCTGAACACACATCATATGACATTAATCTCCCTCTCCTTAGTCACCGCATGTCCCACATAAATAAAAGCTCTTTTATCGAACGACTTCAGAAGAAGTTATCCCAATAGCATATAGTTCTTGTGTGGGTCGCGGACCTGTAAAAGTCGCATCGCAGTAGATGGAATGGAATTCTAAATTTTGATTCGAACATTCAAATGTGGCGGCCACATTATCATCATTATGTTTTGAACTGTTTTATCAGTACATTTACTTATCAGTATCACGACCCATCAGATAATAGAACGTGAAAATAGTCACTTCCTTAAAACAATGCGAATAAGAGGGATCACGGTAGTACGATAAATAATATTATGTGTTTCTCTGTGTAATGTCAAGAAATGTAAAATATTAGATTCTGAGTGGAGAGAAAGAAAGTATTGATTTTACAATGATGTGTGATGTTTTTTTATTTTTTGGGTCTGTCAGCAACATTTTGGGTAGTAAAAATGCTGCGTTCAAGATCAGTGTCTTTTCTAATAGAAAAGTGAAACTAGTTGGTACTTTTGGGGGAGGTAATATTCAAAATTCCAAATAGTTCAACAAAAAAAAAAGTAATTTTTATGCAATCACAATTTTTGAAAAATCAATTTAATTTTTTTGGTGTAACTCAAAAATTAATAACCGTAGACCTTTGAAATGTTCAAAAAATATTTATATTAGTAGTTTTCATAAATCGTAATATTTTCGAAATATTTTGCCTCTTTTAAACTACTCATAGCCTTGAAAAATTTTTCAAATTTTTCGAATTTTGTAAATTTTTTTTATATTATTCTCGATAAAAACTGTTTCACACTTAGTGATAAACCTTAAAAATAACTGCTAGGTACCTTATAAGTTTCATTCACATATACTCAAATATATTGAAGGCATTATAATTTTTCGTATGCATCAAAATTTAAAATGCTGACAAAATTCATCAAAATCTTGGAAATTTTCAAACTATTCATCAGTTAAAAATTCATTTAAGTTTTTCCTTTCATTTCTAACACTAGAAATTTTGATAGAAGACTACCAACAAATTTTTGTACTTTAACATATTAAATTTTAGATTTTCATCTTAAATTAACAAATTTTCACCTATAAATGTTTGATATTTTGTTGTAATTTAAAAATGAATAATTGTAAATACTCGAATTTTTCACCAAATTTTAAAATTAAAACTTTCCATACATAGGAAAATCTTAATTGATATCAAAAAATCCAAATGCCGAAATTTGGTCCGAATAGCAAACTGCTATTTGATTCATAAACATTTTAATCTGAATAATAAATTTATAAATATTAATAATTATGAAATAATTACTATAATAAAATAGAAACTAATAAGTAATAAATAATAATACAAAATACAAAATATTTTACTTGTCGCTTTATGTCCAAGTGTAAAATTGAAATTCGGTATAATCGTAGATATGATATCATCTCCAACCTCTGTTCAAATATGTTTAATTTTAAAATATATATCTATGATCTGGTTAATAATGTATTCCATGGCATTATAATTATAGTTGTTTATAGAAAATAATATATACAAACCTAAGCCTAATCTACCCATACTGCTATGCAGATTCCTACAGTTTTGTTATACGATCTTAATATGTTTTTTATCACATATTATTAATAATATTTTTATTCTTACTACAGGTGGAAAACTAATCCATAACAATATAAAGTATATAAAATTAAATTAAAAAGGTGGGCAAGTGGGTGTCACTCTGTGTATAGTAGGTTACAAGTGAGTCAATGTAATATATGGACTGTGTTATATTTGAATTCAATGATAAAATAATATCATTGTATAAGGAAAACGATTCTGAGCGAGGGGGTCAGTCATTTTACTTAATATTTATTATTTGATTATATTATTGTGAATAAAGTAGTTTATATATTATAACCTGTTAACCTATTAACCTTGTTTTAAATTTTTAATCCTTAGCTATAAAAGTAGAACATTTAATACATTTTTAACTACAAAATAATTATTAAAATTTGTCAAAATTCGAACTTTAAATGCTTATAAAAAAAAAAATTGTGCCTATTTATTAATATTTTTCAACTGCTATTTTAACAATAAGTACACCAGGAGCCTTGTATTGGATTTTACCTAACAAATACAATTTTATTGATATTTATAGAAAAAAAAAATTGAAAAAATTGAAAACTGACAAAGAGACAATGTCCGTTAACAGCTCAAAAAGAGTAAAAATATTTTCAAAATGTTATGGTGTATAGAAAATAAAAATATAAACATTCAGTAAATTTTCATGTATATACAGTTATTTGTTTTTGAATTACAGTAAAATATCAAAATCTCTACATGAGAAATCGAATGAATATAGAATGTAATTTTATTTGCTTGTAGAGATTTTTTTTTGATAAAGGAAGATAATTTTATGAATAATCTTGTATCACATTTTCAAATCTTAGATTTAAAAAGAAAAATTTTTATGAATTCTCAACCAAAGTGGTTTGCTAATTTTCGTGATTTTTCGGTATCTTATCAAGATTTGAATTTTGAATGCTTATAAATAAAAACTGTGGATAAGGATTTTTAATATTTTTCAAATATCATTGTAACAATATAGTAGGAGCTTTGTATTACATCTTAAAGGTTTTTTAGGCAACAAATAAAGTTTTGTTGATATTCATAGAACAAAAGATATTATTTTATATTTTTAAATATTTATACAGATTCTCAAACAAAGTTTATAGCTTATAAATAATGTAATTATTTTTATTTATATCATTATTATTATTATTATTATTATTATTATTTTCCTAGTGCCCAGCTAAAATATACCTAAATTTAAAACCATTTAAAAAATAAATGTATTTTTTTTTCTAGATAAAAAGTATTTATCTTTATCTTTATCTTGATAAATATGAGTTAAGTTATCTATCATATCTATCTAGTATCTAGATACATTTGAGTTGCATTATCTTTATCTTTATTTAGATAAAAAAGTACTTATCTAATCCGAACACTGCCTATTGCCATAGGACATATTTAGTTTAGCTTAAGTGTTATATAATTAGGGTTTCGGGTATTTCTTAATATTATTTTTATACTTAAACTGGTATAGAATCTAAGTTTTTTAATGAAGCATTGAACATAAAAATTACATTATGAATAAAGGTAAAAGTTGTAGAAAATATGAGGATGAAACTTCTGAAAACAGTTACCTTTTTGTTTATGAATGAAACGAATGTGATAATAGACATCAAAAACGTAACACATTGTGCGTAGATTGACAGCATTAACATGTTTTTAAATACATTTGTATTGGCTTTTGAGCCGGATAATTAATAAGAGTTGAGAACTATATAAACACTGAAAAGCATATTGATAAAGCTGAATACGAAGAAACTCAAAATCATTCTACCGTAACCTAGAGTGAACATTTTTAACAAATCACACAGTTCAGCGTGTAACAGCCGCGTGTTTTCCATTAAAATAACAATTTCGATGTGTGTCCATTGGTCGGAGAAGGGGACTAAGTCGGCCGGTAGACATTTCCAAAGATCATTTAACGTTTGGAATCTGACATACACATTTTGAAGAAAGAAACACAAAGATATCACAACTACATAATCCATAGCATAAGGTATAGTGAATAATACATGGTGTATCAATAATTCAATAGTTATAGTCTTCAAGGGACCAAAATGCAACTGTAAAATTTTAAATCCAATAAAGTATGCAAATAATGAAACAAAAATCGTATTCCATTGTATTTTTTTCCATGAACGTTGAGAGATCAACAAATGTGATAAAAGTGGATCAATTTTTTGGTCAAACTCGATAATTCCATTAATAAATCTAAAAACAAAAATAACGAAAAATAGGTATTAATGTTACCAATTATTACTATGATATGTTGCTCAGAGGTATTTAATTCGAGTAACTGCTACGGGAATTGAAAAAAAAAAATATTCATCTGAGAGTAAATTATGTTCTTCCTTATTTATGTCATGCCTATAGTAGGTACCTACCTACATTATTTGGGTATGAACTATGACTACATATAATATTATATTGTTAACATTATATAGTTGACAAAATGATTCAATCTTCAATTGTTGCTAACCTATTAATCTTTATGTATTATATGTGCATGAACTTTATAAAATAATCGGGGGAAATAAAAAAAAAACTATAAATTAAAGTTAATTAACCTCTTACCAAATCTAAAAGCAATCTCGTGCCAGATTTTTACTATTTTTTACATTTGAATCGAGTTATGAGTATTTTAAAAATGTAAATTATTTGTACATCTTAAAATAATCAAAACTCGCTTTAAAATAAAAAGGCCGTGAGGTTACCAATATAGTAGTATAAAAGATTTTACGAAGAGTTCACCTTAAATTTTAAACTAACGGAGCTACACATGTACTGCTGAGTGGTAAAATGTAACATGTCACGCATTTGGAAGACGGAGACAACACAAGAAGGTATCATGTCCTCTTAATTATTGAGGTATGCGATCTATTATAAAGCTACATAGATTTCCCATTATATTATCAAAGCGTTTGTTTTTGGTTGCCCACACATAATTTTTTTCGGGCCAAAAACATAATTAAATTATTGCCTGTCGTATTAAACTGGTCCTCGGACAACACCATATAACAATGGATCTAAATTTACTGGATTTCTCAAAACTAATATGTACTTTAAAAGGCCAATGAGCATAGGTCCAAATTGGGGAGGGGCTTGGGGGTGCTAAGCCGTAGCCACTCCCCCGAAAAAAACCTAGGTCATACAATTGCATTATGCTAAATTACAATCGTCTGCTTGCCTTTAATATATTCAGCCCCTCCAAGTCAAAAGTTGAAATTGCGCCTATGCCAATGAGACAAAAACATTAATAAGTTTATTTCATAAAACCTAGAAAAGAGGCTAATGAATTCAAATTAGCATTCAAAGTTTAAATTGAACTACTACCTAGGTGTATGTTTATTTTTCATTAGCTTATGGGCATAAATTCATGAAAGTCCGTTTGCTTAAGTCCGCCTTCAATTTTTTTTTTATATACTTTATTTTAAAAACAAACAATCTGTTATTTATTTATTAAACTTAAATTTAAACAGTTACAATTTTCTATGAACATTTCACTGACCTTAACTATTTTATGCTTATTATTAGTAACAAAAACTACAATGCCACTATTTTGGTTAAAATTATTATCGTTAGTCTTATAAGATGTAAAACCACCAATCTCAAAATGTATACCATTTATTTTTTAATTTAAATAATATTTAAAGTTGGAAAATTATTTATTATATATTAATTTATATGATAAGTAGGTATTTCTAAACCTACTGTATATTTGTAATTAAATATTAACAATGCGGTAATTACACTAATTAGCTTTAAAAAAAACATTTGCAGTTTCCATTTTTTTAGTTTTTTTTTTATAAATATCAATAAAATTTTATTTTTTGTTTAAAAAAGCTTGAAAATTTAATAGAAGGCTCCTGGTATATTTTTTTAAAAGCAGATGAAAAAATTTAAAAATCCATAATCACAATTTTTTTTTATAAGCATTTAAAATTCAAATACAGTAGAACTTCCATATAACGGTCACCGAAGAGACTTAAAATAATGACTGCTATTTAGAGGTGCCCGTCCTACAGAGGTAGGATAACAATAGGATAACACTCAACGGGACCAAAAAAATTGACCGTTACATAAAAGTGACCTTCCTATAGAGGTGACCGTTAATGGAAGTTTTACTGTATTGACAAAATATGGAAAAATCACGAAAATTAGCAAATTACTTTGAGTTTAGAATTTGAAAAAAATTTTCTTTATAAATCTAAGATTTTGAAATGTAATACAATATTCCTTATAAGATTGTCTAAATTTATCAAAAAAAAAAAATGTCTATAAGAAAGTCAAATTAAATTTTTATAAGCTTATGAAACTCGAATTTTTACAACATTGGATATTCACTCGATTTCTCATGTAGCGATTTCTTTATTTTGTTGTAATTCAAAAACGAATAACAGCAGATACATGAAATTTTGACTGAATATTTATATTATCATTTCCTATACACCATACAATTTTCAAAATATTTTGACTCTTTTTGAGCTGTTTACGGACATTTTCAGTTTTAAATTTTTTTAGTTTTCTTTTCTCTATAAATCAAATAAAAATTTTTTTATAAGCATTTAAAGATCGAATTTTGACAAAATTTATCAATTTAAAATTTAACAATTATTTTGTAGATGAAAATTTATAAAATGTTCAACTTTTATATCTAAGAATTAAACTTAAAAAAATTTAAAGAATTTCACGTTAATAGTTTTTTCTGTTACCAAAAAATCTAAAAAATACAGAATCACAGTTTATTTTTATAGTCATTTTATGTTCAAAGTTGGACGAAATAACATAATAAATACCTAGAATAACTATTTTAGTTATTTTGTTGTGATTGTGTAATATTATTCGTGGGTACTTGAAACTTCTAAATTACACTATTATATATCTATGATAGTATCACGGTTTGTTATTGATGTAAAACGAGTTATAAGTACCTAATGAATATTGTGATATGATTAATTTGGAATTATTATAGGTACCTATTATAGGTCAATTTTTTTTAATACCATAGGTAGATATGTATAATATCTCGTATACCTATACCGACATACCGTCTCTGCTCAGAATCGTTTTTCTTATACAATGATATTATATCATTGAATTCAAATTTAATACCATCCATTATACAGTGACCCACTTATAGCCTACTATACAGCAGAGCACCTTTTTTTATTTGTGTTATCGCATTTATAATCAGTTAATAATTTCATAGTATCATACCATAGTTTTACGACTACTATACAAATTAAATCCATGTTTTCAAATAGCTACGCAATCGAAAATTATAAATTAATAATAACTATATAAATAAACTGTATTATATTTTAAATTGGATACCACAAATCCTTAAAATTACATTGTAATTTGGGCAGGGGCGTACTCAAGGGGGGGGGGGGGGGGGTTCGTGGGGTTTGAACCCCTCCCATGACCTTACTAACCGATGCACTTTTGTGCGTTCTTGTTTATACATAATATAATTCACAGGAGCAATTTTCTAAAAAAAATTTTTAAGAAGGGAAAAAATAAACAAATATATTTATTTTCAATTTTATATCAACATGCATTATACAACGATTACAAGCATTATCTGTTAAGAACTGTATTATGATAACCAGATAAAATTTAAATCAAACATACAAGGTGTATTGATAAGTTGTCGTCACTCTGGACCCCTATACGTAGTAGATTGAAAATATTACCACAGTTCTATAGTCACCAAGGTGCGCTTCTTGTCCTACGAAGGCCTGTATATTCATTCACTGAATATTATGCAATATCTGCAGACATGATGTCGTACTTGAGGTAAAAACAATAAACATCCTACTGCTTGTGGATATGGAAATAATTGTTTTGTTTCGTCTAATATAACGTAGATATTAATTATTATTATAGGTCCAAATTGTCTCGACTATTAACAACTTAATTATTGGTATTGCTAATTTAATTTCATTGATAATATAATAAAATGTCGGAATTGATATGATTAATAAACATATTAATCAACTTATTTAGTTCAACCCAACATATTTAGTGATAATTCATATTTAATTTATAAGCTGAAAATACTTTATGATTCTCAGTTTCAATGTATTTAATATTTCTCCCCCCTTCAAATTATGGTATAAGATGAATAATATTATAATATTGAATAATTTTGCAAATAATTATATTTCAATATTTTAAAAACTAGATAGGTACTACGGAGATAAACTGATATAATATTCACTTGATTTTATTTTCTGTTACTCAATTTTTGAAAAAAAGAATATGTGTCATTGTTTAGTTTCATTATCATAGGGTGATCTTTCATTTGTATCAATGTTAAAGTTCCACTAATCAACAATACAAGTACCTGTAAACAAACAAACAAAATTGGAAATTAAGTATAGTAGGTACCTATATACACTAAAACAGACAAAAAAAAAAAAAAACTTAATAAAAAAAAAGGTGCTCTGCTGTACAGTAGGTTACAAGTGGGTCACTGTATAATGGATATAGTATTAAATTTGAATTCAATGATATAATATCATTGTATAAGAAAAATGATCCTGAGGTATAATAGGTACATATTTTATACGTATCTATGGCATTAAAAAAAAATTGACCTATAAAAGATACATATAATAAATTTCAAACTAATCATATCACAATGTCCATTAAGTACTTATAACGCATTTTACATCAATAACAAACCGTGATACTATTATAGATATATAATAGTGTAATTTAGAAGTTTCAAATACCCACGAATAATATTACACAATCACAACAAAATAACTAAAATAGTTATTCTAGGTTTTTTTTATGTAATTTTGTCCAAAGTTGAACTTGAAATGACTATAAAAATAAACTGTGCTTATGCATTTTTTAGATTTTTTGGCGACAGAATAAACTACTTACGTGGAATCTTGTTATAAATTTTCAATCCTTAGATATAAAAGTTGAACATTTTTTACATTTTTAACTATAAAATAATTATTCAATTTTAAATTTGATACAATTTGTCAAAATTCGATCTTTAAAATGCTTATAAAAAAAAAATTGTGGATATGTATTTTTAATATTTTTCAACTGATATTGTAACAATATATCAGGAGCTTTGTATTAAGTTTTTACACTTTTTGTCCCAACAGATAAAACTTTATTGATATTTATAGAATAAGAAACTAAAAAAATTGGAAACTGAAAATGTCCGTAAACAGCTCAAAAAGAGTCAAAATATTTTCAAAATTGTATGGTGTATAGAAAATGCTAATATAAACATTCAGTCAAAATATCATGTTCTTACGGTCATTTGTTTAAGAGTTGCACCAAAAACCAAAATCGATTTTCTCGAAAACAGAGTTTGCGTAAAAATTCCCGTTTTTCCTTAATTTTTCTTTTGTTTTTCACAGCGCTTTTGTAAACTACTGGTAAATTTTTACTTTTGACCCCCCCCCCCCCCAAAGTACCAACTAGATTCACTTTCCTATCAGAAAAGCTACTGTTGAAGAAAATCCAAGCACTTATACTGTCCTAAAACAACACAAAAAACAGACACAAAAAAAAAAAAAAAAAAACACACATCATTGGAAAATCAATACATTCATCGTTTCACTCAGAATCTAAAATACATTTGCCAGTCATTTTTGATTATTAACACATTAGAATCTAATGATCAGATCAATGAGCCTATCAGAGTTGCTTAACTCAATAGTGTAGGTCAAAATATAATATTATTACGGGAAATAGTCCGTTAAGATATCTAAAGAGATTAAGAAACAGTGGTTCAAGTAGGTAAACAACGATTATATATCAAACGAAATAGAAATATACAATTTTTATTATATGATTGGTGATCAAAAAATAAAGAATAGGTACTTACAGATGTAACGAGATTTAAATTGATATCAAAAAATCCAAATGCCGAAATTTGGTCCGAATAGCAAACTGATATTTGATTCATAAACATTTTAATCTGAATAATAAATATTAATAATTATGAAATAATTACTGTAATAAAATAGAAACTAATAAGTAATAAATAATAATGCAAAATACAAAATACATAATATTTTACTTGTCGCTTTATGTCCAAGTGTAAAATTGAAATTCGGTATAATCGTAGATATGATATCATCTCCAATCTCTGTACAAATATGTTTAGTTTTAAAATATATATCTATTATCTAGTTAAAAATGTATTAAATGGCATTATAATAATTATAGTTGTTTATAGAAAAAAATATATACTTAGGTACCTAAGCCTAACCTATACCCATACTGTTATGCAGATTCCTACAGTTTTATTATACGATCTTAACATGATTTTTATCACATATTATTAATAATATTTTTATTCTTACTACAGGTGGAAAACTAATCCATAACAATATAAACTATATAAAATTAAATTAAAAAGGTGGGCAAGTATGGGTGTCACTCTGATCATAGTAGATTACAAGTGGGCCAATGTAATGGATGGACTGTGTTATATTTGAATTCAATGATATAATATCATTGTATAAGAAAAATGATTATGAGCGAAGTGGGTCAGTCATTCTATGATATTACTAAGTATATATTATTTGATTATATTATTGTGAATAAAGTAGTTTGCTAATTTTCGTGATTTTTCCGTATTTTGTCAAGATTTGAACTTTGAATGCTTATAAATAAAAACTGTGGATAAGGATATTTAATATTTTACAAGTACTATTGTAACAATATACCAGGAGCCTTGTATTGGATTTTACCCAGCAAATACAATTTTATTGATATTTATAGAAAAAAAAACTAAAAAAATTGAAAACTGACAAAGAGACAATGTCCGCAAACAGCTGAAAAAGAGTCGAAATATTTTCAAAATTCTATGGTGTATAGAAAATAAAAATATAAACATTCAGTAAATTTTCATGTATATACAGTTAATCGTTTTTGAATTACAGTAAAATATCAAAATCTCTTCATGAGAAATCGAGTGAATATAGAATCTTGTAAAAATATGAATTTCAAACGCTCATGAAAATGTAAATTTATTTGCTTGTAGAGATTTTTTTTTTTTTTGTTAAAGGTAGATAATTTTATGAATAATCTTGTATCACATTTTCAAATCTTAGATTTAAAACAGGGCTTTGCACCCGAATTAACCCGAACCCCTAACACCCCTAAACACCCTTAAAAATTCAAACACCCGAAACCCATATAACCCGAATGATTCTATTTTCAAAACACCCGTATTAACCAAAACCCGAATAAATCATTCGGGTTAACCCGAAACCCGAATAATTTCATTTTTACAAACTCTTCATGTGATATATCATTTTATATGTATTTCTTGTGGTGCTTTCGATTCTTTAGTTAGTTGTAATTCAATAATCATTTTCTTAAAAATAAAATCCAATGAAATCCTTATTTGATTCTGATTAAAGACCTAATCGCCTAATACTAAATTATTTATTTTACCTAATATAGATTTATTACTTTATTTGTATATAAAATAAATCCAAATATAGCCTATAGTAATATAAAATAATAAATTTAGACATAGTCTCAACAGAACTGAATAACGTATTGACAGTCGTGACCAAAATATCAAATACTAATAATTAATAATACTTTGTATTATTTGCCACAAATTTCCCAAGCGGTATTATTATACATTTATACCTAAACTATTTTTAACGAATATCATAAATTCATAATTCGAGGCTATATTTATTATTTACCAGTTTTCCGGAATTATTTTGTTTCTCTACGGCTCAACGCCCCTATGGCCTAACTATTTTAAACATTTTATTATATCCGTCGACTTCGCTAGTGGTAAATTGTTATGTTTGTAATTTGTATCCCAATACGACGAACCTATCGCGCAGTCAATATTGTCAATTTTTGTTGCTGACTGCTGTTATTATTAATTTATCGTAACATTTGTAAGTATATTATATTATATTTTAATTTATTTTATATTACCTAATAGTTGTTATTACTTTAGATCAGTGGCGTTAGGTTAGGATGTGTTATATTTTAATAACAGTTTTAAGAATAACTTATATCAATAGGAAGTAGGAACCTAATAACTAATCAATATAAAATAATATAGTATTTAAATACCCTTGATTGAGCTCCAGCTCTGGTAAGTAGATAATGTAGGTATTTGTTTGGTTGTTTGGGTTCATACTTAATACCTATGTTTAAAATAGTAAACAGATAGAGTAGGTATTTGGAACTTATAAAATGTATGTTAAGAATTTAACCCTTTCAGACCCAACTGCCATTATTATATGGTATTCAGTTTACGCGGGGTTTTTGTGATCGCAATGACAATTTTGATCCTAGAACAGTGCAGCCAACATCAAAATATGTACAAAAGTGTTACCTACAATTTTACAATAAAATGTTATCTGTAAATATAATAATTCAGTTGATAATCGATAAAAACTAAAAATCGTTTTATTGCAGAATTGTTCTAATTACAAAATTCTATAGGAAAAAGCTATTTACCAAAAATCGCTATCAATATTCAATCATAATGTGGGTATGAAAGGGTTAAGCCTTAAGAGTTAAGGTACATAGATTTTCATAAGTGATAGGTATAGACTATAATGCATCCAATAAAATGAATAGGTAACTAATTAATTTCCCATCGCCTTAGTTCTTGTAGTTTCTTAAAAAAATGTAACTACTGTAGGTACATTAATACGAGTTTGGTCTAAAACAAATGTTGCAAATTCGTGTTGGAAATATATATTTAATTAATCATAACATAATAAGTCATTGCATAAATAATTTTTTTTTTTTGGGGGGAGGGGGTCATCAAGAGCTATGTTTTTTTCCAGATTACTAAGCACCCGTATTAATCAATATTAACCCGAATAATAGTGGTTTTGAAAACCCGAATGTTTGTTTAAACTTTTTATTCGGGTGTTTGAACACCCGAATATATCCAGCACCCGAAACCCGAAACCCGAATAAATGATTCGGGTGCAAAGCCCTGATTTAAAAAAAAACATTTTTATGAATTCTCAACCAAAGTAGTTTGCTAATTTTCGTGATTTTTCGGTATTTTGTCAAGATTTGAACTTTGAATGCTTATAAATAAAAACTGTGGATAAGGATTTTTAATATTTTTCAAATACCATTGTAACAATATAGTAGGAGCTTTTAAAGGTTTTTTACCCAACAAATAAAGTTTTGTTGATATTCATAGAACAAAAGATATTATTTTATATTTTTAAATATTTATACAGATTCTCAAACAAAGTTTATGGCTTATAAATAATGTAATTATTTTTATTTAAATCATTATTATCATTATTATTTTCCTAGTGGTCAGCTAAAATATACCTAAATTTAAAACCATTTAAAAAATAAATGTATTTTTCTTTTTTTCTAGATAAAAAGTATTTATCTTTATCTTTATCTTGGTAAATATGAGTTAAGTTATCTTTCATATCTATCTAGATACATTTGAGTTGCATTATCTTTATCTTTATCTAGATAAAAAAGTACTTATCTAATCCGAACACTGCCTATTACCCAGGACATTAGTTTAGCTTAAGTGTTTTATAATAATTAGTCTTTCGGGTATTTCTTAATATTATTTTTATACTTAATCTGGTATAGAATCTAAGTTTTTGAATGAAGCATTGAACATAAAAATTACAATAAGAATAAATGTAAAAGTTGTAGAAAATATGAGGGTGAAACTTCTGAAAACAGTTTGAGTTACCTTTTTGTTTATGAATGAAACGAATTTGATAATAGACATCAAAAACGTAACACATTGTGCGTAGATTGACAGTATTAATATGTTTTTAAATACATTTGTATTGTAATTTGAGCCGGATAATTCATAATGGTTTAGAACTAAATAAATACTGAAAAGCATATTGATATAACTGAATATGAAGAAACTTAAAAGCATTCTACCGTAACCTAGAGTGAACATTTTTAACAAATCACACAGTTCAGCGTGTAACAGCCGTATGTTTTCCATTAAAACCACAATTTCGATGTGTGTCCATTGGTCGGAGAAGGGGACTAAGTCGGCCGGTAGACATTTCCAAAGATCGTTTAACGTTTGGAATCTGACATACACATTTTGAAGAAAGAAACACAAAGATATCACAACTACATAATCCATAGCAAAAGGTATAGTGAATAGTGAATGGTGTATCAATAATTTAATAGTTATAGTCTTCAAGGGAAAAAAATGCAACTGTACAATTTTAAATCCAATAAAGTATGAAAATAATGAAACAAAAATCATATTCCATTGTATTTTTTTCCATGAACGTTGAGGGATCTACAAATGTGATGAAAGTGGAGCAATTTTTTGGTCAAACTCGATAATTCCATTAATAAATCTAAAAACAAAAATAACGAAAAATAGGTATTAATGTTACCAATTATTACTATGATATGTTGCTCAGAGGTATTTAATTCGAGTAACTGCCACGGGAATTGAAAAAAAAAAATTCATCTGAGTGTAAATTATGTTCTTTCTTATTTATGCCATGCCTATAGTAGGTACCTTCATTATTTGGGTATGAACTATGGTCTATGACTACATATAATATATTATATTGTATAGTTGACAAAATGATTCAATCTTCAATTAAGAGTGTGGATTCTGTTGCTAATATATTAATCTTTATGTATTATATGTGCATGAACTTTAAAATAATCGGGGAAAATAAAAATAAAATAAAAACTTTAGACAGAGTATGGTACTTGAAGTATTCAGGCGTACCGTCTTAAAGTGAGTAACATAGCAAATTTTACCCACACTTGTAGCCCAGTTTACGATATGTAAAAATTAAAGTTAATTAACCTCTTACCAAATCTAAAAGCATCCTCGTGCAAGATTTTTATTATATTTTACATTTAAATCGAGTTATGAGTATTTTAAAATTGTAAATTATTTGTACATCTTAAAATAATCAAAACTCGCTTTAAAATAAAAAGTCCGCGAGGTTGCCAATATAGTAATATAAAAGATTTTACGAAGAGTTCACCTTAAATTTTAAACTAACAGAGCTACACATGTTGTTACATGCGGCCCTTCAGGGATCCAAAAGCTGGTGTACTTGATAAATAATAATAGTCAATTAGAATGGTAATCAAATGTATTATATTAAACCAGACAAAACAAGCAGAATAATAGTGTTGATTGTAGTGAATTTGTAGTTCGTTCCGAAGTTGATAATCTCCGTGTAAGTCGTGTGTGATGGCTGGGCGGCTAGCGAGTCGTGTGGTGTTCTCGTCTCTGGATACATCTAACTCAGGCTGTCTCGCTGTCCCCTATATATATGGTGGCGGCGTCCTTTGAAAGTGAGCGGCGCGTGTACAGTCGTCCTTGATATGGACCTCACGATTATGAAAGTGGTATTCGTAGTCGAAAACACTTTTGGGTGTGGTCGCATTCCTGGTTGTTATTATGAGCAAATATATGGTATTGCGTAATCCCATTACACCTCCCTACCAAAAAAAAGATTGTTAACCCTTAAGGGTTAAGAATCTTTAACATCGTTAATTAAAGTTTACAATGGCTGAATTACATTGTTTACATTGACATTTTAAATTTTGTATGCAGTTAACAATTTGATTATAGTATTACATTTGATTACAATAATGTGAGCATTTTACAATTTTAATGTCATCATTATTATTATTATTGTTTACAATTTTAATTGTGGTTAGTAAAATAAATTAATACATGATTTAATTAAACAAATAGTGTTAATAAAAATGATTAATAATCTTTAATAAAATAATATAGGTACCTGAAATTATAACATTATAAGCGTTACGTAAGTATACAATTTAAGTATTTCCCCTTTTATATAATAATAATATTTATCTTCCACCTATATACTAATCTATGTGAATAATTGTTAAATTTGTCATAGACATATGCAACTATAGATTTACTTAAGGTAATTCATTATGTAATTGGATATATAATGAATGTTAATTAATTTATTTGTTTTCATTGTTTAATTTATTTTGTGTTAGATTTATTATTAATTATAATAACTTATTTATTTTTAAAATTTCATAATTATTATTTTTTTTTTGCTAAATTGAATAGTTTAATGGCTTTATCTTCGTTACTATTACGTCTGTAACTGGATCGTGACAATGTGTAATATTATGATTAATATCGCATGCTAGTTCATGAGCTTCTGATAGTCCTAACATTCTACCATTTTTATTTAATTTACCTAAATAACCTGAATATAAAACTTCCTTAGTCTCTAGGTTTGATAATTCTAATACAAATTCGTCATTATTCCTAACGCTAATTGCCGATATATTTAAATATGCTAAAATTCCTGTTAATCTTAAACGCTTAATTATCGTGATATCTGACGTTCCGTTCCAAAATACTATTAGTGGCTCCCTATCGTTTATATGCAAATATCTTTGCAAGTATACCGTAGACAAGGTTGATTCCCCCTGCCGACTTATACTGTTGTACAACTGTTCCAGCAATGGTTCAATCACTCTTGCCTTTTTCCCTCGGAATACTCGTTTGATATTTTGCACTGTTTTCTTTAGGTCGCATCGGCGGAATCTTCTTAACTTATCATCCTTTGTAAGTATAAGAGGACTCCCCTCCAATTTCTTGGGTTGGTATTTTTCTAAACTATTCGATATCGCGCCGGATACCAGTATCGTTTCGTTCTTACTGGCGGTAAAGAACTCGAAATCCATTATAAAAAAACGTACCTGTGAGCTAAAATAAAATAATTATATATATAAAACTTAAATTGGTTTTTTTTTTAGTATTTATTGCTATGTATATGATATATGATATATGATACATGATATATGATATTTGATATACGATATAGTTTCCTGATTTATTCTTCGAAAATCGTTTCAATGATTTCGCGTCGTCGGATTAGTTGTTCTATCATTAAACCCAACTCTACACACATTGGTCGATTATGATTTGGTCTTAAGATAACTGTGCGTACAAAATCGTTAACATGGATCATGACCCGTGCTAAGAAATTTGGCCTGAAAGGTATGGTCATATTACTATTTGCCCTTCTTATATGTTCTGGGAAACAATGTAATCTGATTACTTCCCCTTGAGTTATTTGTGTATGATTGGTTGATTCAATTAATTCGTTTTTTAACTCTCTGAGAAATTCAAATGTTTGTAGTTGCATTCGAACGGTTCGTGCTACAGGTGGTATGTTCTCACCCATTTTGTACTTAAAATTTTTACGTTTGTTTTTATATATATTTTTTGTTTTCTTCTTAATTTCTGAAATAGTTAAAAGTTATTGTTATATAAGTATTATTTAAAATATTATTTACGTATATGTATATATTATTATATTTTTTTATGCACGTAATATTATTTTATTTAAATTATAGAATATTATTTTACGTATTATTTCTTTATGCACGTATTATATTTTATTATTATTTTTATTTTATATTTTTTTTTTTGTTTAATTTATTTATCGAATATGTTCTTCACTGTAAATTTGGTGTTGAATATAATATTGATCTAATATTTCTGCGATTTTTAAACACATTGGATTACAGGCTGGTTCGCGGTTACATCTAGTACAAAAGAAGGCTGTTAACGGACCCATAACGTTTTCAAGTTCAGTTTCGTTAAAAGGTATTTGCATATTATTATTTGCGTCTATTACGTGTTGTCTAAAACAACGTACATATATTGTGTTCCTTAGTACCAATTGATCATGTGTATCATTTATTAACCTATCCCTTAGTTCCTTATAAAAAACATTAGGCTCAGGCATTGGTGTGGGTTCGCTCATGTTTATATATTTTATTATATTTATTTCGAAATCCTTCTTGATTTTTTTTCCTGAAACATAATTATATATATAGTATTTCTTTAATAGTTTACATATACCTAGCTCTTATTTAATTATTAAATTAATTGTTTACCTCCATTTTAATTATTATTATTTCTATATTATTACTATTTTTCTAACTTATATTTTTTATATATTTTTTTATTTATTGTTATTATTTATTTTATTAATTAATTTATTTTATTATCTTGGTGAAGGGGGTGGAGTAAAGGGTGTCTCTTCATAATTTCGTATGTAGTCATTTCTATTGGGTGCCCTATATCTAACTATTCTGCCGGGAAATTCCATGACTTCTGTGGACCTGATATACTTGCATTTTATCATTATGTAAATCGCTATTATTAGTATAATAGATATTACTGCCAGTATTATTGTTACATATAGTAAATTACTGTGTACAAATTGATGCTTTTGATTTTGTTCTCTTGAAAGTTCTTGGTTAATCATTTGTTGCACTTCGTCTAAAGATTTGGATGCATCGTGTAAATCTGTGAATTGCATAGCTAGTCCCTTTTCCCATTTTTCATCTGTTTCGAATTTGTGTATATGTTCGGGTATTTTTTCTAAAATATTATTCATGTTAGTTACAGGTGTAAAGTCTTTATATTTTGTAATTTGGATTTCTTCCGTGGCAGTTAATACTGCGTCCCGTGCAAATACTTGACAACTAATGTCGTTTATAGCTATTTCTCCTGCTTCATTTGTTTGTATTATAAATGAGTCTATTAAGTTCGCGCAACTTACAGTTAAAGTCTCTTTTCCTGCGTGAATCCATGTATTTTTTCTTTTTAATTTTTGGTATATGCTTCTTTTTAAATTTATTTTCTTTACTGTACATAACTCAGGATTAGCATACGTGTCAGCTTTATAAAAGTTTTGTACTTCGCATGGTTGGCGTTCATTGTTGTCCTGTATAGGTTGTGGTGTATTACATATTTTGTATATTGATGTTTCTTTACATTCGTTTAATTGTTGATCTGTGTATGTAGTAAACCTTTTGTAGCCTTTGGTTACAGCAATATTATTATAAGTAATGTCCATCATGTACCATCCACTAGAATTATCTTGGTTATGACGCATTGGTACTGGTGTTAACCTGTATAATGTGAGTTCAGTGTCAATAATTAGTGGTATTACTATATCGAATACTAATCTGTCGTTCGAATAGTAGATTCTTATTTTTGTAATTTTTTGAAATTCATTTATTTCATATCTTTTTGTTCCCATCGGAATACTGTATATTTTCTTTATATTTTGTTCTATTGCTTTTAATGTTGATGCTAGTTCTTGCGGTGTCATAAGACTTGGATGTATCATACCTTCTCTAGCGGCAGTTACTATTTGTCCTAATATTTCTGTTTCGTAGGAATATTGATTGATAATTATTGTATATAAATTATGTATTTCATTTTTCATTAGTAAATCTAATATATCATTTGTTTTGTTTTGTATTTTTGACATTTTTTCGTTTAGTTTTTGTTCCTTTTCCGTAATATTATTGTATAATTGTTCGGTTTGATTTATTGTGTTACCAATACTTCTTATTGTTGATTTTACTACAGTAGTTTGAGCTGCCATTATGTGTAATATATTAGTTCCTGATTCTTCCGTTTTTTGTATAGCTTCTTGTGTTTTCTTAGTGCACTTGTCGTCACATATGCCAAATAACGTATGCATGGTGTTACCTATTATGTTTATTAATCCCCTTTTCTTTCTGTTGTTTTTAATGTCCTCCATAGTACTTCCTAGCGACATATATGTACGTTCTTTCTGTTTAGTTATTTCGTTATATAAGTCTGTAATTACTAATTGATATTTCCCACATAAATCTTGATGTTTTTGGTCAGTACATAAATTTGTTATATTTTTAATTTTTTCCCCCAATAGTTCATATTTCGTGTTATATTCCTTTAATGAGTAAAACATTACAAGATTGTATTGAGCCCCTATTAATCTAACTGGCCCCAACCCTTCATATTGTATACCCCTGCCAACTCCATAAGGCGTATACGAAAAGTACTCTGATGTATTTATTTCGTCAGATTCAATAATATTGACTAGAAAACTCGTCACCATCACCAATCTAAAAGTACAAAGTATATTTATATTAAACTAACTATCTTATTATAATTTTATAAAATTAATACCATCTTACATAATCTAAAATATCTCTAGCATCATGTAAGAGTTTCATATAGTCTATTAACCGTTTACACAAAGTATTTGTGGATGTTACCGAATCTGATGACAAGTCGTACATAATTAGTGTTATAATTTGCGTAATTTTTGTTATTTCGAGAGTACCAAATGGTTCCTCCATAAAATTATTTGCTGTATTAATATGTCCTATTAGACACCTCGGTGTGTGTTCCGGTCCTAAAGTATAGGTTTCGTGTATTTCTTGTTCGATTGCCATTTTTAGTTCCTCAATGAATTTCCTTTGTCTGTCCCTAAAATTAAAATTTATATTTTTTTTTTTGATTAGATTTACATGGAACCCGAACTCGGATATATGTCATTCGAAACCGTGCGTATATATTTTTTTTGTTTTGCTTAAGGATTTATTTAATTATTTTTTTTTAAAAAATTATTTTTATTAGCTCGAGGGCCGGACATATTTACGGGAATTGAGTGGCCGGAGTGGTTTACCCCTCCGCCGCAACATATTGTGTCAAGAATATTAATTTCGGACGATGAGGAAGACGAATCCGAATAATAATAAAAAAAAACTTGTTTATTGAATTTATTTTCATGATGTTAACTATCATGTATATTTTGTTTAATAAATTGGTTTTTCATCTATATCTGAATCCGTTTTATTACATTAGTTTATTATTTATTTTCTGAGAATAAGGTTTTGTAATAAAGTAGGTCTTCTGGCTCTGGTATAACGTCGATAAATTCAATTAGGTCCTGACAATTAATTTTTTCCAGATTTTCTATTCTATTTTCTGTCATAACATACAGAAACCCCTTTATGTTACGTGTGATTTCACTTAAATCCGCTTCGGTGTACGGTTCGGTTAATTTATTATTTGCTATAGTTATGTGTTCTATAAAACATTTCGGAAATTTTTCTATGCCTAAATCGGTTGTATCGTGGTTTCCATTTACTATTTCTTCTTCCAGTTTCAAAATGAATGTTCTGTTTCTATTCCTAAAATTAACATAATTATTCTAACTTAATGTTTGCTATATACTTATCACTATTATTTTTTATTATTGCTATATTTTTTTTTTAATCGACTTGTGCGTCATTATAATATTTTTTACGTTATTTCTATGTACAGTGATGACCTTGCGGCCTCGCTGTATAGCTACATTCTCGTTCCCTATAACTGCTGTGACCTCGTACGGTCCTAGCCAGATTGGATCGAGTTTCGTTCTATGATTATTATCTTTTAATAATATTTAACGTGTAGTTCTTGTGGATTTTCATTTTTATCATAACGTTCTTTACTTTTTATTTTATTTTTTAATTAAATGATCTCTAGCTATTTATGCGAAATCTGCATATTTTCTTTTAGATCGAATATATAATCATCATAATTGTAACGTGATTCAGGTTTGGCCTTCGAGTTAATCGGTACCTCCAATGTACATCTATGAACTAATGCGTATGTTTGAAAATTAGTAGAAATATGTATACCGTCGAATTATATACAAAGAATGTAAAGGGTAGTAAATGATCCCAATTATTTAAATTCTTATCTACATAATGTCTTAAGTACTCGGCCAAAGTCCTATGAGCGCGTTCTACGGGGTTACCCTGCGGTCTGAATGGACTTGTGTTAACCTTTCTATTTTTAATATTTTACAAGCATTTGCAAACGTTTTCAAGAGGAAATTAGTTCCTTGATCCGTGAGTATTGTTTCTGGTATGCCGTGTACACAACGAAGTGTGTAACAAAGGCTTCCGCAACAGTATTTGCCTTCTGGTCAGGAAGTGGAATTCCTAAGTGTAACGTGTCAAATCGTCCTCCATCGTTAAAATGTATACATTATTGGACAGTGTAATCGGCAAGGGCCCTACTATATCCATAAATATTTTTCCGAATGGTTTAGACGAGGTGGATGTAATAGCCACTGGTTGTTTTATGTGCCGATTTGATACCTTATTAACCTGACATAACGTACGATTCCTTATATATTATTTAACATCTTTTTTTTTTTTATACCCTTCCATAAGAATTGTTTTTTAATGCGCTTAATGGTTTTATTCACACTTAAATGTTCGCCTAGTTTTGAGTCGTGAAATTGTGATAAAATGATTGCCTTTTCTTCTTCACTATATTCTACATTCGCACATGTAATTATTGCATTTTTTTTTTTTTTTTTTTTTCGAGAAATTTTTTATATGATTCCGAGATATTCAACATGCTAACTATTGCCCTACTATTATTAACGATTGATACTGTACTACTGAAATATACGTTTTTTACTAGTTCTTGCTTATGTATAATTATTTCTTTGCTTTCTATGAGTGGGTCAGCTATCTGTATTCCTACAATAGTTTCAGTCCGCGGATTTGATTTAATAAAACTGGTTTTGTCGGTCTCCTTGAAATTTGTTAGCGCATGAGAGGTCGTTTGAATAATTAATTTGTTGTTTGCTACATCGATTATTGCGTTATTTTTCGACAAGAACTCGTTTCCTAATATTCCGTCCTTGGGTATTGGAAATCGTGCACTTACGATATGAAATTCTGTTTTAATGTTTTCGCTATTTAATTTAATTAATATTGATATTTTCCCTATGGTTTTTGTAAGACATTCATTTATACCGCGTAGATTTATTTTTTGCGTTTCGTCTACTTCTAGTTCTTCGCGTAAGCAATTTATTTTGAGAATATTTACCTGACTACCTGTATCTATCATTAAATGTAATTGATTTGTTTTTGCGGCATTAGAATCGAATGTTATATGATTATTTCCTAGTTTTGCGAATATGTGAAATATTCGTTCGTCGGTTGTTCCGCGATAATCTGGTTTATCGTACGAGTACCGCGCCTCTCGTTCGACACGTTTTCGTTTTCCGAATTATTAACGTTCCTACTCTCATCGCTTCTCTTTTTATAACACGAGTCGATATTATGACCAGTTTGATTACAGTATGAACACGTAACTACCTGTATATTATAATTCGTAAGTGGTTGCGTAAAATTATCCCTATCAGGTGGACGGTTGTTATTGCCATTGCTCGCATAACTAGGTCTCGTATTATTCCTACATTGAGATGCAAAATGATTACCATTACAATTGTAGCATTTTATTGCTGGCCCATTGATTGGTTGAGAAAAATTGTTTGCTCGCGGATGATTATTTGTCCTTACAGGGTTATTTGGTCTAATGTTTTCGTTGTTCCTATTTTCGTAATTCGATCTGCGCTGGTTATAATTTTGTGAATGAATATTCGAAAAATGGTTTCTATTTTCCTGTTCTAATCTTAGTTCTACTTGTTCTGACATGGCGATTTGTTTCGCGATTTCCAGAGTTTTAGCATTGTGAGATTTTACTATTGTTCTAATCGGTTCTACTAATCCTTTAATAAATATCGCTAGAGTTTGTTCCCTTAATATATCATATATAATTTTTGCTTCTGCAGCTTCTTTGCCTAATGTACTTACGGTACATAACTGATAATATAGTTTCTCTACTCTATGACAATAATCATTTGCATCCTCATTGTGATACATTCTAATCGAATTTAATTGAAGTTGTAACGACGATGCCGTGGTTGTTACCTCAAATGCGTCTGTTAAATAAATTTTTATAAACTGCCATTTCGATACATTTTTGTATTTAATCATTTCTAATGCTCTACCCGTTAAACGTGTGGTAATATATTTTACTAGCGTTGGTGCACTGTTTGTGTCGACTAAACTTACTGCCATATCGCATGCATTTATGAATGGATAGATATCGTCTATTCCTGTGCATAGTGGAATTAATTTAAAAGCGTTTTCTAATTTTATGGTTACTGTCATTTTTTTTTTTTTTTTAGTGCGTGTTATAGGTAAAAATACTAATGACTGGTGTTCAAAACTATCTGTAACTTGGCTACGTGTGATTACTCCTGGACTTGGGTTTCTACTTGCGCTATCTCCTAACTGGGTATCTACTATAATATTCAACTGGGCTTTAAACTGGGCTTGGGCTTCTCTGGGCTAATAACTGGGCTTCTAACTGGGCTTCTTCTAATACACTAGTGTCATACAATGAATTAATTACTTTCAAGGGAGATGTATCTTTTTTGTCCATAAATTAACTTAGCCACCTATTTAATACGTTAATAATCATAATAATACTCAATAAAATTCAATAATGCCCTGTAAATACAATAATAACTTCAATAATATGCCCTCTAATAAATTCAATAAACTTCAATAATACTTCAATAATAAAAATGCCCTCAATAATCAATAAACTTCAATAATAATCAATAATAACTTCAAAAAATATGCCCTCAATAATAAAACTTCAAATAATCAATATGCCCTCAATAATTCAATAAACTTCAATAATAATCAATAAAATATGCCCTCAATAAAATTTAAAACGGTTTACACCATTACACTTATAATCAACTACCTAGATTTATCTTAATATGTCTTAATCATGTTGCATACGTCTATGTAACAAATTTAAATAACTATTCACTCACAATAATGCTGTGTTCATGGCTGATGATGACATGTTGCCGTTGATGATGCTGCTAATGGATTTGTTGGTACTGCAATGTGACTTATTTGTTTTTTTTTTTTTGTTGGTTCCTCCTGGAGTTGTCTTCGCCAAAGAGTGATCAATTCTTCGTTGTTGACAGTAGCCTTTGATGGTTGCCTCCTTTTGGAATCCTTACCGAACTGCGCCAGTGTTACATGCGGCCCTTCAGGGATCCAAAAGCTGGTGTACTTGATAAATAATAATAGTCAATTAGAATGGTAATCAAATGTATTATATTAAACCAGACAAAACAAGCAGAATAATAGTGTTGATTGTAGTGAATTTGTAGTTCGTTCCGAAGTTGATAATCTCCGTGTAAGTCGTGTGTGATGGCTGGGCGGCTAGCGAGTCGTGTGGTGTTCTCGTCTCTGGATACATCTAACTCAGGCTGTCTCGCTGTCCCCTATATATATGGTGGCGGCGTCCTTTGAAAGTGAGCGGCGCGTGTACAGTCGTCCTTGATATGGACCTCACGATTATGAAAGTGGTATTCGTAGTCGAAAACACTTTTGGGTGTGGTCGCATTCCTGGTTGTTATTATGAGCAAATATATGGTATTGCGTAATCCCATTACAATGTACTGCTGAGTGGTAAAATGTACCATGTCACTTGTAAGACGGAGACAACACAAGAAGGTATCAGGTCCTCTTAATTATTGAGGTATGCGATCTATTATAAATCTACATAGATTGCCCATAATATTATCAAAGCGTTTGTTTTTGGTTGCCCACACATAATTTTTTTCGGGCCAAAAACATAATTAAATTATTGCCTGTCGTATTAAACTGGTTCTCGGACAACACCATATAACAATGTTGATGAATTTACTTGAGTTCTCAAAACTAATATGTACTTTAAAAGGCCAATGAGCATAGGCGCAAATTGGGAGGGGGGCTTGGGGGTGCTAAGCCTAATCCCTCCCCAAAAAAACCTAGGTCATACAATTATTGTATTATGCTAAATTTCAATCGTCTGCTTGTCTTTAATAATTAATATATTCAGCCCCTCCAAATCAAAAGTTGAAATTGCGTCTATGCCAATGAGACAAAAACATTGATAAGTTTATTTCATAACATAAATAACAAATTATTAATTTATAAGTCTCTACTTAAACCACTATGGACCTCGATCTAGGACAAATCGCCGTCGCCGTTTCGCCGGTGCCGTTTCGCCGTGGCCACTTCGCCGTAAAATCATTTCGCCGTCGCTGTTTCGACGTGAGGCCACTTCGGCGTTAAAAAAAATGTGGTTTATTTTACTTATTATTATTTACTATACACATTTTCACATTATACACATTCCAATATTCAATAATAATAAAAAATATTTTTATTTTTCGTCAATAATATTTAATAATAATAAGCTTTTATCGACGTCTAAGTGCCGTATTACAATAGTTTTTTACATAATCGAAGTGTAATCGACTATTGTAATATGTGCCCTAAATAGTTTATCATGTTCCGATATCTGAAGGTTTAGATGTCCTGCAGAGTTTGTGTGTATGAGATTTATCATAGCTTATAATCGCGTCCAGCGATAAACGAAAATAGGTAGAATTAAGATAGTAATAAAATAACATCCAACAGATATTTAGCTCCCTCTGCACCTAAAGATTTAGTTTCTCTTATAATTCCAGAAGCGTACACAATTTATTCACCATCTGAAGGCGTGAATGAGAAATTTTTACTCGATGATAGTGGGCCAGGTCTAGATAGAATTTTAATTTTTGGTAGATTAAGCAGTTTAGATATTTTAGAATGATCAAATATATGGTTTTGTGACGGAACATTTAAGATTGCACCTCCTCTTTTTGCTCAAGTTTACGTAATACTGGCTAAAGATATTGGAGGCGTACTTATTTTGTCAATTTTTGAACTTTAAATGCTTATAAAAAAAAACTGTGACTAACGATTTTTAATATTTTTCATCTGCCTTTGAAACAATATACTAGGAGCATTCTATTAAATTTTCAAGTTTTTTTAACCAACAAATAAAATTTTATTGATATTTCTAGAAAAAAAACTAAAAAAAAAATGAAAAATGAAAATGTCCCTGAACAGTTCAAAATAAATCAAAATATTTTGAAAATGTTATCGTGTATAGAAAATGCAAATATAAACAACCAGTGAAAATGTCATGTATCTACGGTCATTTGTTTTAAAGTTACAACAAAAACCAAATTCAATTTTCTGAAAAATCGATTTTGCGTAAAAATTCCCGTTTTTCCTTAATTTTTCTTTTGTTTTTCTTGGCGCTTTTGAAAATTTCTGGGAATCTTAACCTCCCCAATGCACCAACGATATTCAATTTCCAATCGAACAAGGTACTGAAGTTGAAAATCGAAGCATTATTTCGACTACTTATCGTGTACACAGACACAAAAAAAATAAAAAAAACACACATCATTGTAAAATCAATACATTCATCCTTCCACTCAGAATCTAAAATGTGTATTTTGTTAATTTTTTTTAACGGCGAAGTGGCCTCACGTCGAAACAGCGACGGCGAGATGGTTTTACGGCGAAGTTGCGACGGCGAAATGGCAACGGCGAAACGGCGACGGCGATTTGTCCGTGTTCGTATGGACCTACGGTATCCAGTTATGGGGAACCGCAAAACCCTCCAACACCAAAAAAATTCAAGCCTTTCAATCCATCTGCCTCCGCCTACTTTCCTCTGCAAACTGGTACATAACGAACAATAATCTTCACAAAGATCTTAAAGTACAAACTTTAAATCAAATTTCCAAAATATACTATGCTAGATTCCACAATAAACTCCAGTCACATACAAACCCCTTGATTATCAAACTTTCAACAAAAACTCTACCCGATAACCCTCAACGTAGGTTAAAAAGAAAATACTTTATTTTAAAAACAAACAATCTGTTATTTATTTTTTAAAAAAGCCTGTATGCAGAATATAAAACGAAATTAATTTTAATTTTACAATTTTTATTGGTTTGGTTAAATTAAATACTAATTGTAGGTACCTATATAATATGTTGGAGGTATAACGTATTTTGTAAAAACTTATCAATAATATAGATTTTTTTTTTCTCTAATACTTTCACTAATACTTTGAGTATTCATTTTGAATTTTCAATATAAACTATAAACTTTAAAGTATCTCTCGACTCTAAGGCACTTGACATACTAAATCGCTACGTGATCGTAAATTGATAAGAGGATAGGTACCACTGTACCAGCCTTGAGATAAAATGTTCGTAAAATCATCAAGTAAAAAAAAAATCGTGTTTAAATATACCTGTACACCATATAATGACAAATATATTAGATTTAATATGTCAATTTATGTGTCATATTAACGCTTATCTACTATACAATAGGACGCAATCGGAACACGGGAAAGGTGGGCAAAATCCAAGCCTGGGCATAAAAGTTAAAAGTTAAGTTAATTTTAACTTTTAACTTAACTTTTTGAAAAATAATTTTCATTAACTTAATTTTTAACTTAACTTATTTTAATTGATATAAACTTAATAAATAACGAGTTACTTTTAATCGAATTCAAGTTAAGTTAATTTATAAATAATTAAATAATAAATATAATAAAAAAAAATTATTATTGATATTACATAACCATTTATTAGAATAGGAAATTACAAATATAGTTAAATTAATTTCTCGTTCCGTTAACCAGAATTCTTCAAGAAAAATATCTCGATTAAATACATATAGATATAGCAATATGCAATAGCCAATAGCCAATTATATTATAACATAGAGGTGTATCGTATATATAAAGATATACCGTACCATACAGCGGCATACGGGCAAATTGTAATAATAATAATTAATAAATACTAATAACTAATAAGTAATAAGTAATATGATAAACCTATTATCTTATTATTTTGATATAGATACAAATCAAAAATGTACAATTCTGAAGAACATAATGTAAAATATTTTCGGCATAAATATGTTATTTTTAAATTAAAACTAATTGGGTTATGCCCATGTACATTTATATTTCAAATGTTTATATTTATAAACAGTCAATATTGTCAGTAGACAAAATATTCATAGCCCACATGGGTTCACTTTTCGTTCTCGGCTCTATCATCACGCAACACACGATTTCGGATTTACAATTCCGCGTTTCAGTGATTTGTGTGAATTGTGTACTTACTATATAATAATTATGGGTAGGTAGAATTATTCTGTTAATTCAGTACCTACATATGTATAGAAAAGCTATTGGCTATCTCATGTGTTCAATAATATTTATGATTTTTATTATTTTAAACCATATTACTTTGTATTTATATAAATACAGTAGAACTCTTCCATATAACGGTCACCAAAGGGTCTGTAAATAATGACCGCTATTTAGAGGTGATCGTCCTACAGATGTAGGATAACACTCGACGGGACCAAAAAAATTGACCATTACATAGAGGTGACCGTTTACGGTAAAGTTTTACTGTATTATGAAAAAAAAATTAACTTAACTTAAGTTAATAAGTTAATTGAAAATGTTCATATAACTTTTAACTTAACTGAGTTAAAAAAAAATTAGGTTAACTGTTAACTTTAAACTTTGTAAAATGTTTTCCATTAACTTAACTTAACTCAGTTAAAAATTTTCATTAACTTGCCCAGGCTTGGCAAAATCGTTTACCAAATAGATGACGCAATCGACAAACTCTGACGTATAGGTATAGGTTTTAACTATTTTTCATTGCCTAATGATAAATTATAGCTTACCTAAATCTATATAAAATCCTCAACAAAACAGAATGGATCTATTGCTATAAATAAATATGAATAATAAATTAAAATAAAGTTAATTGTAACTTAAATTATATTAGTTTTTTTGGTAATGTCAAAATAACTTTTAATGTTATTGTTGGTAAATTCAAATGAATAAAATCTTATAGTAGGTATGTATGAGCTACTTCGTATTAAATTTATGATAAGTTATGATAATTTAATAAGCACATTCTACATAATTGAGTTATTCATATTTTTTAAAACGTAATGAATAATTACTTGATAATCCATGTTGTGGATAGTCTGGCTGCGATAATTACACTCCAAAATTTGAAAATATTTATAATTTGCAGTATATAGAATTCTGGCCCGTATTGATTTAAATAAATACAAGTGCATATCAATAACACAATCATCCGTGCTCTTTCTAAAAATGCGGCAAACCTAGAGTTTATATTCTTAACCAATAATCCAGTTGATTCCATGGTATAAGAAATATCAAGTATACCTATACACTTCAATAAAAATAAAACAGGGCCTAATGTTATATGAAAAACAGTAGTCATTTCGGTAGAATTTTTTATCAAAACTGAAATTTAAGTAGAAATAATTGTTACTTTATGCTAAACTTATTAGCAATGAAATAATTATGACACTCTAATTTATCGACTCTAAAAACAATAACAAAATCATTGTTTATTCAAATATAATTTCCAATTAGCAAACACTTACCATGTAGGTAATTGAAAGTTGTTGCAAACTTTGTAAATTGTATATTGTCTTATTCGTAGTAATCATCATCAAAACAATGTAATATCCACTTTAAATAATATCCTTCTGACAATATTGAATATTTTAGTATTGTTCTTAGCAATTCGTAATGTTTCAAAAGTGAAATTATATATATGCTAACCCGAGTAAACACAATACAAAAGTATAATTCCGAATAAAAACAAGAGAGGTCAGGCGAATAATAAATATATTGCGAATGCTTGAATTCATTCTAAAATCAATATACATTTACACTTAGGTAAGTTGAAATTTTAAGTATATTTTTATTCATCATTACTATTTTGTGCAATATTTATGTTAATACATCGTATTATGAGTATTTTTTTGTTTTAATTTTGTTAACTAATTCACAATTGAGTTACATATTATTATGTCCTCTATACATAGCGATTATTTCACAAGATGCCTCACTATTAAGTAAACTTAAATTTAAACAATTACAATTTTCTATGAAAATTTCACTGACCTTAACTATTTTATGCTTATTACTAACAAAAACTACAATTCCACTATTTTGGTTAAAATTATTATCGTTAGTCGTTATAAGATGTAAAACCACGAATCTCAAAATGTATACCATTTATTTTTTAATTTAAATAGTGGGAAAATTATTTATTAATTTATATGATAAGTAGGTATTCCTAAACCTACTGCATATTTGTAATTAAATATTAACAATGTGGTATCTACACTAATTAGCTTTAAAAAAAACATTTTTAATGTAATATAATAATATTAATTTACATTTTTTTTTATTTTTTTTTTAACAGGTGAAAATATATAATATCTACGGCATTATGATTTATGAATATTAAAATGCAATTATTGCTGTTTATAACAATTTCACAGGCAGTGGCCTTTATAGCATATGACTGTATAGCAAGGCTGGTCATTAGTAACTTAACGAGTTAATTAATTTTATTTGCACGTTAAGTTAATTTTTTCCCAAACCACATATTATTTAAAATTAATTCAATTTTGTAAAGTTAATTACATAAAAAAAATCGAAATATTAAATATATTTTATTAAATAATAATTTATAATAATAATAGTAAGTTTTTATATTGCATATTCACAGAAAATATTTTATAACTATATTTTTAGATGGAAATATCATAGAGATGACTCTAACCGCGTCAAAGAAAAATATAACAATTTACTCAGTACGATGTAAATAATACCCGTAGTAGTGTGGTATTTACTATTTACCTAATTAAAGTATAATACACAAAATTAATATAAGTACCTACACTCTACAGTAACTAATTTTATTACAAACATTTATTCAAATATTGTAAGACATTTTTTGATTTATTGAATTATTATGTTATTTGTTAGCTTTAAAAAAGGTAGGTAGGTATAATTGTTAATTTTATTTAAAAACAAAAGTAACTTATTTTTAACTAAGTTAAGTTACTTTTATTTTCTAATTAACTTGTAACTTTTACAAGTTAAAAAAAAAATGAAGTTAACTTTTAACTTAAAACTTAACTTACATTTTTCTATATTAACTTAACTTAACGAGTTAAAAAAAATAGTTAACTTGCCCAGCCTTGCTGTATAGGGCCGTACGGGACAACATATTAATATAACATAATTTAATAGTTTACGAGTAGATAACTGCGATCCTCCACCACCGACGAATACCATAGAAATTCAAAGAATACAATTTATATGAAAAGCTGCAATTTTTAATATTGGATACAAATCATGTATGATCACCATCGACTATATTGTAATGAAATGTTGAATGTTTGATGACGCTCAAATGGTAGAAGAAGGTATTTTCACTGAAGTTCAAACACTAGGCAGCTTTAGATGTGCAGAAATGTACCAAAACTTATTTATCAATCCCCAATGGGAAGAGTTTTTGTATTGAAAAATAATGAAACGACTGTACCTTTTTATATCACAGTAATTATATAGCTATAGTTGGTTCATTGGACAGGGAAGGAAGCTGAGAAGGTTCCGGTTATACTACCGACAAAGGTTATCGAACAAATGTTGTGGTGCAAGCAAAACTTACAATACAACTTTCGGATGACATAGCAATGGTTAATAAATAATAATAAAGAAATTATATTAATCATTGTAACAGGAACTCGATTTAAGATTAATTATCCGTACGGAATAAACTCTTACAAGGGAGAAGTTAAATGGAATAATAACGAGTATAACTGTGATTCTCATGACTCAAGAGTTGAATGGTTGACATGAAATAGGTAGTGAGTCAAAAATATCAATTTTTCGTTTTTTAGTTGAAAAAGTAGTAAATACATAATATTATGCCAATGGCCAAGGAAAAGAATTAACTCAAATTTCTTTAAATATTAGTTATTACGTTGAACACAAGATGGCACTGGTCGTAAGTCATCGTGGTCATAAAAACAGTCTTTTCCTTCTAATGTAAAATTTGGTTTTTATGACTTAGTACCTTTTCCATATCAATGCCTCAAATATACTCGTGCTTTATGACGGACCAGTGTCGCTAATAGTTTCAAAACCTCAAAACGAATACTTGGATGAATCTCATAACTTTTGCCTTAAAAACAATTTAAAAAAAAACATTTGCTTGTGAAATTTGAAACGGGGCGTCCGGATGGACAACCCGTATCGTGAAATAAAAATACGATTGTTTGTTGTGGTTATCAAATATCTCTATTGCTATAGAAAAGATATATTATGTCGACAATATTATGGACGAGTAAAGCGTCGATTTGTGCCAACCATACTTTTTTAAGTGAGTCGGCACAATCGGATGAGCTTGGGTAGTGGTCGGGCACTAGCCGGACCCTATCTTTACAACGGGATAGGTTTAATAATATATATATTATACAATAATGAATATTGGGCTGGGGAGCCGGCCGTCGTCGGTACAGACTTAAATTAAGCAGTACCCCGACGACGAACCTGACCCGGGTCGGACAGCTTATTTAAGCGCCGATGTCGGTGACGTGTTGGCCCTGAAAAGGGCCGTTTAATGATGTAACGCTGGGAGTTGTTGATATATACGGCGATCCTATAGGCCTGGATTGGTAGATGGCGGTCGGTGGTTGGTCGGCCTCGTCGCTGCAGGAATCTGTGTCGCCACGGGTCTTATAGCTGTTGAACGGCAGCCACGTGGATACTTGTACCGACGGCGTTGTTATTGTTCGTCTGTGGATTCGCACCGGTCTCACGCCGTGGAACGATATTCGTCGATGTTTGACGGTCGAACGATGCTTGCGACCGTGGAGCGGCGTTGTTGTCGGTAGTCGTCGGTCGAACGATGCTTGCAGCCGTGGAGCGGCGTATCGTCGTTGATAGTCGGCAGCCGGACGATGCTTGCAACCGTGGAGCGGTATTATCGTCGGCGATCGGCGGTTGGTATTCTGGTCCGGGTCTTCTTTCTGTTGGAACTTTTCTTGTAGTTGTTGACAGATTGAAGGCTTGAAGTGGACTAGCTAGATTCCTTTGCTTTGCTTTGGGGGGATGGCTAAGCCGTGAAAACTATACCAGGCTTTTGCCTCTACTAGTGGATGGATGTTTAGGAAGGTGGTGTTAAATTTGTTGGTCAACCCATGTTAAAGGGTAGGGTTTGATTCTACACTTTGTGGTTGGTGGGATGTGAGATTTCAATAAGAGTCGGATGTGGGCATGAGTAGAGAAAGAGTTTTTGTAGAACATCGATTTGGATTGGCTATGAATAGAATTTTTGATTGACTTGAAATTTGCTGATTTTAGAAGGACCGAATTTTTAACGATAGTGGGCATACCCGTTATCGTGCGAATGCCGATGTTCTGAACAGATTCGATACGTCTCCAATGTGAGGGACCGATAAAAGGTGCCCAAGAGGGTCCAGCATAAGAAAGAATTGGAGAGACGTAGAGTTCTAGAATATTGAGTTTTGAAGATTTTGGGACAGTGCTAGAACGGTTGAGAATGGGGTAAAGAATTCCGCGAACGCGAGTGGCTTTTTTGGTGATGTCTTGAACGTGTTTGTCGAAGGTGAGTTTGCGCCCTATTGTAACGCCGAGGTATTTGGCATGATTGGACCAAGTCACTGGATGGTTGTCGAGTAGTAGTGTTGGGATGTGAGTAGTATTGGAACGTCCGAAAAGAATACCTATTGTTTTGGTAGGGTTTATTTTGATTTTCCATCGGTGAAACCATGTGGTAGCTTAGTTGAGTTGGTGTTGTAATTGTATGGCTGCACGTTTCGGGTTTTTGTCTAAAGTAAAGAACATAGTGTCGTCAGCGAATAGTGAGAGGTGAGCTTTAGGAGTTGTTGGTATGTCGTTAATGTAAGTCAAGTAGAGAGTAGGTGAAAGGCAGGATCTTTGAGGGACGCCTGCGAGTATGTGTCTGGTGGACGAGAATGATTCTTCGATTTTTGTGACAAAAGTGCGGTCAGTGAGTAAGGATTCGATGATTTTAACGATTTCAGTCGAGATGTTGAGTTGGGACAGTTTGTAGAGGAGACCGACGTGCCAGACCCGGTCGAAGGCTTTTTCCACGTCAAGGAAAATGGAGGCGGTGTTAACGTTGTCGTTAATGTTGAAAGTGAAGCTTGACGGACTAATGATGTTAGCATTAATATAATAAGTAATAACACGACAATATGATTATGTATAAGTATAATATATAATAACGTACAACTGGACAATTAAACTGTGACAGTACACACACATCGTATACGCTCTGTACAACGACGCCTGTGCAAGTGAATATTACATACATCAAAGGCCCTATATATATGCACGACCGAGGTCATGTTACATCCACAAAGAGAGTGAGTCTTATGCTCGTACATAACTAGTTACTATATTGTACACACGTGTCAAGGCTGACTACATATACTACATATTAATTGTATATTTCAACACCCTCCCTCAATTAATAATCTCTTTAATTGTAGTCACTCCTATGGCTGATCGCAACTTCTCGAATCGTTCCTTAACCAAAGGCTTGGTTAGAATGTCCGCAATCTGGTCCTCTGTTCCAATGTACTGTAGTTGGAATTGTCCCTCTTCGTATTTCTCCCGTATGAAGTGGTACCGTACGTCTATATGTTTTGTCCGCTTATGAAACTCCGGATTTTTCACTAAACGAATAGCACTCTGATTATCTATAAATAAAACTGGTTGTTTGTCACCTGTTGTCGATAAGCTTGTTATCAACCGTGTAATCCACAAGATCCCTTTGACAGCTTCACTGGCCGAAATATATTCAGCCTCTGTCGATGATAACGACACACAATGTTGTCTCTGCGATGTCCATGAAATTATGCTTGACCCGTACCTGAATAGAAATCCTGAAGTTGAACGTCGTGTCTGAATGTCACCTGCGTAATCTGCATCGCTAAATATTTCTAATGACAATTTTGTTTTGTTATTAAAGTACAAGCCATAATTAAATGTTCACTTGATATATCGTATAATCCGTTTTACCAAGTTCCAATGAGCTTTAGTTGGTTTTGCTAAGTAACGACTAGCAAAGTTTACTGCATATGCTATATCTGGTCTTGTTACCTGTGATAAGAACAGTAAGCTACCTACTGCCTGCCTATAAGGAATATCTTCATTCAATATTTCCGTATCTTCTTTTTGTTCAAGTGTATGTGATTTGTCTATTGGTATTGAAAGTTCCTTGGCGTCCAGCATATTAAATTTATTAATTATGCTACATGCATAATTTGTCTGATGCACAAATAATGAGCCATTTTTCATTATATTTACCTGCATACCTAGGAAATAATCTAAGTTTCCTTTTTTAACCTCAAATTCTTTCTCCAAGTTCGTTAAAAGTTTCTCTATTATCTCTTCATTATCTGCCGCGATTAAACCATCGTCAACAAATATTGCAAGAATAATTTGGTTGTTATCAGCTTTGAATACACATGCATCCGCTTCGGTACATTGTAAACCAAATGCATTCAAAAAGTTCTTAAAGCGTATATTCCAACATCTTGGACTTTGTTTAACAAAATTATGTGCAGAAAACTGGTCGTTATGGAAGTTCCAGATGAAGGTCATTCTAAATGCCTTGGAAGTAGGTGAGATAGTTTCAGGCGAATGGACGAAACCAAGTCTACCTATAAAAAAGTCGGCAGCAGAGACCGACGAGGATGCCAAAGCACGTTGGCAAAGGCATACAAACGCTTGGCAAAAAGCGGACGGTAAATGTCAGAAAATAATAGTTACCTCAGTGGACGATGGTCCATTACAATATTTGATTAACTGTAAGACTGCATTGGAAATGTGGGAGAAACTGCTGAGTATTTACGAGCAGAAGTCTGAGGCAAGTTTACATTTGCTTCAACAACAATTTTTCAGTTATTCAAAGGAGTCGACAGATGACATGTCGACGCATATTTCTAAATTGGTCAATTTAGGAAGGAAACTGAGAGTAGCGGGTGAACCAGTTACGTATAACATGGTTATGACAAAAATACTAATGACACTACCAAAAGAGTATAATCATTTTTACAGTGCTTGGGATTCAGTCCCAACGGGAAGTAAAAATATAAATAATTTGACTAGTCGATTGAAGAATCACGGGTTATCCAGATCAAAGGTGAAGTTGGTGAACAAGAGAAATCGAGTGCATTTCCGGCCAAATTTCAAAACAGATCTGATGGAAGAAACGGCAGTCGCAATTATGGAAAAGGTAAAAATCAATTTACTAATAAAAGTAATATTAAGTGTTATTACTGTGGTAAACTAGGTCATTATAAAAGAGACTGTAGAAATTTTCTACAAAGTGTACACGGTGGTAAAACCGGTACTATAGGTGCGAACTTGAACGCATTCGTAAGCGAGTCAAGAATAAATAATATTGCAACAGATACGTGGGTACTAGACTCGGGCGATTCGGATCATATGAGCGCAAATCGAGAGTGGTTTTCAAGTTATGAATCACTGGACAACACTCAACAAATCACTATAGGTGATGGGACAAATCTGTATGCAGCAGGTAGAGGTAATATTAATATATTATCATACGTAAACGGTAATTGGAATAAAAATTACATGGCAAACGTGTTGCACGTGCCAGGACTAAAATTTAATTTATTTTCGTGCTGAGCCGCGATTGATAAAGGTTTAGTAATGACGTCAGATAGTAAGACGTGTATGTTAACTAAACAGGGGAAACCCGTATGCTCAGGTAAGAGATGCGGAAGGTTGTTTGAGTTAAACATCAATGTCGAAGTACCGACAAACGGGTACGCGACTGTAGCTGTCGAAAACAGGTTGTCTGTTTGGCACGAGCGCATGGCACATCAGAATTTACAGTACGTAAAAAGTTGTTTGGCGAAACACGAAATAGTATGTTCGGCCAAGGACGACGAATTTATGTGCAGCAGTTGTATAATAGGTAAACAAAGTCGTAAATCATTTAGTAAAAGTAATACAGAGTATCACAATGTCGGTGATTTAATTCATGCAGACCTATGTGGACCAATGGAGGTAAGCTCTATAGGCGGTTCAAAATACTTTTTGTTATTCAAAGACGACTACTCGCATTATAGAACGGTATATTTTATTAAAAATAAATATGATGTTAAAAATATTTTTGAGACGTTCATAAAAAGTGTTGAAACAGAAACAGGTTCTAAGGTCAAAATATTACGAACGGATAATGGATTAGAATTTGTAAATAAAGAAATTACGGGTATTTTACAAAAACAAGGGATTCGACATCAGTTAACAGTTCCCTACACACCACAGCAAAATGGAAAAGTGGAACGGGAAAATCGTACAATAGTAGAGTCAGCGAGGACAATGATTTGTGCGAAAAATTTGGATGTATCACTTTGGGCGGAGGCGGTAAACACGGCTGTCTACACGCTTAATCGAACAGGAACCAGTTCAATTAAAAATAACTCACCATACGAGTTATATTATAAGGTAATGCCAGACATTAAACACTTACGAGTTTTTGGTACTGTCGTATATACACACATACCAAAGCAAAAACGTAAAAAGTGGGACCCTAAAAGTGAAAAAGGAATATTTGTTGGCTATTCGGATAACACGAAAGGTTATCGTGTGTATTATTCGAAAACAAATTGAATTTCAATGTCTAGAGATATTATATTCGAAAACGAAGGTAATAAATTGGAAAATATAATTGCAGACAAATTAGAATTCACAGATACTCAGACTAAAGGCCAGGGCGATCCGGTCAAGGTCGAATTGACGACGGTCGAAAACAGGAGTTATCCTAATTAGAATATTCTTCACCGACGATAGAATCACCTGCTTTTTATGCAAATCCACTGGCCACACCTCTAACAATTGCAAGAAAATTAATGTCAATCCCCAAACCGCTACTCCACCCATACAACCTGAACTTGTGGAAGAACCGACTATGGAAGAACCCAGCTTATATCCTCATACTAGCATAAGTACTCCAGAAATAAATATACCCTCCCCATCCCCAAAAAAAAATCCTAATACATCACACATGCCCCTCCAAACAATGGAAGGAATCTCAGAAGACCATCAAACCAATGATACATCTCAGTCCCCCTCCCACAACCAGGCCGAAAAAACCGAGATAAACTTCAATGCACCTTGTGAACCACATAAAAGACACTTCTCCGAAAACTCATCTACAACATTACCTACTTCTCCCCCTAAGGCAAACTTAAACGCCGACAGAAGCAGGAATAGCTCCAAAAAAGCTAAAGTAGATAGATCCCGTTCCAATTCCTCATCTAAGACAGCCGACAAAATATCCGATGGGCTCAAACCAGCAGAGGACATCTTCTCCAATGAATCCCCCATTTCGTTACACCAATTCAAATACGTTCTGGAGAACTTTACCAACAAAAAACTTAACATCCACAATATCTGTAAAGACATCAACTCGGATATTACATCGCTTATGCTCTTGATCGATTCAATACGACCTAAAGTCACTGAACGTACCACCAAATCTCATCTCACCAAACTGGCCAACCTTTTATTCCAGTCACTTCCACCACTTCAAGACAATTAACATCATCCACGACACCAATCAGCTCACACTCAGTACTATCACCACTCCGCGCCTAGTTAACTAGTCACAACTTATCAATACAAGAGCAAAATCTTATCTTTAAAAACAATTAACATGTCAGCTAACATTATACAATGGAACATAAACGGGTTCTACAGCAAATTAGAAGAACTCCAACTAATAATCAAAGACCACAACCCCACAATCATATGTCTACAAGAAACCAATTTTAATACTAAAAGCAGTCCCGCTCTTCTTCACTTCAATATTTTCCAAAAAAAACAGAAATGTATGCAATAGATCGAGCGGAGGAGTCGCTATTCTGGTCAACCACAATTTCCCCACCCAAGAAATTACACTCCACACTGATTTAGAAGCCATAGCACTCTCAATCACACTTCCCCAGCATAACCTTAACTCTGTGTAACATTTATATACCCAACCAAAAAGATTTTACACTCTACGATATAGAGCATATCATCCAACAACTTCCCAACACGTTTGTAATTGTGGGCGACTTCAATAGCCACAGCGAAACTTGGGGTTCATACAAAACCGACTACAGAGGTAGAATAATCGAAGAGCTACTCTCAAACGACAGTCTTATTATATTAAACAATGGACAACCCACCAGAATAAATCCTTCTAACGGACATTCGTCAGCTATAGATCTATCCATCACCAACGCGTCCCTGTCCCACAAACTAGAATGGAACACTCTCCCTGATATACAGCGTGATTTTTTTTATCGAAGAACACTCATTATTTCAAAAAGTATTAATGTTTAAGAAAATATTTTTTTACATAGTTTCAAGTTGTTAAAAAACAATATTTTTATTAAAAAATTATATTTTTAAATATTTTTTATCCTTTTAATTTTTTAAGTTTTTTACTTTTTTGAATAACAACATCTAATTTTAATTTGATATTCAAAAACAGAATATTTTTCTGATTATTTTAATACATAAAAATTGAATTTAGGGCAAGTAGTTTATGAGTTATAAGTATTTAAAGTTTAGATGAGCGGAGTAGATGACAAACATTTCGCGGGGTAACCCCGTACCACTCTACTCCGCTCATCTAAACTTTAAATACTTATAACTCATAAACTAATTGCCCTAAATTCAATTTTGATGTATCGAAATACTCAGAAAAATATTCTGTTTTTGAATATCAAATTAAAATTAGATGTTGTCATTCAAAAAAGTAAAAAACTTAAAAAATTAAAAGGATAAAAAATATTTAAAAATATAATTTTTTAATAAAAATATTGTTTTTTAACAACTTGAAACTATGTAAAAAAATATTTTCTTAAACATTAATACTTTTTGAAATAATGAGTGTTCTACGATAAAAAAATCACCCTGTATATAGCAGCGATCATATCCCTATAGAAATATCGATCACCCCACCGTTGGACAACTCCCGCCTTAATTACCCTCCTATGTGGAGAATAAAAAACGCTAACTGGAATCTATTCTCATCTACCTTGATGGCAAATACCCCCTCTTTACCGCCTCCTTCCAGAACGAGCATCACCACTGATGTAGCAAACTTTACCGCCCTTATTCAAGATACAGCTAAAATGTCCATAGGCGAATCTTCAAATAAGACTACACATAGACCCAGAGTACCATGGTGGAACGATGACATCAAAAAATCCATCCAAGTCAAAAACAAAGCACTAAAAACATTTCAAACCTCCAAGACCCAAGAAGATTTTATCGCCCTCAAAAGATGCAAAGCACGCACAAGATTCCTCGTAAAAAACAGCAAGGCTTCAAGTTGGAAAAACTTCGTGTCCAGCATACATAACCAAACGGACTCTTCCATTGTTTGGAAAAAAATTAAATCCATAAAAGGGACCAATAGATCTAACGTCATAAATCTACTCATTGACTCAAAACTCTCCACATCACCTTATGACGTAGCCAATTCTCTGGGACGTATATTCCATGAAAACTCTTGCAATGCTAACTATGACCAAGATTTCTTAAACTTCTCGCAATTCTATGCCGACCCAGTCAACACAGTAGATCCTCTCGACTCACAGCAATCCCTACTCAACTCTCCACTGAAGATCGAGGAACTTGAAGACGCCCTTCACAATTGTAAAAGTAAATCTCCTCTCCCCGATGGGATCCCCTAGTCCTTCATCAAAAACTTCCCAAAAAACACCTTAAACCACCTCTTAGCCATCTACAACTTAATTTGGGATAGCAACGCCTTCCCTGAATCATGGAAACACGGTTATGTTATCCCCATACTCAAGCCTAACAAATATAAATTCTTAGCAGAAAGCTACCGCCCCATTTGCCTACTTAACACCTTATGTAAATTACTCGAAAAAATAGTCAACCGTCGACTCATATGGTTTATTGAAAACCTCAACTTTCTCACCCCCGAACAAAATGGATTCCGATGTAACAGAAGCACAATGAACAACCTTCTAACCATTAAAAATGAACTTCATTCTTCCTTAAACAATAAACAAAACTTGGGAATGATCAGCTTTGATATAGTCAAAGCATATGACACGGCATGGAGACCCAGAATATTAAATAAACTCAACAAAATCATAGCCAAAGGATACATGCTAGATTTCATCTCAAATTTCCTCAACCACCGCACCTTTCAAGTAAAAACCTCCAACACGCTTTCAGACACCTTTCTCCAAGAAAGTGGGGTCCCACAGGGGTCCACTATCTCTGTAACTCTTTTCCTGATCGCTATCAATGATATATCTGAAGGAATTTCACGCCCAAACATACCTCTACTATTCGCAGACGACTTCACTATTCTCTGCCGCAGTACTAACGTTAATTCTATTCAATCGATACTTCAAGACTCCACGAACAAACTAACGTCCTGGTCAAAAACTTCCGGCTTCCGTTTTTCTCTGGAAAAAACCAACCTTATAGTTTTCAGCCACAAGAGGAATAAGAAGAAAATACACATCAACTTCGGAGACCAAGTCGTAGAAAACCAACCCAATGCTAAAATACTGGGCATCATTTTTGACCATAAAGCTTCATGGACCCCTCATATTTTCAACCTAAAGAACACTACCACACCTAGACTCAACATCATAAAAACCCTAGGTCATACCTCATGGGGAGCCAAATCTCAAACCCTTCTTAAGATACACAAAGCATTCATACTATCGAAACTGGATTACGGCGCTCCAATCTTCTCATCTGCGAAACTCACTAAACTTAAAATACTGCAGACTATCCACAACTCGGGAATCCGACTTTCCATCGGTGCCTTCCGCTCAAGCCCCATAAAAAGCATCTTAAATATTGCTGGAATCCCCTCCTTAGAAGTACGGTGGAGAGAACAAACCCACAAATTAGCAGCAAGAATTTCAAGATCCCCCCAAAATCATATTCATCACCCTAAACATACATTCAATCACTCATTCATAAAATACGACCTCGATTATTATAATCCCACATGAAAAACCCCTATGTCCCCCATGGCAGTTCAGCATGAATATCAACATCGACTTACATCAATTCCCCAAAAACTCAACCTGTCCTCACATTTTCAAGAATGCATTCAGAGACTTCTGTTCACACACCTACCCACAAACCCACATATATAAAGATGCCTCCATCATCGAAGGGCGAGTCGGGATGGCTATCATATGCGATGAAACTACAATACAATGGAAACTTTCAGACAAATGTTCGATATATACAGCAGAAACCCTGGCGATCCTCAAAGCTATCGAGTTCATCATCTCTGAAATAAATGACAACAATATTACAATATTTAGTGACTCCCTCTCCGCTCTTACTAGCCTCCAAAATCTGTATTCCCCGTCTGATATCGTCAGAAAAATCCAAAACACCCACTACATAGCAAAACAACAGGACAAAAACATCACATATTCTTGGATCCCTGGTCACTGTAATATAGACGGCAACGAACTAGCAGATACAGCCGCCAAACTCGCTCACACACCCCCAAATTCTCTCTCCTTACCCTTTTTCTCCCTCAACGACATAAAGAGGGTCATCGAAAAGGATACACTACTTCACTGTCAAAAGGAATGGAATGAAATGTCAACCAAACTTAACGAAATCAAGAGAACCATCATACCGTATCCACCTCCAGATAACATCTCAAGAAAACTTGAGACCTCTATAAACCGTCTCAGAATTGGTCACACCCACCTTACACACTCCCACTTAATGAAGAAGGAAGACCCCCCAGTTTGCACATGCTGCGGAACACCCCTTACTGTGAAACACATCTTAACCGAATGCAAAGCTTACGACAAAGAAAGAAGGCTATACCAAATATCCAACCACCTCGCCGAAGCACTCAATCCGGACCCCAACAATATACACAAGATCATACAATTTCTCATGCAAACGAATCTTATAAACAAACTGTAAATTCTAAATAATACCATCACTTAACCTGTCTCATAATTATTACTATCTTGTCTTGTTTTAAATACTAAATTACTTTGTATACCTTTCAAATATTAATGTAATATGTAAATATACTTAAAGACAATAATGTACTGTTACATCCAATGGCCATAGACGCCGCGGATAGTTGTTTAATAAAAAAAAAAAAAAAAAAAAAATATCAGTATAATATATGTGTGGTAATATAATATGGGTAAACGTGGAACACCCCTGAGCTGCACAAGTGCAGATTTGGATGATGTCTTTAACTGATTTAGGGTATTCGATGATTTGAAGGACCAGTTCGATAAATTGTACTCGTAATGATTGTATCTACCGAACAGATTGACGGCGTCAAGGATAGGCAACCAAAGTTCCATGCACTATTAACGTTTCAGAATTGACCATATGAAAACGCCTACTTCCAAGATATAGGCGGTGTTTACGTTAATTTAACAAAGCCATTAGAAAAACGTTTGTATAGAGTGGATCGTGTGTGTAATGCGTAGGAAGAGACGGTGAACAGCGGGGAGAAAAGAGTTGCCCATTGTGCGTGCTGTACGTTGTCACCGTTATAGATGTAATGACGGAAATGCTGACGCCAGCAGCATGAACACTGATGTTGAGAAGAACTGCGGACTCTCTGAGCTTCGATCTCGGCACCAGTAGTGTAGAGCCACTACTTAGTGATCTATGTTCACCTAGAGTGTGAATCTTGAAATTTGAATAGAGCGATGTAATAAAGATCCTTGTTTACGAGCGTGCGAACTCTACGTCGAGCAACGGAATGAGAAGAAAGTCTTCGCAAGAATTTTGTAGTGTAACGTTTTCTCTTCACCTGACCCTTCGTATGCTTCTTGGGTGCCGTTCTGTTTATATTTGCGAGGTCTCGGGACTCTACCTCGGAGTGTGATATTATTACTAGGGATCAGGGTTACCTTATGTGAAGCAAAGGACTAAACGTATATATATATATATATATATATATATGATTATATGAATGTAGGTATCTGTTATAATTAATACTACATCATATTATTACAATCTTATAATATAAACTAGGATTACCGATAGGGCTGTGGTGTGTCGTAGGTGCTGATATCCAATGTCGGTTGAGCTGGTCGTCCGTGGGTGATCTTCAAGTCCATGTCACCCATCGACTGCTACTATCGACCATCCACTTTCAACTATCAACTATCAACTCTATCTATCGACTCTAAAACTATCGACTGCCAGGAGTCTCGGTCGGCAGGGATGGGCAAGATACTCAAAAATCAGTATCGAGATAGTAGATACTAGATACCTGGATTTGGAGTATCGCGATACTAGATACTCGATACTTGGCTTTGGACTATCGCGATACAAGATACTCAATACTCGATACTCAATACAAATTTAATAAAATTAGTCACTGGATTTTAAAAAATTATGTTTATTATTGTGGGTATGGCCACTTCATTAAGTAATTAGAATGAAAAATAAAATAAAAAACATTGACACTTTCAGTAATAATAATACATTAGTGATTAGTAATAAAACAAAATAAAATAAATCAATTACGGCATTACGTAATCTTGTTATCGTCTAGGTACGATTCTACCAAAAATAACCACAATACGATTACATAACAATTAAATAATAATAATTCTACATTAAAAATTATATTTACTTGGTATTGTCGTATTGAATTATATAAATAATAAAACTAATTTTAGTATAATAACAATTTAATTTCAATAGTATACATTAAAAAAATTTCAATAGTAATAGTAACATAACATCATTCATTTATATAGTTAATTTATCTTTGTTTCCTTTTAAATATACAAGTTTTTCAAAGGTTATATCGGATAATTTATTTCTGGTAGGATTATTAATAAATCCTGCCATGGAAAACAATCGTTCTACGGGTGCTGAGGAGCATAAGCTGGTATTAAATCTAATAAAACGTTTTTTTATAATTGGATAATTGTTTAGAATATTTAACGATTTAGCCTTATCATTAAAAAAAGTAACTACTTCCAGTAAAGTAACTACTATTGCATAGTAGAAAAATAAGGTACAGTCTTACAGATGTAAAGTCCAATTAAAAGTACGTGTGTAACATAATATTACCTATATTTTATATACAACCAGTACACCACTAACTTTTAAAAAATGGTTTCTGACGAGTAAAAATAATCGTAAACAATTAATTTTTTAAAGTATCGCATTAATGTATCGAGTATCTTTCGATGAAATTAATTCATGAAATACTCGATATGTACGGGTCGGTAGCATATAATAATAATATGCGCACCCCGGGCACCTAATTGCTCACCACTAACACCTAGGACAGTTCTTAAATGTGAATACTAGCTGGGTGTGTAGTGGTGTAATAGCTCGAACAGCAGTGGTCGGGATTGCCGGGCAAATACTGTTGAGCTACGTAATGCGTGTAGTGTGTCTATGTGTATTATTTGTGTGTTATGTGTGTATATAATATGTGGGTGTGTGTACAATAAGACAATAATAATAAAATGGTAACACGGTTTTTGGTAATAAGTTGCTGTTGCTGTGTAATACACAAGAATAATGACACAAATATATAAGAAATCACAGCAACACAATAGGTATAAAACAAGGATATCAATAATATTATGGCCCTTCTGGCCCAACAAATATAATAAATAATAACGTGCCAGCTATTTGACCTATGGCTGGTATATAAATATAATAATAAATAATAAATAATAAAACTCACAATTTATCGGTGCTCTGCTGGCCAGCCGCTACCTAAGCTATATAATAATAACAAATAATTTGGTAATTGACACATACAAAACACACAACAGTGGCGATTAGCGCACACTAAAAATTAATATAATACAAAAAAAAAACAATATACGAAGTTGTGGCGATTCGCGCCCTCAAATAGAACAATATAAAATATTTCTGGCTATTCGCGCCCACAAAATAAAACAATATATATTATTTCTGGCGATTCGGGCTCACAAAGGAAAAACAATATTTAATAAACCAAAAACGGCGATTTGCGCACGTGAAAGCAATATAATTTTTATTCTGCGTTGACACCGGTGCGCGAAAGTGAACTACGGCGGCTCTGTTCAATAATATTTGCATAGACGGCGCGGCGGCGTGCGATAACGTTTAATCTACATATTATATAACTCACAAGACACATTCAATACAAAAATAAAACAATACAAATAAAGTGATATGTGTGTGTGTGAGACCAGCTGTTCCTCCTTATGCAGTGATAATTAAGACATAAAAATAATATTATTATGTTGCGGTGGCAACACGATACATTGACTAAAAATGTATCGCGATACAAGATACTCGATACTTCACATAATTGTATCGAGATATAAGATACAAGATACAAATGTATCTAAGATACGTATCTTAGATACTTGTATCGAAGATACGGCCCAACCCTGTCGGTCGGTCATTAACACGACGAGTGGAAAACTCTACTCAGCATAATATAGTCATGCTCAACGTAGGGAGTAATGTACGATGTCGATGACGACAATCGTTACAGTTGTAACAAAAGCACCTTTTCCATTACACCAATAGAAAACAACAACGGCCATTTCAACCATAACCTCGTACATAATATTATACGGGGGTGATCCTTGGATTTATTTTTAGAGGGGTTTGGGTTGAGTATTGCCGACTTTCAACGATAAATCTGCCGACTGTAAACTAAATGTTTAATAATTAGCACCTAATTACATTTTCCTATAGTAATTATTAGGAATCAAATAGTTATGAAATTGAATATTTTTTTCTATTTATTAATTTTAATGCTAACCTAGATACAAATTTGAATCGTATTCTACTGAACCAAAAAATACTGTTTTTATTTATCATATTATATGGTCTTTATTTTAGATGCATATTTCGATATTTTAAGAATATAAATGCAGACTTTCTTAATAAATGTACAGCAAATTTAAAAACATGATTGAAAAAGGTGGGCAAGTGGGTGTCGATCTGATATACAGTAGGTTACAAGGAGGGTCACTGTAATGGATGGTGTTCGATTTGAATTCAATCATGTAATATCATTGTATAAAAAAAAACAATTCTGAGCGAAGACGGTCAGGCAGCTAAGTACCTAATGGATATTGTGATATGATTAATTTGGAATTATTATAGGTACCATAGATAAGTATATAATATCTTATACCTAGACTGACATACCGTCTCCACTCTGAATCGTTTTTCTTATATAATGATATTATATCATTGAATTCAAATTCAATACCATCCATTATACAGTGACCCACTTGTAACCTACTGTACAGCAGAGCACCATTTTTATTATTAAAGTTCTCAAGCATATAGCAACTTGCATAGCTTAATTCAAAATACTATAATAATAAGTTTAATAACTTGCTATACTTGTTAGTATACAAATAAATAAAATAAAATTATAAATTGTCAAGTATGAAAAAGTTCTAGAATTAGAACCTTTTCATCCAAAAATAAAAAAAAAGTATTAAGTTAGTACTATTATTTGTATAATTTTTAGCTAAATCCTTTTCAGAATAATTCTTTCTCATTTCTCCCAACCTTCTAACACAAAACAATGTAATAATTATGATAACATTTGGAGATTTAGAACATTTTACTTTTTTTTTTAAAAAAACCATCGATAATGATCGTATAATAATCAATGCTTTTAAGATGCGCCTTTTAATTCTAAAATAATATCTGTTAAAAATTACGTTTGAATAAATAATTTAAAATCTTTTCATTCTATATACATGAATGGTTTCTTTGGTATTCTAAAAATATTATTAAACTTAATTATTTGTTAATTAAAATCAATAGGTACAACGGATAATGATATATTTTTAGATTCTGAGCCGACCGAGAAAACTATTGGTTTTACAATGGTGTTAATTTTTTTTTTTTATCCTGTATAGTATAAAATATACATATATAAAATACAGTGTATACAAAATGTCTACCAGAAGGTTTGATTTCAATATATAGTACCTTATCTTTTAGAAAATTGGATCAAGATGGTACTTAGAGAGGTCGATTTTCTCAATAGTTATTTAATGGGACGAGAAAAATTACCGACAAATTACAAAAAATGGTATTTTAATTTCTAACGCTTTGTTTATCACCATTGAAACGAATAAAAATATATAATATTATAATATCAATTCAACTTACAGGCCATAATAAATAATAACGATATAAAATATCCAGCCTGACAAACCGTCCCCGCTCAGAATCGTTTTTCTTATACAGTCATATTATATCATTGAATTCAAGTTTAATAAAATCCATCATACATCGATCCACTTTCAACCTACTGTACGGCAGAGCGATATCCACTAACCATCTTTTTTTATTTTATTTAATAATTCTTATTAACGGTAAGTGAATTCAATAAAAATAAATAAATTGTACCTATGTTCTAAATTAATTCATATTATTCAAAACATAACAAATAAATGCTTGATTATCCATATTGTTGATAGTTTGGCTACGATAATGATAATCCAAAATTGAATAATATTTATAATTTGAAGTAGTTGCAGTTCTGTAACGTATTGATTAAAATATATGTAAGTGCATATATCAACAACACAATAATAAGTGCTATTTCTAGTAATTTAAGAACATTTGAGTTTTTATTCCGAACCAATAATCTAGACGGTTCAACGGTATACGAAATATCAATTAAGGCCATACACTTGGATACAAATAAAACGGCGGAGTACGATTGCGCGCGTTTTACCTTTTTAGGTATACGATTGCGCGCAGTGCCCGAATAACAAAAGACAACATTTTAATTACTCAAAGGCGTACGATTGCGCGTCAAATTGGGTGCGACGTTGCCAAATGTATTACGTAAATAATAAAAATACAAAAAGTTAATAATATAAAAAAAATGTTATTTAAAAAAAAATTAAAAAATTAACGTAAATAATAAAAAATAAAAAAAGTTAAAAAAAAAATAATACAAAATAAAGGAATTTAATAATTGAAAAAATATAATACTCGTAAATCAATATTTATATTAAATTTTAAACCCCCGATACCTATTTCCAACTATGGCCAAATACTTTAGTAAATTTTTTTGGTGTTTTATTGTTTACATAATGTTTGTGTTCATTTTTCAAATTTTCAATTTTCCTTGATTCTTCATTCGATTTTGGTTTTATTATACCTTTGGAAATGGTTAATAATTTGGTAACTGTTTCTGCCTGAGGTTCCATAAGGGTAGCTATAATGACAAATATTGGTGGATGAGCACTATTAAACTGTGCATTATATGTACTATGGAAACTTTCAGCCCCGTTTGTAGTCCTAAAAATAAATAATATAATATTATAGTTAACACATTTTTTTTTTAAAACTATTATTAGAACCGAACACAACTGATAGTTAATTGATATAGTCACATCATGCACGATTATAGTATAGGTATATTCGTACATGTATGGACATTTACAATAAAGATAATATTTTTGATAATATAACCAATTCATTCTTTAGTGATGGGAAGTTTGTCTAATATCGGCAAAAATAAGTAATAAATAATCTACTATAATTTACTATGGTATCCTACGGATTTACCATGGACCTATATATTTGGCAACGTTGCTTAAAAGTTAAAATAATATAGCGCGCGCAATCGTACGCTTAAAAAGGTACCGCTGATAAGGACCGCGAGCAATCGTATCGCGCCCAAATAAAATGGGTTTTAAAGTTATGTAAATCAGTGGCCAGTTTGATAAAGTCTGTACCAAAACTGAAATTAAAATGTAAACTTAGCTCCTATTTAAACCGTAAATATTTTTAGCAATAAAATAATAACGTCAGTCAAATTAATGGCAAACATCATTATTTATTTATTTACTAGCTGATTGTCATATGCAAAACTAATAAATTATTTATTGGTACCTAAATTGTTAGGTACTCGTTGGATAGCATACAACAAGTAATTTAAATTTATTAAAAATATTTTTAATGAAATATTGTCTATTTCGTAGAAAACGATTAAATCATCAGTATATAACAGGTAGAGAATATGTACCGAACTATTAACATAAACAAATCCTATTATATAAAATGTAGAAATACGTGGATTGTTACAGGAGAAAACACATTATGAAAGCTGTAATGAACCAATCACTAAGCAAGGGCAGGTAGGTTAGTCTGGTTGACTGGTTGTGATATTATATTTATGCAACGGTAGTGTTTTTGTTGTAGTATGATAGGTTTAGGTCTATTTTATCTCTATTAAATTGAGTTATTTTTTATTCAGTCACTTGTTTTAATTGTCCATCTCAGGTGGTTTTATAGACTATCTGACTACATGAGTTATCCATTATATCAGTTTGCTCTCACAATGACACTTAAATTGTTTACAGGGGAATTTGAATATACTATCCTAAACCACTGTTTGGTCTTCTAGGAACTATCATGGACCTCCGGAAAGAAAAAACAAGTTGTAGTTACAGCATTACCACATAAGTACCTGCTACCAAGACTCTACGAATCCAAGCTACGTTTCTATTGATACACCACACTCTGCGGATGAAAAATCCACAAAATAAATCATAACTATATTGCTTACAGAGATTCTGAACTAGGAAAATAACAATAAAACTCATTAAAAACTATTATGCAATTCTGAGAGATGTGCAAGATCTGAACTTGGCAAAATATCAATTGATTGAACATTTTTGGTCTAGAGTATCAGTCTATTAGCACCCCCGTGAAAAACTGATATTTGGACTTTGAGGATGTGTATAAGTATGAAAATGAGTATAACACAATTTAAAACAATTTGAAAATATTGTGACTTTATTTTTTTTTATGTTTTAATAACTACTACAAAAACTCGTGAAGAACTATGCATTAAATGTTTAAACTCTTTAACTAATGAATAAAAAATACAAAAAAATAAAAAGTGTATAATTAATACCTCGCTCAAAAAGAGTCAAAAAATAAAAAAAAAATTATAACATGTGTAGAAAATGTTGATACTGATATTTATAGAAAAAGTCAAGGTTATTCAGCTGTCCGTTGTTACTATTGAAATAAACATATATATACTATTTACTTAATTAAATTTTCTTAGACGTAAAATTTGCAAAAAAAGAATAAGTATCATTATTTAATTTCAATATCATTGGGTGATCTTTCATCTGTATTAATGTGATTATTCCACTAATCAATAATACCAGTATCTGTAAACAAACAAAACAAATTATAAACTAAGTATATTCTGTAACAGACTCTTAGAATCCCCAAAATGTAATACACATATTTTAGAACTCTAGACATTTTTGTTTTTTTTTTACTTAATAGACTAATGATATGACCACTAAATCTCTATTCTCGATTAGTGTTCCAATGTGAACAAGTATAGGTCAAAATATATTGTTATCGTCAATATTCTGTGAAGATAAAACGATTAAGAACCAGTGGATTTAATATACAAAAGAATAAATCAAACGAAATAGAATCATACAGTTCTGATATTATTAAAGGTGAACAAAAAAAAAAACGATTACTTACAGATGTAACGAGATTTAAATTGATTTCAAAAAACCCAAATGCCGAAATTCGGTCCGAATCACAAACTGATATTTGATTTATAAACATTTTGATCTGAACAATAAACAATATATAATTAGGAAATAAATAATCATATATCTCTATTGTACAAAATATATAAATAAATTATATCATTTTTACCTGTCGTTTTATGTCAAAGTGTAAATTTGAAATTCTATATAATCTTAGATATGATATAATTTTCAATCTCTGTTAAAATAATTTTAAAATATGGTTTTTGTTGTTAATGCATGGCAATAGTTGTTTAAATAAAATAAAAAATATATACTGGAAAAGCAGATTGTTATACTATAATTATTATACGAACCTAATTAATTGTGTATTATATTAAAATATTATTCTGCATACATAGAAAAACTCATTTATACGATTATTATATAATGTTTAAATAAAACAAAATACATAAATATGTAACTACATCAAAATACATAAACATATAAAAATTGAACTACAAATAAAATTAAATATAAATATCATAACAATATACCTAGTAGAATAATATTGTACTGTGGTTATTTATTTCCAGAAGGGCCTCATCTCGTAACTATGAAATAATATTTTATTTAAGATGTTAATACATCTAAATTGGAAAAACTTGAAGTAGTAATAATCTTAGTTATTTATATTAATGTACCTACCTACTATATAGTATATTAATGAACATTAAATATAAAATTGATGTTATTTTAAGTCCACAGTTTTCATGGTTTTGTTTGAATATATGCAAATGATTATTTTTTTATTGCAATCTTAATTATCTTTGAGTTGCCTACCTTCTCGTTTATAAATGAAGCGAAAATGATAATAGACATCAGAAACGTGATGATTTGTACATTGAACATCAATGGTAATATTCGTGAATAATTGTTGGTTGAATAAGAACCGGATAATGCTCTATTGTTGATAATTATATAAATACTGAAAAGCATATTGATAAAGCTGAATATGAATAAACCCAAAAGCATTCTACCGTAACCTAGAGTAAACATTTTTAACAAATCACAGAGTTCAGCGTGTAGCAGTCGTGTGTTTTCCATAAAAACCACAATTTCGATGTGTGTCCATTGGTCGGAGATGGGGACTAAGTCGGCAGGTAGACATTTCCATATATCGTTTAACGTCTGGAATCTGGCATACATATTTTGAAGAAAGAAACACGAAGATATCGTAATTACATAATCCATAATAAATGGTACAGTGAATATTAAATGTTGTATCCTCAACGCAATGTTTCCTATTTTAAACGAATTAAAATATATTTGTAAAAATTTAAAACCAATAAAGTATGTGAACAACGAAATAAGAATTGTATTCCAATGTTTTTTTGTCCATGTACGTTGAGGGATCAACATATTTGTTGAAAGTGGTGTAATTGTTTGATCAAACTCGACAATTCCATTAATAAATCTAAAAATAAAAATAATTATGAATAATATTAATGTTACAATTAAATATTATGATAATATCTCACACTTCATGTATTTAATTTGAGTAACTGCCCTGATTATTGTAAAAATATTTATCGTGCATATTTATCGAACTTAGTGTAGCTATATGTAATAGGTAAGTATAATATCTTATTTTCGTTTATTAATATTGAATACTAGTTCAAAAATGATGCTATTATACCTTTATGATATAATATTAAAGTATTAAACATTATTATGATTCAACCTTCATGTTCTTAGCAGTGAAGGAATTTTTTTTACAATATTACGTATGTACAATATTTGTTTTATAAATACATATTTTGAAAAAGACAAAATACTTTAATATTCAGTTTAGAGGTAGGATTCTGGTAACTATATATTTTATGATGGGTCATTATAATACACTATATCTTGTGATTTTATATAATTGGAGAAAATAAGAAAAAAAAGCCTTGATGGGTGATATTAATTAAATTATAATAGATTATTAATGGAATACGTATAATTTATAATTCCAATTACTCATGAGATATGTATAAACACATTGAGAAGCATTTATTAATATTTAGGTTTATGCCAAATCAGATAAATAAAATGCAATATAATATTTCCTTTTGTAGTTTTAAAGTATTTTTTTGAAGAAATACAACTTACAAGTATAGATTTCTAAATGGTCTTAAAAAAAAAAAAAAAAAAAACAGATAGTGGCATATTTTAATAAACGTATAAATTCCATAATTATTTTATAAAATAAACTCGATATATGGGATTAATGAAAACATTACTGAGGAGTCAATGAAGGAATTGATACAGTTCCTAATTTATTTTATCATGGCACATGATAGGCACGATATTTGAGTGCATAACAACAACACAATAATACGTGCTATTGTAGTTATATGTAATGGGTAAGTATAATATCTTATTTTCGTTTATTACTATTGAATACTAGTTCAAAAATTATGCTATTATACCATTTTGATATAATATTAAAGTATTAAACATTATTATGATTCAACATTCATGTTCTTAGCAGTGAAGGAATTTTTTTTTACAATATTACGTATGTATAATATTGGTTTTATAAGAAATACAAGTATAGATTTCTAAATAGTCTTAAAAAAAAAAAAAACAAAACAGAAAGTGGCATATTTTAATAAACGTATAAATTCCATAAACATTTTATAAAATAAACTCGATAAATGGGCTTTTGAGGAGTCTATAAAGGAATTGATACAGTTCCTTATTTAGTATGAACTATAGACTTGATTCAACTGAGAGCTATTATTAAGATTATCAATGTATTAATGAATTTCTCATTATATCACTGGTAAGTTAAATTAATACAAAGAAATAAATTGTACCTATGTAATAGACTAATTTATATTTTTTAAAACATAATAAATATATAGGTATTTACTTGATTATCAATATTGTCGATAGTCTGGCTGCGATAATGGTATTCCAAAATTGAACAATATTTATAATTTGCAATATATGAATTTCTGGCTCATATTGATTAAAATATATGCGAGTGCATATCAACAACACAATAATACGTGCTATTTCTAGTAACTTAAGAACATTTGAGTTTTTATTCCGAACCAAAAACCCAGACGGTTCAACAGTATATGAAATATCAATTAAGCCCATACACTTGGATACAAATAAAATGGGTTTTACGGTTATGTGAAAATTAGTGGTCATTTTGATAAAGTTTGTACCAAAACTGAAATTAAAGTGTAAATTATAGTTCCTATTTAAACCGTAAATATTTTTAGCAATAAAATAATAATGTCAGTCAAATCAATGCCAAACATCATTATTTATTTATTTACTAGCCGATTGTCATATGCAAAACAAATAAATTACTATTTGGTAAATTGTTAGGTACTCGTTGTAGAACATATAGTAAGTAATTTTAATTTATTAAAAACGTTTTTAATTAAATATTGTCTACTTCGTCCAAAACTATTAATTCATCAGCATATTAAAGTAGAGAATATGTACCGAACTATTAATTTAAACAATGGCAATTATATACAATTTAGGATTACGTAGAGGGTTACCGGAGAAAACACTTTATGAAAGCTGTAATGAACCATCAATCACTAAGCAAGGGCAGGTAGGTTTGTCTGGTTGTGATATTATATTTTATGCAACGGCAATTAATGGGCCTCGTTACTGCCGTCAATTTTAACTGAAAAGTATTGACAAAATTAAACCTAGTTAAGTTTAGTCTTTTATCGTACATGGGTTTTCTTATCGATTTTATATATGAATGTGGCACTTCAAAATCTGTTGCCATCAGCTCAGATCTGATATTTTTTGATGGTCTAATTAAAATTGAGTCATCTGCTTTACGTTTACAATTTTCTCGTAAAATTTGGTGTTCGATTTTCTCCATTGTATTTAAAATATGTCTGTGCTCACCCAACATTGACAATACTTTTGAACGGCCACTGTCTAACAATATACTGGCATAACATGTCCTGTTTGTGCACAACCATTTAACTTGCCCGTCTTTTCGTTGTCTTATAAAACGATATTTGTCTGTACCAACTAATGTCAAGTTTTTTCCGCGTTCCGACAATCCGACGTAATTATTTTTATTGTTTCATTTTCCATTTATATAACACAATATTATACTACACTTTATACTATACTTTTATGCTACTATTGCTACTCTCAGAACGTTCGTCACTCAACTAATAAAATCTACAGCAGTACAGCGGTTATAAGTAGTGTGAACTTTTATTTCACGATAATCACGATAATCATTTGATATTTCCAGTTTCGTCTATATGTGACTTCCGGCTAGCATGACAACGTTGCACAAAAATAACGTACGCAATCGTGTTATGAAAAAGGTACCGTCGATAAGCAGCGTACGCAATCGTGTTCGACCCGATATTTCATTCATAAACATTTTGATCTGAAGAATAAACAATATAATTAGGAACTAAATAGTAATATATCTCTTCTTTTTCTATTGTAAAAATAGAAATAAATTATATAATTTTTACCTTTCGTTTTATATAAAAGTGTAAATTTGAAATTCCATGCAATCTTGGATATGATATCATTTTAAATCTCTGTAAAAATAATTCTTAAATATTGTTTTAGTTGTTACTCCATGACACTAGTAATTTAAATAAAATAATAAATACACTTAAAAAGCAGATTCTTATAGTATATAAAAACCTAATTAATTTTGGATTATATAAAAATATTATTCTGCCTACATAGGAAAACAGCTCATTAATTATAAGATTATTATAAAATGTATAAAATAAAATAAAATAAAATACATAAATATGTAATTACATCAAAATACATTAACATATAAAAATTGAACTGCAAATAAAACAACATTGAATATAAATATCATAACAATTTACCTAGTAGAATAATATTGTACTGTGGTTATTTATTTCCAGAAGGGCCTGATCTCGTAACTATGAAATAATATTTTATTGAAGATGTTAATGCATTCAAAAAAAAAAAAAAAAATGGAGTAGTAATAATCTTAGTTATTTCAATTAATTTACCATAGAGTACAATAATTTGAATTAAGGGTAATGGTTGCAATTTTTCAAATTTTATAAAATTTGAAAATTAAATTTTATATTTTAGTTACCACCTCAATGATAATACTTTTCCACTAATCTTCTACCCGATACATATCTAGGGGGGGAGGGGGTTGATAGGGTGTATTATATCGATCAAAGCACACTTTACAGGAAGAACTCTCAAGCCTCGTAGATTGGTCCGATATGCGTATTTTTTTTTTTGTCAGATAGAAGAATATTTTTTTTTACAGACAATTCCATTAATAAATCTAAAAACTAAAATTAATTATGAATAATATTAATGTTACAAATTATTATGATAATATCTCACACTTCAGGTATTTAATTTGAGTAACTACCCCGATTATTGTAAAAATATATACATAATATATATATACATATAATTTAGTGTACGTATAGATAATAGCTATTAATAGGTAATAAGTATATTGTAATAATACTACAGAATACTAGTTAATAAAAACTATGCTATTATAATACCTTTATGATAATTATAATAAAGTACCTAATAAACATTAATATGATTCAACATTAATATTCTTAGCAGTGAATTTTTTTTTTTTTACAATAAAGGTCAGAAAGTAGCTCTTATTTGAATGTAAACAGTATTAGAATCATTATTGTAATCAAGAAGAAATTTAAAATCAATTGTACAAGTATTGTTTTATAGTCTATAGATGTTTTTTCCAATATCACTCTAAACTATCTATCTAATTTTAAACTATTTTTTTTTAGAAAATATTAGAGGTTATTCAAATGTTATTAAGATACTAAATAAAAAAAAGTGGCTGTTATAATATTATGAACCAATATTAATTATAAATACAGTTATAGTTAATTTATTTAACAGCTTTTTTTTTTATTTAATAGGTAATTCTTATTATGCCACTGATGTAAGTGAATTGAATACAAATAAATAAATTGTACCTATGTCCTAAATTAATTCATATTTTTTAAAACATAATAAATATATATGTAGGTACTTGATTATCAATATTGTCGATAGTCTGGCTGCGATAATGGTATTCCAAAATTGAACAATATTTATAATTTGCAGTATATGAAATTCTGGATCACATTGATCAAAATATATGTGAGTTCATATCAACAACACAATAATACGTGCTATTTCTATCAATGTAAGAACATTTGAGCTTTTATTCCGAACCAATAACCCAGACGGTTCAACAGTATATGAAATAGTAATTAAGCCCATACACTTGGATACAAATAAAATGCGAATAAGAGAGATCACGAGTACGATACATCATAGGTATGTGTTTTTTAATTATAATTATTTTTAATATTTGTTATTACCTCTGTGGCACTCATAAATCAATACTTACTCTAATGTTATGTTAATCAAAGGTACTATAGATAGTGATTAGAAGTTTTTTCAGGGGCGTTAATCTCGGTATGTTTATTGTTGGTGCAACATGTTCACAGTCCATGATCATGGGAATTCTTTATTTAGGGGTCAAGTGGGGACTACCTAGGTGTGTCGTGTTGAAAAAATAATAACAAATAATACGTAATTTAAACCATATTTATTAATTAAGCAAAAATTATATTCGTTATGACGTACAGAATATGCTATAGTATGTATAAGTTGTAAAAAAAAAAAAAATAATATAAAAATATATTTTTGCTATTCAATAGGTGAAATGTGTAATTATAAAGTAATAATTATAAATATCGTATGAATAAAAAAAATAAAAAATTTAGTTATAAATATAACATAGATATAATAAAATTATAATTTATAATAATAATTTTCTTTATGATTTTGCCATTATATTCAACAAGTCTTTTGGTGAAACTGATATTTCCCAATAAACGGATAAAAGAGTCAGCCCTGTTAAAAGGTCATCATTTCCAATTTGGTATTAGACCGATTTATGTGTGTGCTAACAGTATCATTCAAATGTTCCATAACATATAATTAATTATTAGGTATACGAGTACAAAAAATAAATAATCGGACTCCATGAACCCCCCTCTGACCTTGTACCTACTCACTCTGTATTATTTCATGAACTGCAGAATATTAATTTAATAACGTCACTTATATTATCGGTATAAAAATATTACCACTGCTTCTGTTTTTGCTAAATTATGTGTTCTTATAGGTGAGTTATAATATATTTATATTTAAACTAATATCGTATAATGTATATACTTATTATAGAGGGAATTTCTCAGTCCGCCGGAATAATACTAAAAGTGCGCAGCATTTAAATGTTTGAAGAGGCAGTTTTAAACGCAATGGATTATGAAAAAACAACCGAATATTATCATAGAGCGATCGGGATTAATAAGTAACATAAATAAATTTGATAAAAAGAATTTTAAAGATACTCCTAAGTAAGTTAAAATCACCACAAAATATACCTATATTATCACAATTTGTTGATTCCCAGAATAGTTCAACTGACTTAGCATAATTATCATAAAGTGACAGGTTCGCATTATGAGGGATGTATACCACACTAATAAGGGCGTAGCTTAAGGTGGGTAACCCTGGCACCCCCATGTTGGAATTTTTTTTTTTTTTTAACCATTAATTGTACTATAATTGGTACCAATTTGTACCAACAATTTAAGAATTTGTACCTAAATATTTCCAAAAGAAAAGTCAAATTTTCCAGATGGGGTGCCAGGGTAACGTTACCCCAGCACCACCATAACTGAATAATGCGTTTTGTTAAAAAATATTTTTTCCATTAATTGTACTATAATTTGTACCGTATTGTAAAACCATTTTAAGAATTTGTACCTAAATATTTCCAAAAGAAAAGTCAATTTTTCCGCTGTCATTATCGATCATTATAGACGACAACTCTATTTTTATATTTCTGCAACAATTGAAACATGAGTGCCGATTATATTTCTATTATTAGGTACCTTTGGAAATTATACAAACATGTTATTTGTTATTTTATTTTTAAATCAAATATAGATTTTATTAATCAAATACCATTCTATTTTTTTGTATACTTGTATATTGATATCTTTATTTCATTTGCATCTCGTTCTTCATCGATCATGGGTGAAAAACGTGGTAGAATTTCGGCTGTAGCCAGTCACCTAATTGACGATGAAATATTGAAGAACAAAAATCGAATACTCGATGATCCAAGTACAAATAAAGTAGTTGATGGTAAATGTAAGTCAATCATAAATATATCTTACACTAAAAGTATACATTGTGATTATGATATTGTTCTTTTTTATATTTTATATGTACCTATGCATACTGCATAGTTATCTATACGTCTTGCGTTTTATAATATATTTATGAATTTTTTGATATTTACATTTTAATATCAAGTATTTAACTCTTGAGTTATTAAAAAAGCAATACAAGTTATAACTTCGACAATTCATACTTGTGCTGATTTTCAATAATATAATATTATACGTATACTTACTGTATAGTGTATAGGTATACAATATGAAATTATTAGAGAAGTTACCATATCATTTAGGACATACTTTATTAATTTTAACCCAAGTGTCTGTTTGTATGTAGGTACATACTATAGTGTGCATTAAGACTTAAGAGTACCTATATTATGGAAGTTAGTTAGAATAGGTAATACACTATGAGTATAAAATATAATATATTTGTATAAATATTAAATTATAATTAGCATTTAGCGTGTAAGAATTATATAATTTCACACTATAAAGCACTATAAACACTATAAAGCCTATGATAGGGGTCACCAACCTGCAGTCGATCGCAATCGACTGGTCGATCTTTCTAGAAATATAGGTCGATCGTTATAAAAATTAATTTTACCATTATCGGTCGATCGTGTAATAAATAATCGGATAATATGGATTGCTATATTGTATTCTAGGAGTTTACCATTATCGTTATAGTCAGATTTTTTTTTTCATTTGAAAACAAAAGCCTCGGCGACTAAGGGCAATTGACTACAATAAATAGGTAGTCAGAATTATTGTCAGTTATAACTCGACTGTCAATTATTCATCACGTGGAAGTGTGCAAAGCGTATATGTTCCGTATATATTCGTTATTACGTTCCAGATTTATTTAGAATTTATAACAAATAAAATTACCTTATTTTTCCTTTTTGCTCATAAAACAAATCTCTTCCTAAAGACCTAAATTCTCCTGGCACCTGGGACTACAAATATCAATTGTAGCTCACTTGTTTGAAAAGGTGGGCGACCTCTGGCCTATGACCTACCTAGCTTACATAATACTTGATGAAGATACTTTTACTCTTTTTGAGTTTTATATTAGTTTTTTGTTCAGTAGAGAGGCCAATGCAATCATATTGCAATATTGCACTATTTGCATTCATATAGATTATTGACCAATACCTTAACTATAGAAATTAGAAATTGTATATAATAAATATGCAATGCACACAGTAGGTATAATGTAGTTTTGATTTATAATTTTTTATATTACCTATTTAACAACAAAAACATGCCATGACGTGTAGATTGTAGGTAAATGTATATGTATATTATAAATTAATTATTATTATTATATTATGACTTAGTATAGGTATATATATATACCAATGTCTTATAAATTATACTATTATTATTTAAATTATTAGTAATATTATAATTGCATATTTATTGCGCGTTACTGTGTTATGACTTATGTATATGCATGTGTGTATGGAATATGTATATAGTGCTTTGTGTACCTACTGTCCAGTCTTGTTCAGTATTCAAATACTTTTTGACCAATGTATTTTAAATACTTAAAAGTACTTTTTATTTGTATTTTTATTCTAGAATACTAAATACCTACTCTTGTAATATATAATATTATAATGTAAGCATATTATATATGTGTATTATATACGTATATGATTACGGAAGTTAATTAGTAAATTTAATTCAATACCTATAGCTGCCTACATAGGTACACCAATAGTAGGTATATAATATTGATAAATTGATGGAGGGACACTAAAAAACACAGTGTATTTTTTTTAGAAATATTTAGAATATAATATGTTTTAACTTTTTACATACCTACCTATAACAATGCCATATTAACATTAAAGCAAGTGTCGCTCTAAATGTACCTACTATAGCGTGAAGGTAAATAGCATATATATATATATATATATGTTTAATAGTTTATGGAATTTAGTTTAGGATACCTAGCTTTTATTGACACACCATAAGTTTATTGTATTGGTTAAAAGTACCTAGGTATAATATATTATAAATAAAGATATAAACGTATAATAATAAATTAGCATTAGTCATTAGTAAAGATCGGATTTATATGTTTTTACATATCGTTACTGGGTCTATGCAGTCTTATGAGAGTAAAAAATGTGGACGATTCGTTCAATTCTGAATGCGTAGAAAAAAGTTTTTTTTGCATATTTGAGAATATTTCATGGGTTGGAGAATATTTAACCCATTTAGCATATTTCGTAAATCGTGAGCAAAAATTTGTATTTATTTTTATTAATTTGAATATTACGGTACTCTGAAAATTTTTTTTGACCATTTACAATTTTTTTTTTTTCATTTTGATAAAAATAAAACACGCAGTATTATCAAGGTTTATCTATGTATATCTACTGATAAGATCAACTTATAAGTTTATCAAATATTCAAATATCAAAATTTTGTTTTTGTGTTTTAATATTAATTATTATACTGTTGTATTTATATTATATTCTAACTTCTTACTCTTGCTAAAGTGCAATACTATTCCATGAGGTATAATATGCAACTCTTAATACCTAATTAATATCTCACTATAAAAATATAGTTGAAAATAAAATTTTAAAAAATAAATGCATATTAAAGCATATAATGATGTTTTTTGATTATTTTTGCATATTTTTTAAATTTTTGAGAGAATATAATGAGAATATTTGAAGGTTTTTTAGAGAATATTAGCATCATATTTTGGGTATTTTAAGAGAATATAAATCCGGTCTTTAGTCATTAGCCTGTAAAATATGTAAGAATTATATGTATATAGATAGTTAATTATTTTTATCATATAATACTACCTAACAAATGAGCGCCATGAACTCTTATATATTATATAGGTAGGTAAAATGTTTATAAAATGAGTTATTTAGTTATACTTTATCCGGAGTGACGTATTTAGACATACCCGAGGAAAAATAGATTTTTCTGAGGGAAATAATTGGGTACAAATTCTGAAAATGGTTTTTCAATACGGTACAAATTATAGTACAATTAATGGAAGAAACATTTTTTAATAAAATGCATTATTCAGTTATGGTAGTGCTGGGGTAACGTTACCCTGGCATCCCAGCGGAAAATTTGACTTTTCTTTTGGAAATATTTAGGTACAAATTCTTAAATTGTTGGTACAAATTGGTACAAATTATAGTACAATTAATGGTTAAAAAAAAAAATTCGAACAATGGGGTGCCAGGGTTACCCACCTCGTAGCTTACTGTTGCTTACTAAAATACGAACAAATTATTGTTCTACGTTTTTTAGACCAATAAGGACAAGTTGAGGATGTCAAGTATTCTTAACAGCAAGAAGAACTCTATCACCTCGAGAGAAAATACTAGAATATATATTTCTGTCACATCTAAAGATAGTGTAACCGGAAATATTAAGCTTGGAGCTGATTATTTCATCAGAGAGCCATATCTCCATCATCCATAAGTAAGAAAATATCATAGGATAATAAAATAAAGTTTGAATGTAAATTGAATAATTTTTATCTAAGGTCTCTAACATGTTGGTAATATAAATTTAAAGTACACACATTATTATTTGAGGATACATTGTTGCTTTTGATACATATTTTATTTTTAAAAGAAAGAAACTCTTGTACAAAGTTATTCATAGAAGATTTCAGATTATTTTAAATAGTTCAATTGACGATTACCGAAAAGACTGTATGATGACAGTCCTTACTCCTTGGCTATATATTAATCCCTACAGGGAATTAGTTTTTGACTGCGAAGACGATAGGCGATGTGAGAACCTACAGGGAACACCAAAATCATTATGGACTAGAAATGAACTCCAGCCCTAAACCTTGTGGTCACCTTTCTTCCTGCGAGTTTATTATACATAATGAACTATGTATGATGGCATTAAACCAATTTTTGTATTATATTCCTCAAAGATGGTGACGATCTTTTATTGGTTTGGATAATACTATGGTAATGAGAAAGTGAAAAACAGCGAAAGACTAGCTCCATTTTTTGTCAGAGTAAAGGTCGCCGGGTGAGGAGGATATGTATCGCGATGTGTGCATCATACCTAGCTTATTATATCATGGATACTGCTGATACAGAACTTATAAAAAATAAAAACTTTGTAATTGTATAACAAACTGTATGTACCGTCTTTCCGTGTACCCGTCACCCGAGTATTTTACTTATTTATTTTTGTGTCAACCGCTCCAATCTAACACTGGTTATTTGTGAATTTAAAGCCAAAATAACAAAATAATTTAGTGCTCAACATACCATACATCAAATTATAATGCTACAAATAAGACTTTCTAAACTATACAGAAAAGTGGATCAATAAAACTTAAAATAAATAACATAATTATTTACTATAAAATACTAATAAGTGTATAAAAACAATAATTTGAAGTAAATATTATATATTTTCTACAACAAATTTTTTTTTAGTTTTGAAAAAAGACCCTTCACTCGATATTTCAGCATATATTTCTAAATGAGAAAAATTAGTCAACTATTTTAAATTAACAGCTGAAATAATCAATAAAAGCGCATTAATGACTTACCAAATCAGCATTTTAACAGTGCAGGGGATTCAATCCAATTTGGGAATAGTACATACTGTGAAGGAGGATTATCGTTTGCTAAAATAAAAATAATAACATTGAAGTGAAAAATATCTACATTTACAGTAGTATTTAAGAATACATTTGGTTACCTACAAAAAAAAAAACAGTAACTAGTCATATACGAAGATAAGTATAATTTTGGCAATTAAAGTAAAACTTAAAACTATAGGTATATTCTACTAATGTATGTAAGTTTACAATTATTATAGTGTTATTCTATTCTATATGATGTATTATTCATTACATTTTCAATACAACTTCTTTATTAATAATGTATTTAAAATAATTTTTAGAAGTGGCTTTGTCAGTATGTATGTCTGTTAATTGTTATCTTTTCCACCTTGTATGAATAAATACCCCGATGGTGATCTACGTAAATATTTGCATACACAGCACACTCCATGTCACTATAAATTAAAAATATTTGTATTATCATTTTAGGAAAGTATAAACCATAGTTAATTGTTGTCTTTATGTTACGTTTAATTCGTTAAGCTATATTCTTTTGAGTCTCTAAAAGATTAACATGGCGAAATGACTTGCATAATTAACTGAATATTATGCAATATCTGCAGACATGGTGTCGTACTTGAGGTAAAAACAATAAACATCCTACTGCTTGTGGATATGGAAATAATTGTTTTGTTTCGTCTAATATAACGTAGATATTAATTATTATTATAGGTCCAAATTGTCTCGACTATTAACAACTTAATTATTGGTATTGATAATTTAATTTCATTGATAATATATTAAAATGTCGGAATTGATATGATTAATAAACATATTAATCAACTTATTTAGTTCAACCCAACATACTTAGTGATAATTCATATTTAATTTATAAGCTGAAAATACTTTATGATTCTCAGTTTCAATGTATTTAATATTTCTCCCCCCTTCAAATTATGGTATTATAATAATTGGAATAATATTATAATATTGAATAATTTTGCAAATAATTATATTTCTATATTTTACAATCTAGATAGGAACTACGGAGATAAACTGATATAATATTCACTTGATTTTATTCTCTTTTTGCCAAGTTTTGAAAAAAAGAATATGTGTCATTGTTTAGTTTCAATATCATTGGGTGACTTTTCATTTGTACCAATGTTATAGTTCCACTAATCAACAATACAAGTACCTGTAAACAAACAAACAAAATTGGAAATTAAGTATAGTAGGTACCTATACACTAATACACACAAAAAGAAAACAAAGAACGTAATAAAAAATACATTTGTCAGACATTTTTGATTATTAACACATTAGAATCTAATGATCAGATCAATGAGTCCATCATAGTTTCATAACTCAATAGTGTAGGTCAAAATATAATATTATTACGGGAAATATTCCGTTAAGATAAAGAGATTAAGAAACAGTGGTTCAAGTAGGTAAACAACGATTGTATATCAAACGAAATAGAAATATACAATGATTGGTGATCAAAAAATAAACAATAGGTACTTACAGATGTAACGAGATTTAAATTGATATCAAAAAATCCAAATGCCGAAATTTGGTCCGAATAGCAAACTGATATTTGATTCATAAACATTTTAATCTGAATAATAAATATTAATAATTATGAAATAATTACTGTAATAAAATAGAAACTAATAATAAATAAATAATAATACAAAATACAAAATATTTTACTTGTCGCTTTATGTCCAAGTGTAAAATTGAAATTCGGTATAATCGTAGATATGATATCATCTCCAATCTCTGTTCAAATATGTTGAATTTTAAAATATATATCTATGATCTGGTTAAAAATGTATTCCATTGCATTATAATTATAGTTGTTTATAGAAAATAATATATACAAACCTAAGCCTAATCTACCCATACTGCTATGCAGATTCCTACAGTTTTGTTATACGATCTTAATATGATTTTTGTCACATATTATTAATAATATTTTTATTCTTACTACAGGTGGAAAACTAATCCATAACAATATTAAGTATATAAAATTAAATTAAAAAGGTGGGCAAGTGGGTGTCACTCTGTGTATAGTAGGTTACAAGTGAGTCAATGTAATAGATGGACTGTGTTATATTTGAATTCAATGATAAAATAATATCATTGTATAAGGAAAACGATTCTGAGCGAGATGGTCAGTCATATTACTAAATATTTATTATTTGATTATATTATTGTGAATAAAGTAGTTTATATATTATAACCTGTTAACCTATTAACCAGGGGCGTCATTTGGGGGGGTGCAGGGTGTACATTTGCACCAACATTTTTTATAAACGCCTTCTTTGGCCTGCAAACAATAAATATAAGCGCCGATATACCTAAGTGTTATATATTAATATATTATATATATTTTATATTTTTTCAGTATTTAAAAAAATAATAATAAATATTATAGGTACTAATGGGTTTTATTTCCAAAAATGATCGATGTGGTTGTGTGGTTATATCATTGACATAATATAAAATAATAATAATATAATTATTTCTATGGGTTATATATATTTTTTATTCTCTACCATGATATTATTACCATCGAATATATAAATATCTGTGGGTATAAATGTATAATATTATGCTGGTATAGATTTCTTATCAGTTATCACCCTCCGGTATCTCCCTGCTCGTTATAATAAGAAAACAACATGATATATAATTCTCATTAAAAGGGAAAAAATTGTCTAAAAATAGCAACCACAGAATATTATTTGTTTACATTTTTAACCTTGTCACTTACTTTCTACGGTAGAAATGATATTCTATGGTAGAAATTCTACCACCAATTTTAGTTAGTACGTCGAGAGTACGATTGTTCTAGTCGTGATCGAGAAAGAATAGTGAAATACTTAATAATATATATTATATAATAATAATAAATTAAATTAAAATTTAGTTAAATTTATTAATTTAAAGTTAAATTAAAATTGATGTGGAAAAATTTAGAAATATAAATTAAGTATATTGTGCCATTTTGAACAAGGTAACCCATAAAACAAATTTCAGGTTTAGGCGTTTAGCTATATTATTTATTTTGAGTGTGCAGGGAGAAAAAATGTATAGGTTAGGTTCGATTAAGTACTATTAAGGTGCTTTAAATCCATAAATGTGCTTACCAAATACAACTGGCATCCACAATATAATATAAACTTATTAAAAGTACCTACACATAGTTCTTCGAATATAGTAATAATATTGTGAAGTTTTCATACTAATATAAGTGACGTTTTAAATACATTTTACCAATATTCTACAGTTTTTGTCCCCACTAGACCCCCCCCCCCCCACTAAAGAAAAAAAAGTTTTCTATGTGGCCTGGTAACAATTTGAATGGCCTGCAAACATTTTCGCACCAACAAAAAAAAAGTTGAAATGACGCCCCTGCTATTAACCTTGTTTTAAATTTTTAATCCTTAGCTATAAAAGTAGAACATTTAATACATTTCATTTTTAACTACAAAATAATTATTAAAATTTGTCAAAATTCGAACTTTAAATGCTTATAAAAAAAAAATTGTGCCTATTTATTAATATTTTTCAACTGCTATTTTAACAATAAGTACACCAGGAGCCTTGTATTGGATTTTACCTAACAAATACAATTTTATTGATATTTATAGAAAAAAAAAATTGAAAAAATTGAAAACTGACAAAGAGACAATGTCCGTTAACAGCTCAAAAAGAGTAAAAATATTTTCAAAATATTATGGTGTATAGAAAATAAAAATATAAACATTCAGTAAATTTTCATGTATATACAGTTATTTGTTTTTGAATTACAGTAAAATATCAAAATCTCTACATGAGAAATCGAATGAATATAGAATGTAATTTTATTTGCTTGTAGAGATTTTTTTTTGATAAAGGAAGATAATTTTATGAATAATCTTGTATCACATTTTCAAATCTTAGATTTAAAAAGAAAAATTTTTATGAATTCTCAACCAAAGTAGTTTGCTAATTTTCGTGATTTTTCGGTATCTTGTCAAGATTTGAATTTTGAATGCTTATAAATAAAAACTGTGGATAAGGATTTTTAATATTTTTCAAATATCATTGTAACAATATAGTAGGAGCTTTGTATTACATCTTAAAGGTTTTTTAGGCAACAAATAAAGTTTTGTTGATATTCATAGAACAAAAGATATTATTTTATATTTTTAAATATTTATACAGATTCTCAAACAAAGTTTATGGCTTATAAATAATGTAATTATTTTTATTTATATCATTATTATTATTATTATTATTATTATTATTTTCCTAGTGCCCAGCTAAAATATACCTAAATTTAAAACCATTTAAAAAATAAATGTATTTTTTTTTCTAGATAAAAAGTATTTATCTTTATCTTTATCTTGATAAATATGAGTTAAGTTATCTATCATATCTATCTAGTATCTAGATACATTTGAGTTGCATTATCTTTATCTTTATTTAGATAAAAAAGTACTTATCTAATCCGAACACTGCCTATTGCCATAGGACATATTTAGTTTAGCTTAAGTGTTATATAATTAGGGTTTCGGGTATTTCTTAATATTATTTTTATACTTAATCTGGTATAGAATCTAAGTTTTTGAATGAAGCATTGAACATAAAAATTACATTATGAATAAAGGTAAAAGTTGTAGAAAATATGAGGATGAAACTTCTGAAAACAGTTACCTTTTTGTTTATGAATGAAACGAATGTGATAATAGACATCAAAAACGTAACACATTGTGCGTAGATTGACAGCATTAACATGTTTTTAAATACATTTGCATTGGCTTTTGAGCCGGATAATTCATAAGAGTTGAGAACTATATAAACACTGAAAAGCATATTGATAAAGCTGAATATGAAGAAACTCAAAAGCATTCTACCGTAACCTAGAGTGAACATTTTTAACAAATCACACAGTTCAGCGTGTAACAGCGGCGTGTTTTCCATTAAAATAACAATTTCGATGTGTGTCCATTGGTCGGAGAAGGGGACTAAGTCGGCCGGTAGACATTTCCAAAGATCGTTTAACGTTTGGAATCTGACATACACATTTTGAAGAAAGAAACACAAAGATATCACAACTACATAATCCATAGCATAAGGTATAGTGAATAATACATGGTGTATCAATAATTCAATAGTTATAGTTTTCAAGGGACCAAAATGCAACTGTAAAATTTTAAATCCAATAAAGTATGCAAATAATGAAACAAAAATTGTATTCCATTGTATTTTTTTCCATGAACGTTGAGGGATCAACAAATGTGATAAAAGTGGATCAATTTTTTGGTCAAACTCGATAATTCCATTAATAAATCTAAAAACAAAAATAACGAAAAATAGGTATTAATGTTACCAATGATTACTATAATATGTTGCTCAGAGGTATTTAATTCGAGTAACTGCCACGGGAATTGAGAAAAAAATATTCATCTGAGTGTAAATTATGTTCTTCCTTATTTATGTCATGCCTATAGTAGGTACCTACCTACATTATTTGGGTATGAACTATGACTACATATAATATTATATTGTATAGTTGACAAAATGATTCAATCTTCAATTAAGAGTGTGGATTCTGTTGCTAACATATTAATCTTTATGTATGATACGTGCATGAACTTTAAAATAATCTGGGAAAATAAAAAAAAAATAAAAACTTTAGACAGAGTATGGTACTTGAAGTATTCAGTCATTTTCATTAATTGACACTGTTCAATCTTAATTTGAATTTCAGTACAATAGTATCATTTTTAATCGCTCCAAAAATAGAATATTGAATAAAATAATTTTTAGGTGCCTACCTATGCAATTTATTTTAAGAGGACGTGAGTGATACCCGCATGTTTTGTCTCCGTCTTAAAGTGCGTAACATAGCAAATTTTACCCACACTTGTAGCTCAGTTTACGATATGTAAAAAAAAAAAGCAATCTCGTGCCAGAATTTTACTATTTTTTACATTTAAATCGAGTTATGAGTATTTTAAAATGTAAATTATTTGTACATCTTAAAATAATCAAAACTAGCTTTAAAATAAAAAGGCCGCGAGGTTGCCAATATAGTAATATAAAAGATTTTACGAAGAGTTCACCTTAAATTTTAAACTAACGGAGCTACACATGTACTGCTGAGTGGTAAAATGTACCATGTCACGCACTTGTAAGACGGAGACAACACAAGAAGGTATCATGTCCTCTTAATTATTGAGGTATGCGATCTATTATAAAGCTACATATAGATTGTCCATTATATTATCAAAGCGTTTGTTTTTGGTTGCCCACACATTATTTTTTTCGGGCCAAAAACATAATTAAATTATTGCCTGTCGTATTAAACTGGTCCTCGGACAACACCATATAACAATGGATCTAAATATTTACTTGATTTCTCAAAACTAATATGTACTTTAATAGGCCAATGAGCATAGGCACAAATTGGGAGGGGGGGCTTGGGGGTGCTAAGCCGTAGCCCCTCCCCCCAAAAAACCTAGGTCATACAATTGTATTATGCTAAATTGCAATCGTCTGCATGCCTTTAATATATTCAGCCCCTCCAAATCAAAAGTTGAAATTGCGTCTAAGCCAATGAGACAAAAACATTGATAAGTTTATTTCATAAAACCTATAAAAGAGGCTAATGAATTCAAATTAGCATTCAAAATTTAAATTGAACTACTACCTAGGTGTATGTTTATTTTTCACTAGCTTATGGGTATAAATGCATGAAAGTCCGCCTTCAATTTTTTTTTTTTATATATACTTTATTTTGAAAACAAACAATCTGTTATTTATTTATTACAAAAAGCCCGTATGCAGAATATAAAATTTTAATTTTACAATTTTTATTGGTTTGGTTAAATTAAATACTAATTGTAGGTAGGTACCTATATGGTATAACGTATTTTGTAAAAACTTATCAATAATATGGATTTCTTTATTTTTTTTCTCTAATACTTTCACTAATACTTTGAGTATTCATTTTGAATTTTCAATATAAACTATAAACTTTAAAGTATCTCTCGACTCTAAGGCACTTGACATACTAAATCGCTACGTGATCGTAAATTGATAAGAGTACGTACCACTGTACCAGCCTTAAGATAAAATGTTCGTAAAATCATCGAGTAAAAAAAAAAATTCGTGTTTAAATATACCTGTATACCATATATGACAAATATATTAGATTTAATGTGTCATATTAACGCGTATCTACTATACAATAGGACGCAATCGGAACACGGAAAAGGTGGGCAAAATCCAAGCCTGGGCATAAAAGTTAAAAGTTAAGTTAAAAGTTAAGTTAATTTTAACTTTTAACTTAACTTTTTGAAAAATAATTTTCATTAACTTAATTTTTAACTTAACTTATTTTAATTGATATTGTAGTAAGCCAGTTACTACGAAACAAATACTACCAATTTCACGGGTGCATAGTTAGTTTAATATACTGTAGAACGGCCTAAAACATAGTTATTACAAGAAAGTGGTTAGGTCTCCTTACGTTGAATGTAGTGAGACAAAACCACTGAATACTCAGGACGAGGGGTTCAAAAATAAGCATATATAATATTTTACAGAAACACTGTACGCGACAAATGCAAGAGTAAAATGATTATTTTAATAATAATCATAGATTGGAAACGCAGTCAATCGTAAATGTGTGGGCTGGGATGATGAGCACACAAATCACATCCGTGAGAACCGAGATATCGTATATGTAGGCAAGGGGTACGGGGAACCTCATATATAAGGGAGCCCGAATCGGCCTGTATTCAGACGTGTACTACCACCCATTAGTGCAAGCACCTTCACGCCACTCTGTTGAATATTATTTGGACTTAGAAAAATTATCGAACATTATAAATAAAATTCACAATATATTACATCTGTCTTATCATTCATTGTCTACCACGACTACAACATCAAATAAAGTGTCTGCGACCTGCAAATAATAATAACCTGGGTGCCACTTATCTACTGTCAGTACTACGAAAGTAGGTACCAAGCATCCAGGCTTATTACACTGGCGCAGTCGGTACAGGAGGTTCAGGGAGCTAGAGACGAGGCGAGCAGTCAAGGCGGCGGAGTTAATTTCCAAAGGCGAGTCGAGCAGTCAAGGTAGCGGATTTCAACTTCAAAGGCGAGTCCAGCAGTCAAGGCGGCTACATTCAACTTCGGAGATCCAGTCCCGACGCAGCGGCTACACCACGTCAGCAGCTCCACGGAGGTACAGTCGAGGTCTGATCAACCAAGGCGACTCCGGAATCAACGGACAAATTCTAGACGGGCCAGCAGACAATCGAGGGAAAAATGAACACAGCAGTGGCAACAGCGTTATTGTGAGTATATTAATTAAGTGAAGATAGATAATTAAATTAGAATTGTATAGCTTGAAGTGCACGTCTCACGTTGATTCATATAAATCAACGTTTATTTTATACTTGGTGGTGGTGTAAAATATTAGGGAAAAATATTCGAATAAAAATAAATAAGGAAAAAAAATAGGAAACAAGCTTGGGAAGAACTATATACGTATTTTTGATAGACAGCTGTAGACTGATCTAGGATTTTTATGGTAAATAGACGGCAAGGACCGATCTGAGATTTTTTTTTTGTGATAGGCAGCAGGGACTGACCTAAGTATTTTATGGTATTTTATAATAGACAGCAGGGACTGATCTAAGAATTTTATGGTATTTTTTGTGATAGGCAGCAGGGACTGACCTAAGTAATTTATGATATTTTGTGATAGACAGCGGAGACTGATCTAATAAATTAAAAGTAGACGGCGATAGGCTGATCTAAGGAATTGATGCACGCGCGTAGCATTTTTAAATTATACATGGGAATAATTAATTAAAGGAAAATATTGAATTTTTGAATTGAAATATAGAATGATAGATAATTGTTGAAGGAAATTAATTGATATACATTGAAGAAAATAGATTTTTTGAATTAAAAGGCAGTAGATGACCTTATTAAAGTAATTGACGTCAAATTTTGAAAAGTTTTGAAAAGAAAAAAAGAATTAATTATAGGGGCCCTAGGATAAGAATTAGTATAATATTACTAAAAATAAGTTAATAGAATAATAATTAAAAAGTTATTTTGTCTGGTTAAATTAAATTGATAAAGCGCGTAAAATAGGAAATTAAATCATATAGAGAAATATATTAGTAATAAGAAAAATAAGGGATAGGAAGTCGAATATTATTAAAGGGATTTACGGAGTAGCTAACCGAGAGTTGTTTTATTTTATAATATTCGAGCGTAGTACGAGCGCGTACGTAAAAAACATCGCGGAGCAGGGCGAGGGAAACGAGTGAGGAACACCGTATCGAAATTTAACAAGCGTAGCATAGGCGGTCGAACGTTTTACGTGTTATTAGATAGGTACTCATCCATTTCAACGTACGACGCGCGTTTACGTAAATTCTTTTTATTATTTGTGCATGATAGTTATTTTATAAGTAGTAAATTTTAAGTATTATTAATTTTGGTGACGGTAGTTACGTATTAATAATTTATAATTAATAATAGTATATATATGTAGAGTAAACACTGTTGGTAATTACTTACGCGGATAGGAAATTAATAATTTAGTAGATATAATTTATTGAAATTATATATATGTAATGTCTAGATAAATATATGTCAGAATCCGATAGTTCAGATATTGACACTAGTTCTACGGACAGTTCAATAAAAGTAAAAAAATATAAAACTAGGAAAGAAATAAAAGCGGAAATTTTAAAAGACGCTGTAAAGAAAGAATTTTTAGAAAAAACTAGGAAACAAGCAACTAAAACTGAAAAAATTGTTAAGGAAAAATTAGTAAGAACACATAGTTTAACAGAACAAATAGGTACCACGCCACGAAAACAAACCGTAGGACGTTTAGGTACTAGGTCAGATTCAAGCGTAGTTCACGTGCAGTTAGAATCAGTAGTTAAGAAAAAAATGAGTAAAATGGATTTAGATAAAGCAATTGCTATGATACCTATTTGCACGGGCAAAAAGGACGTAGCCGAATTTATAAATATTTGTGAAATCGCAATTAAGGAGACAACGGATGCAGAAATACCGATATTATTAAAAATAACGCATTTCCTGTTAATTTAGAAGTAACAAAATATCGAAATTTAGAAACATGGGGAGCAATAAAAACAATATTAGAGGGGGCATTCGAACAAAAAGTATCGGAGAGGGCCCTATCAATAGCTTTAAACACGGCACGTATGGCCGAGGGAGAAAGTGTAGCAAAATTCGCTAGTAGAATCGAAGAGTTATATTATAAACTCTGCGCGGCAAGTACGGTAGGTTTAACTCAGGCCGAGGCAGATATAGTGAAAAAACAAACAAAGAAACAGGCAATGATCATATTTATGACGGGGCTACCTCATCACCTATATACAGTACTAAAAAGTCGAAATCCCACTACATTGGAACAATGTTTCAAAACGGCGATCGATGAGATGCTTGAATATGAATCAAAAGTAGAAATGGACAAATTACAGAGACAGATTGGTAATGGAAAACAGGCAGGCGTCAATAACGAGGAAAAACGACAAAACGATGGTAACAACGCAGTTAATCGTGGAGGAAACGGTAATTCAAATCAAAATCACAGAAATAATAATTTCAACGGATACAACAACAGATATGTTAACCACAACAACCGCGGTAATTATGGAAATAATAATCGGGGCGGATATGATTCACGCACGGTTAATCGCGGCGGTTATCGAGGCGGAAACAGCTATGGACGAAATTTCAATGTCAATAATGTACAACAAAATAATAATAATCGAAATAACGCAGGGTGCTACACGTGCGGCAAGTCTAATCACTTGGCGCGGGATTGTTGGAGCAATCGACCAAATGCACCACAAAATACGAACAACAATAATCGTGTGGGCGGCACGCGTAATACGAACACCAACAATAATGTTCGTAGGGACAATAACAATACTCAGGGTGTCCATTGTAGTTACTGTAATAAGATAGGTCATGAAATTTCAAACTGCTATACAAAACAGAGAAATGAAAGAAACACGGCGGGAAACGCCAACGGACCATCACCAGTGGGAGTCAGATTGGTCCAAGAAATAATTCAAGACCCACACACAGGATTTTCCACATCACAGCAAAATTAATAGACAATCACATTACTTTAAAATCACCTAGTTTTAATAAAGATCAAATTAAATTATTAGTCGATACTGGGGCGGATCTAAATATAATTAAAATTAATGCATTAAAAGGAAACACTGAAATTAACGAAAACGAAAAAATTTATTTGAAAGGCATCAATGAAAAAATAGTTTCTACAATAGGAAAAGCAGAAATAGAATTAATAATTAATAATGAAGCATTCGAAACACAATTTTATGTTGTAAATAATATTTTTCCGATATTGGTGGACGGAATTATTGGTAATAAATTTTTAATTGAAAACCACGCAGTAATAGACGTCGCTAATAACACGTTAACAATAAATAATAATAAAACAGGAAACGATAGTGATATCTGTTTTACATTAAAACCGCGCTCAGAAACCATAGTACAAATCGATATACCCGATAAAGAAATGAATAATAAAAATATTTTAATAAATAAACAAGAATTAATACCGGACGTATATTGCGCGAACATTTACAATACAGTCAGAAACAATAAAATTACTATAAGCATATTAAATATATCTGAAATGACGCAGGAAATAAATGTAGGACAAGCGCGTAATATTTCATACGACACGGATGTTTCAACAGATAGCGTACGGTGTGTAAACACAATTGACACTGAACGTTCGCGTCGGGTTAGGGCGTTGATACGTACTGATCATCTTCAAGTTCACGAATATAATTCGATAGTAAAAATATGTGAACATTACGCGGACATTTTCTATTTAGAAGGGGATAATCTTACGTGTACTACGGCAGCAGAACACGTAATAAAAGTTCCTAAGGATTTGAAACCGATTTATAAAAAACCATACCGTTTACCGTTTTCGCAACAACCAGAGATAGAAAAACAAATAGGTCAAATGATGAAGGACGAAATCATAGAAAGATCAATGAGCCCGTTTAACGCACCATTAATATTAGTCAAAAAGAAGGAGGACGCCTCGGGGAAACAAAAGTTCAGAATAGTTATCGATTTTAGGGCACTTAATGAAGTAACTTTAAACGAATTTCACCCATTACCAAATATAACGGAAATATTAGACCAATTAGGACAATGTCAACTGTTCAGTTTAATAGATTTGAAATCAGGATATTTCCAAGTACCTTTGGCTAAAGAATCAAAAGAACTTACGGCATTTTCAACGGGACAAGGGCATTATCAATTTAAACGATTAGTTATGGGTCTAAGTTCAGCTCCGGCGACATTTCAAAAAATGATGACGAACGTGTTATCAGGGTTAATAGGAATGAAGTGTTTAGTATACCTGGATGACATAATAGTGTATGCTAAAAATTTGCAAGACCATAATGAAAAATTAATAGACGTATTTGAGAGATTACGTATACACAATCTAAAAATAGAACCGGACAAATGTAGTTTTTTTACAACGGGAATGTTTATTTTTAGGTCATGTAATTAGTGACGAAGGAATAAAACCGGACCAAGCAAAAGTTAAAGCTGTAAAGGATTTTCCGGTACCTAAAAATGTCAAACAAATAAAAAGTTTTTTGGGACTTAGTGGGTATTATAGAAAATTCATAGAAAATTATAGCGCTATTGCCAATCCAATAGTGAAATTATTAAGGAAAGACGTAAAATTTAATTGGGACGAAGACTGTCAAAAAGCTTTCGATAAATTAAAAGAAATATTGTGTTCAGAACCAATCCTACAATATCCAGATTTTACGAAACAATTTATACTTACGACAGACGCTAGCGGTAGGGCGCTAGGTGCAATATTATCTCAAGGCAAAATAGGATCGGATTTACCAATAGCTTACAGTTCTAGAACTTTAAACAGGGCGGAATGTAATTATTCGGCAACAGAACTGGAATGTTTAGCGATTATATTCGGCGTAAAAACATTTCGACCGTATTTATATGGTAGAAAATTTACAATTTTTACGGACCATAGGCCTTTGTCATGGTTATTCAATTTAAAAGACCCATTATCCCGATTGGCAAGGTGGAGATTACAATTGGAGGAATATGAATATGAGATAGTATACAAAATGGGCAAATTAAACACCAATGTCGACGCGTTATCGCGTATGTATAATATTACGGAAATTAAAGACGAAAGTTATGATAATTTTATGCAGAAATTCGAAACAACATTAATATCTAATAAAAACGTAAAGGAAGTACACGGCGAACTAATAAACAGTCCGTCGGAGTACCACATAGTATCAGAAATTGAAAAATATTATAATTTTCGATCAGGTATTAATTACGAATTAAGAAAGCGATTTGGTAGAGACAAACAATTAAAATCTCATAAAGATCTAGGCGATGTCGTAAAATTCAAAAGTGGAGATAGGTACATAATATTTTTAATAACAAAAACGAAAAAGAAACAATTAGCTACGTACCAAAATTTACACGTTGCTTTATTAAATCTTAAATATTTTTGCGAAAAACATAAATTAACTAAATTAGCAATGAACCAATTAGGACGACAAGACGGACTAGATTGGACAAAAGTCAGATCAATGATAAGATACATTTTTCGTAATACAAATATAGAAATAATAATTTGTACCAAATTAGAGTTTAATGGGGAAGAAAAATTAGTAATTTTCAAACAATTACATAATTCCGTATTGGGTGGACACCTAGGAATCAACAAAACCGTAAAGAAAATAAAGAAACAATTTAACTGGCCGAACTTAAAGCAGGACGTAAGAGAATATATAAAGAATTGTACAGCATGTCAAATGAATAAAAATACTAACAAACATATTCAATATCCGATGGTGATTACTACAACTAGTACGAAACCATTTGAAAAAATATTTTTGGACATTGTAGGGCCGTTGGTTACAACCGGGCTAGGTAACAATTATATACTCACGATGCAATGCGATTTAACAAAGTTCAGCCTAGGGGTAGCAATACCTTGTCACACCGCTAACGTGGTGGCGAAAGCGTTCGTAATAAATTTTGTCTGTATACATGGGATACCGGACGAAATTTTGAGCGATCAGGGCACCGAATTCATGTCGAATTGTTTCAAAGACGTATGTAAATTGTTAAAAATCAACAAGATTAAGACTTCCGGTTATCATCCGATGACCAATGGGGCTCTAGAACGTTCACATAAGACATTGGCAGAATATTTAAGACACTACGTAAGTAAAAGTTTAGACAATTGGGATGAGCTTTTACCTTACGCCATGTTTGTATACAATTCTACGGAACATACGTCCACGAGGTACCAACCATACGCGTTGTTGTATGGCAAAAATATTAGTATACCAGTTAAACTGAAAGCAAAACCAGAACCTAGGTACAATTATGAGGATTACGTATACGATCTTAAACAAAAGTTCCAGGAAGCTCATCAAATTGCACGGAATAGATTAATAAAGAATAAAGAAGTAAATAAACGATATTATGATAAGAAAACAAATACGGAAGAGTTAAAAATCAATGATATGATCTTACTTAAAGATCATACTCAAAGAAATAAATTAAGTCCACTTTGGAAGGGACCATACGAAGTACTAGACGTACTAGATTCGGAAAATGTAGTTATATCACGAAATCGCAAGAAAGTGACAGTACACAAAAACGATGTGAAACTGTATTACGAAGATAATAATGTAGATAATGAAGAAATCACAAACACATGACGAAGTTTTAATTATAAGTAATTAAATAATAATAGGATAGGATAGTTAAGATATCATTACAAACGCAGTATAATATATATATATAGTATAGATATAGATATAGTATAGGATACAAAATACTTATAGTACACAAATTAATTAAAAAAAAAAAGAGAAATCAATAAGGCGGATTTTTCACAACAAAAAGGAAGTGGAGACGACCTGTTTAGCGCAACTTAATAAAAGTCTGAATTCTCAATTAAATAACTTAACACCAGAATTCATAAGAAATTATATTTTGCATGGAAATAAGATAAATGTAGTGGTATTGTTTGGGGGATCATACGATAGGAATATCCTAAATAGATTAGGGTTAGGAGATATACAAATACTAAATATTAGATGCTATGATTTAAATTTCGATGGGGACTTTTACATTATATTGGAAAAATTAAAGGGAAAGATAACAGAAAGAATTTTCGAATTTAGTGTAGGTAGAATCCAAAAGAATGGTAGGCTATTAAATTTAACGGAAGCACATAGCGGCATATGTACACATAAACACAAAATAACGTATGCTCACGATCCAAAAACCGATGTAAGATTTACAAAGTGTATATTCAACAAAATGGTTAGGGAATATGGGTATCAAAATTTAGTAAAGCAATTCCAACCATTATAAACAATACCACGTACATAGATCGGCGTTGTGAAATGTAAATTTTTAACGAATTTTAATTTTTATTATGGCAACTAACAAATAGCTTAATTAACACATTAAAGTAAATAAAAGAACAGGAAGTAACGATAGATACTAGTAAATAATTAAATTAGAGCTAAAATAGTAATCAAAAATAAATTAATTTCAGAATAGGAACGGGAAAAAAAAAAAAAAAATACGATTAGAAAGCGAACGGTACATAATAGGGACATATTTAATCTATTATTGTTGGAGATAGATAAATGTTGCGCTATTATATACCGAACGGTTTGACAACTTAAGGAAAATATTGGAGTTTGATCGTTTGGTGGTTGGTTCGAAAATCGTGTGTATAACGGATTTTTTAACGGAAACACCAACGGATCAAATGGCCAATAAAACTCAATAAGAAGTTACAAGGACAAGGTCTTGTTAATTTAGCCTGTGTCGAAAGAGAGTGCTTTGATTTTCAGCACACTCTAACGTCACGGGTTAGATTAGCAAGATAAAAACACATACGAAAATAGAATAGAATAAAATCAATTTAGTACTTGTCTCGATCATGTAATGGAACTTAAATACAATAGTTAATTGCTTGGTCTGGACCTGTAGTAAAAAGATATAATCAAATCACAGTATAGGAATAGTAATATTAACTAGATATAAAATATAATAATATAACGATTAATGGAAAATATATATATAGGAACAAACGTAAGCGTAGAAAAAAAAATGATGAAAAAAAAAAATGAAAAAAAAAAAAAGGAAAATTTAGGATTAAATTTTTATAGAATAATATACAAATACATAAAGGAACATATTAGCATATTATATTGGACTTAATTAACATGGTGATGGGAAAAGAAATATATTAATCTAATTTATTTAAAACATAATTAACATGGTAATGGAAAAAAATATATAACACACCAGTACACCACTATTTTATCGTATATATATATTGCACGAAAAAAAAATATATTGTAATAGATTTTAAGAATTCATATTATATTAAAGGATTAATTTATACTATATTAACACTAAGATAAGATTATTGTTGTAAAACAAAAACGGAAAAAAAAAAAATATATTGTTAATCACATAATATACTAACCTAGATAATAAGTAAAATATATACTGTAATATTATGGATTATAATTTGTAATTGTCAATAACATTTAATAAATATAACCAGAAAAGTATGGTGGAATGTACCATATAATTCAATAATGTAACTAAATATCTGTAACAAACATCATATTATGTAAACATGTAATAATTGAATGTAATGAAATAATTTATATATGTAACTTGTAACCACATGAAAGTGCTTGAACTAATGGAGGGATGATTGAGTTAATTTTTCTCATTTTAGACGATAAAAATCAACTTTTAAAGGGGGAGATGTAGTAAGCCAGCTACTACGGAGTAATACCAATTTCATAAGTACATAGTTATTATTATAATATACGATGAATCGGGATTCGGAATTAGGCGTAGTAACATTTGACAGTAACAAATTCCACAGGTGCAAAGTTATGATACTATATAGGTGGACCGGCATAACCGGGAGATTAGGGAACATAAAAGACACGAGGGTAAGAAATAATCGGATGAAATATTTTACAGAAAAACTGAATACGACGAAATCAAAATATAAAAGAGTAAAAAAGATTATTTTATAATAATCATAATGTAGAAATACACGCAGCCGTAAATGCGTAGGCCGGATAAATGTCCACAACAAATCACATCCGTGAGAACCGAGATATCGTATATGTAGGCAAGGGGTACGGGGGACCTCATATATAAGGGAGCCCGAATCGACCTGTATTCAGACGTGTACTACCACCCATTAGTGCAAGCACCTTCACGCCACTCTGTTGAATATTATTTGGACTTAGAAAAATTATCGAACATTATAATAAAAATTCACAATACATTACATCTGTCTTATCATTCATTGTCTACCACGACTACAACATCAAATAAAGTGTCTGCGACCTGATCTAATAATAACTTGGTTGCCACTTATCTACTGTCAGTACTACGATAGTAGGTACCAAGCATCCAGGCTTATTACACGTTTTTATGTCAGTAAGGGGGAACACTTGTGTGTTGGGATTGTCAGAATTTTTGATTTTGCATCCGTAGGTATCTGCTATTCCCGGGTGGGGGATGGGCACTTGTTCTCCGGACCCCGTGACTTGCCCGAAGAAAAATGACCGTAGAATCGAGCCGACGCCTTAGACCGCTCGGCCACTCCGTCACCAATATAATATTATAAATTATAATAAAGTGCACTCAATCTAGCAAGGAGTTTTATCATTAATTTTATTTGTTATTTAATTAATAAGTAGGTACCTTTGAAACCCTGCAATGTCCTAAATATCAAAATATTCATACTCGCATCATAGATACTGGTGGCCTATCCATTTTTATATTATTATCTATATAACTATATAGAATAATTATATTATTATTAATATGGTTGTGAATTACATCGTAGGACAGCGCGGTTATGATAGCACGGACGCTTGCGCCGCCGTCGTTAGCTTAGAAACATATTGTGATCGTCGCAGGTACAATTTTGTATTATAATTTATAAAATTTTATTTTAACAGTACCAGAACTTTTTACATAATATAGAGGTAGTTACAGTATTTTTTAATAAGTATTTAAAATTTAAATTTTGACAAAGCTAGTCATCTTTGAATGGATCTGCGTGTGTTCAATATTGGTCATATTGGTCTGTATTTTTTTTTATAATATTAAAATTTAAAACTATATGCACACCTAATCGCCTAACCTAACCAAAATCACATATCTATGGTGGTTTTTGCTCATCCGATATACGATAATTACACACAAATACTTTTACTATTGTGTTAGTGCGCTACTGGACTCAGCGTGAAGTTGGTCACCACAGCATACAGATAATTTGACGGCTGTCAGAAAGTCACTAACTACCACTCAAAATATTATATAAGTAATCACGAGTGTGCACTATAATATTATATAGGTAAGTACTAGGCGTTTATACGATATACTGTATATCTATGATTTTCTTATTGAGAAAATAAGAAATCGTAAATTTTACTAAGCTATTATGTACCTACTCGTCATTAGAGATAGAAAACAATTTATATATGTACAATTGTATATTCGTAAAAATTATTATTGCGCACCGGTTTTTTATTTTGTTTTTTAGAAGATAACTATATCGTCGATGACGTACACAAGAAAACTATGTAACAATGTTCTACACATAATTCAGCCTGATAACCATTGGTTGTGTCAAATACATAGTAAAAGTGCATTGTTATACACGAGCATAAAAATATAAATTTCGTGGAAGATAAATTTATTATTACATAGGTACCTGAAAGTACGTATTTTTCGGTTTGTAGTATTTGCTACTAGAAGAAATAAAAATAAAATATTTTGAAAATTTAATACCTGAGCTCAACCTTATGAATATAGTACATTTGTTGTATGATATAAATGTCGTAAGTCAAAAACTCCTAATTTTTAGGAAGAGAAAACAAAACATTAAAAATCATTGTGACGTCCAACGCAAACCAATATTATTATAATTTATAATTGTACTAGTAGGTACAGTATGAGCGCGACGAGATAGATAAAGCATACTATCCCTCGCGCCTCAGTCTCCGCCGATCCAATACTGCACCACCGTACCGGCAGTCGCACACACGCTCCCCTCCTAGTACCCACGGCTCAGAGTACCGGCCACTCATGTTAGCTTTACGTATTTGACCCCCTCCCTCACCTGTCGTCGTCTCCGTGCCACCCGAGATCGAAAAGTTCTGGCCGACACCAGCAAAAGCCACCACTACCTTTTTTCCCGCCTCAGCTACTACACCATGAGCGAGTAGCAAGCGTTTTTGCTGGTGCGCCGAAGGGCGGCACAGGACACACACTATTTACGGGTAACGTTTTTGGTACATCATTGTTGTTATTATTCTCACCGTGGCCGGTACTTTAAGACTTTTATGCCGGGTTGGATAAACGTTCATTAAACATTTAATGAACCAATAGCGCGCTATTGAATGAATAAATTATTTAATGGCTCACTAAACGGTCATTAAACTTATTGGTTCCTTAAACTGGAGGTTACCAGATCATTAAATTAGTGATCAGATTTCGGCTCACTAAATTTCTATGCAACGGTTTATCACACAATTATAATTTTTTCTCAAATCTCAAGATAGCTAATATGCCTACCGATACGAGTTACCAATTGGCAATTACCATAATATTATCATTATATTATATATATGAGTATATTTTCAATTTGTACCACGATTAAAGATATATATATATATATATATATCTTTAATCGTGATTTGTATTAATAATTAATATTATCTTCACAATTTGGTGATAACAAAATTATCAAAAACCACATACTAGGTATAAACCAAAAGTAGTTTAATACATCTTTTATGCAACACGGTTAATTAATCAGTACATTAATCGGTTCATTAAAAGTATTTTAATCATTCATTAAAACAAACCATTAAACTAATTTAATCATCGATTTTAACCTAACCTACTTGTGTATTATGGTACGTTATTGTTGTTCTCCCGCCGGTAAACCGCTCCGTCGGAGCCGTGTGGTGAGTAATGTTTATATTTTATTTGGTAAAATGCATCATTATTATTTAAAATGCATTATTATTATTTTATGCATTATTATTATTACCATAATTTATTTCGACCGAGTTTTATGCCTTCGGCTTTCTCGGCACCAACTTAAAGCCTAAATTTGTTCCAATAAACCTATATATATATATATTTTCCCCAAATTGAGGTGTTATTATTTCACCGTCGGTCAACTTCCTATTACTGTTTCAGATGTATTCCCGTTCTTGGATACTAAAAAAAAATCCACGGCACTCCGGCTTTCGGGTCTCGGTCCGTGGTTGGCGACCGTGAAATGTTCGAGGCGGCCACATGACTCTCGCGGAGAACATGACAAATATGATCGAGAAGTCACATCATTCAAAATCGTTGATAATGATGTCTTGGTTGATAATTAGTTTAATTTAATATTTAATTATAAATTGTATGTAGAAATTTAAAATAAATTATTCGTGGTTTTTGAGTGACTTAAGATAGTTGGATTTTTATTTTAAAATATGACTTACACTAACAGGGCTTGCGTTTAAAATTATAACTATAAACTTGACTTAAGATATTAACCCATTTTAAAATTATTTATGTCAGATTCTCAAATATTAACTAGCCATACGTGTCTTGCACCCAATATAATGTGACTTAAAATGTTTAGACCAAAACAGTTTTTTTTGACATGGTTTATAGTCTGTATCAAAAAAATATAAAAATGTTGGATTTTAATCATACTTTTAGCCAAAAATGTAGTTTTTGACATTTATACCATACACCAAAGATATATGTATAGGTACTACCTGATTAGGTATGTTTTTGCATCATATATTACCTGTATTATATTAATCGATTCTAACTTTTAACCCATCCCTGTGGACTGGAAAATAGTTATAACTTTTAAGTAGGACTCGGATTTAAATGCCCTTATCACAATATCCCATATCACATACAGTTTTGTTTAAATGTATATTGTGTAACACGCATATATCAATCTGTTTCAATATGTTATTTTGTTCAATCACGCTGTATACACTACTCTGTACATAATGGTTTTTGATGAAAATAAATCAGTACACATTTATGGATTTAATATAATTTAGCTGGTATACATAAACATGTTATTTCTTATTATCACTGCAGTTTGAATTGAGTAGAAAGAATTTTTTTTAAAAATGGTTAGGTAGTTATTCTTTAAAATAATTAAAAGTTGTAAGTACTATCACTTTAGGTAGGTACTATGTGCAATTAAAATAATAATTACTTTATTGACAAAGCTTATCAGTGAATAAGTACAACAGTACCTAGGTACAGTTCTCTAAATTAACTTTTGACTTTTAGGATTTGATTTAAACTACTTAGAATACCTAACCTTGCATGACACTTTATTTTGCTTTTTTTTTATATTTATTCTTTTTTGGCATTTATGGTACATTTTTTCAAAATGTGTTCTAAAAGAGTAAATAAAGTAATTATAAACTATAAATAGTAATAGTAATAAAACTGACAAAAGTGCAAAATAACATATCCGAAACCAATAATACTGCACCAAGGTCCGTAAATCATAATCCGTTTATATTAAACAATAAATAAATATAACCACGGTTATCTTATTAGTTTGTCCAGCAAGATACTGCACTAGCGCGACTGCGCGAGCCTCTGAGATTAAAATATAAACAGTACCTACGATTATACGATAATAGTATACGATGCATACTATATTTTATAATTTATGTGTGTACAAATATATTATATATGTGTAACAAACAATACCACTGATAAATAGTATTATCGAAAATTCAAACGGTCAAAATAAATGGTTGTCACTTGTCAGTAACATCTTAAAATAATAAAATTTGTTCATTCTATAATACAGTGTTATAGAAAGTTAGAAAATTTAGGACTTCAACCTGAGGCCCCCCTAATACAACCTTTGTCTTGAGGCCCCGGTGCAATGCACCCCCTGCAACCCCACTAAAACCGGCCCTGGTTGTACGTATTACGCTACACGGTCCCTCATCCCGCCTTGCTATTATACTGGCTCGGTGGGAGAGTCGACCCGGTCGCGCTGCTTGCATCTTGTAGTGGTGGTCGGAGATAAGATATACAGGCCGCTATAGTGCTTGTACACTTGCTACTAATGCGGGCCACGTCAAGTGTATCTATCAACTAGGTACTTTATTTATATATTTACGTTATTTCACGGTTGTAACTTGTAGATAATATTATATACCACATAGATTAATTATAAATTATAGTAATTACAAATAACCAATATTTTCGACCAAAAAAACACAATATTCTTATTATCCAAATTAAACTTTTATATATTATACCTAACTAGTAAATAAAGTACTGTTATAATGAGTGAAAAGAAGATCATATAACAGAAAAATAATCATTAAGGTCATTAAAGTTCACACTTTTTTTTTAAAGTTGAATAACGTCCGGAGTGACCCTTAAAATGGGATGACTTTGGACACGTACGACGTACCTATTACATTTCATTAAAAACCGATGTTAT
>CARXXK010000002.1:38536193-38618560 GCA_949089665.1 Macrosiphum euphorbiae | reverse complement strand
AATTTTAAATTTATTTTTAAAAATATACTTTTCTTTACAGTAGGTATACTAAACTTGTAATCATAGGAGTAATTTCAACTTTTGACTTGAGGGGGGACTGAATATATTAAAGGCAAGCAGACCATTGCAATATAGCATTTTAAAATTGTATGTCCTAGGTTTTTTTTTTTGGGGGGGGGGTAGCCCCAAGCCCCCCCACAATTTGCGCCTATGCTTGTAATGTTTTCTATTGTCTATTAATTTTAAAATTAATATTTTAAATTACTCTGAAACTTATTATTACACCTATATCTCTAATAATAATAATTATTTTTAAATTACATTTTTTTCACTTATTTATGGTGATTTTTCGTCTTTTTTCGGAGTTAATTTGTTATATTTTTTTAGGGCATTTTTGTGTGTTATTTTGGTCTTTAGTCATTACGTAAGAAAAATGGTATGATTAAAATATTATGTTATAAATTGTATTATTTTAATAATTATGTACCTACTATTGTATTTAATATTTATTATAATTTTTCCGACTTATAAAATAATTCAAATTATTATGATATACCAAAATCATACTGTATAACCTTTTACCTCAGTAAAAATATGTAAAATGAAATTCAATTTTTTTTTTGAAATTAATTAGTGCCACTTATTCGAGCATGCTTAAGATTAAAATTAATAATTGAATACAATTATATTTTACACATATTATGTATTACATAATTTATATTTAATCCATTATTTTGGTGTATACATAAACTTTCTGCCGTCAACCTGAAAAATGTAATCTGCCATATCATAATATATTAAATTAAATATAAATATGTTAAATACTATGAATTGTTTCAAATGTGACATTTATACACACATAAAGATCGTGTTTATCCTACAGAGTAAACTAAAATAAGTTAAAATTATAACTATTTACCTAATGTAGGTAAATAATATTTTAAATAATTTAATCATGAGACTACTATTTTATTTTATCCCCCTAACTTTTCATTAATTGTGTAATCAGACTAATAAACCTGTGATTTACTTATATAATGAGGTTGTGAAGTTTTGATATAGGGGAAATAAGCCAAGTTATGACTAGTGTATATCTAGTTTGTCAGTACTCCAAAATTCTTGAGTCCTCAGATTTTGCCAATATTAATTTTATAAAATAGTAAACTTAGCAATGATACTTATCGGCAGCGCTGTCGCACCGTTTGAAAAGTAAACACATTGTTTTGACAGAAAAGAATCCACTGTGACGGTTTATTTTCTGTGATAACCCTTATTGGATCAGGGGCCAAGAAACGTAGTTGCGGTGCTTGTAGTAAAATCCGCGAATGGTAAAACCCTTTGGACCCAACGGGCAATGTACCGCAGGAGACCCTTAAACATTGCCTATTATAATACATACATTTTCATAACTCTTTTTTAAATTTTCAACTTGATTAGATACTTAAACCCATTATTTCAATAACTAGGAGTAGTATTATCATAAATTAATTAATCAAAATAATTAATTGATTGAATACATTACTGTCACATGTAGACTATTCAATTTAGCCTTTTAGATGGTTTATTGCTGTTATTTTTCCCCATGTGATTATATGTGTCTTCATAACTTAATATAAAATTACTACCTAAATAATTATTACTATTTGTTTTAATTATTATGTGTTTGTTTTTGTTTTTAGATATACCTGACCCTATTGTAAAGCATATATAAGATGATGGATTTTACTGAAGATAATTCTATAATTGAAGACAACAATGAACCTCACTACTTTAATAATAGCAATGCATCACTGCATCAAATGGAAGTTTTTGATACTAATTCTTCAACAATAGTCCAGGATAACGATATACACGCAGTTTCAAATAGTACCCAAGAAAGTATCCAAGAAAATACATCAACAATCAACCTCTGTGATAGTGACGATGAAGACACGAATATTGACCAGCTAGCATATAATCCGGTAGTAAATTTAAATAGCATAAAATTAGTTAAAAGACCTAAAAATGTAAAAAAAATTCTACCAAAACATAGAAAAAAAACGGAAAAAACCATTAACTTCTTAGAGGGCCAGAGGGTAAATGATTATGTTAGTTCGCGCAATAAATTAAACGGGTATACCCTACATATGCGAGATCTAATAACGCTCCTCACACCTAAATCCTGGCTAAATGATGTTATTATACTGAACTATTTATTACTATTAGTAAATAATTGTGAAGAAACATTAATTATAACCACGGATACTTGGGTAGATTTTGGGCGAAGAAAAGAATCAACAGTTATGAAATGGACAAAATCAAACAATTTATACAATTTCAAAAGAATTGTCATTCCCATTAACCCCAACAAGAATCACTGGGCCTTGTTTGTGGTTGACATATGGGAAGGGATAGTACATTCTTTTGATAGTTTCAACAAAACTCATATGAAGGAGTATTATATAGTAACTGAATTTTTATCTCTGGCATATAATTACTCAGTAAAAAAACCAGGTGAGGAGAGGACCATGCCTATTTGGAAATATCAAATAGAGAATTCTCCCCAACAAAAAAATACCTACGATTGTGGCGTCTTTACATGTACCAATGCGAGATATTTTCTTCTGGGGAAAAAACTCGAGTTCACACAGCCAGATTGTCAACTTTTAAGAAAAAGAATTGCCTATGAACTTGTTCACAGCGAACTTATTCAGGATCATTCAACTAATCTTTAAATTATTATTGTTTGAATAACTTTCGTTGTTAATACACACTATATTGTGTATTGTTTTAGTATGTAAATTTTAATTGTTTAAACATAATTATGTTAATTAATTTTGTACCCAATACATAATTGGTCATAGTTAATTTGTTCATATATAACCTCGTATATAACTGTGTAATTTTTATTTTATCATATAATTTTAGGTGTTATTGTAATTACTTATTGTGTATTTATTTATGTTCAAATGTTTTTTTTATTCGGTTAGTTTGTTACATCTATTGTATTTAGGAACATTATTATAATTATATAGTTATCGAGTAACATTTAATAGAAATAAAAAATAAAAAATGTAATTAGCGTGAAAAAATAATATAATTAGGTAGGTAGTAGTAGTAGTAGTCAATAACAACATTATGTTTATAATTAAATGTAAAATTTATTCTTTATAATATCTGATAAATATAATACATTTGATTGCTAGAAAACGAGTTTGTATATTTATGTTGTACTTTCTACAATATTAATGTATAGTTTTAATTCATAATAATAAAAATTAAATTATGATTGATAGATTAACATTGAATTATTGTTAATTATTTAAAAAAAAAAAATCAAAAATGTGTTAATACAGAAAATGTTTTTCTTTTATGTAGGTAATTATCTAGATGTTGCGTGCTCACAATTTGATTTTGCCAGAAGCAAAGGACTGCATAAAGCTTAACTGTACAGTTTTTATTCCTAGTATTTTAATTTTATAGATTTTTAAAAATATCTAATATTAATCATAACATTACTTAACTAAATTTAATTTATGACAACAAAATCGATATTATGATAGGAAAAAAGTTGTGATGTTTGGTTGATGATAGGAAGGGTAAATACTAAATGCACTCCGCTTTAGTGCTCTCTGACCCTCTTCACAAGGTATACATAATCATTGTTAAAATTGTGACTGGTGAACTAAACATTTATCCGAGTATTTCGATACATAAAAATCAAATTTAGGATGAGTAAATTATGAGTTATAAGTAGGTTTATACAGTTTAAAAAAGTGGAGTAGTGGACCAACAGTTTGCGGGATACCATGTAATACTCCACTCACTCTACTCATCCAAACATTAAATATTTATAACCCTCTTTTATAACTCATAAATCACTCCTCATAAATTTGATTTTTATGTATCGAAATACATAGAAAAATGTTCTGCTTTGGAATATGAAATTATAACTGTATTTTTTATTCTAAAAAGCAAGACTTAAAAAATGTTGAGGATAAATAATATTTAAAAATTTGTTTTTAATGACTAGAAATTATGTAAATATTTTTTTTTTTCAAATAATAAGTGTTTGATGATAAAAGAATTACCCAGTATAAATAAGAAAATTATGGTTTTCTTATTTATTTTCAAATAAAATGTAATATACCAAGTATTTTAATTTTTCGAGTGGTAACCCCCAACGCAAACAATATTTGCATGGCTCCATCCATAGTATATGACTAAGGTGGTGCCATGGTTGGGGGTCTTAGTTGTTATCAAAATTGTGATTTCATTAATAGATGTATGCAAAAAATGTTTGTGGTTTTCCTTATTTGGGTTTGGTACATTATGTTAAGAATGCGGATTTCTATGCAATCGCATATTCTTTTCCTTTTCACATTTTTGGATTTATATCAGTAATCTGTACAAATCATAATAGGTTTGAAATTAATGGAAATTTTTTTTTTTGCATTTTTCGCATATTTTTGCATATTTATTTGCAACAAATATTTTTTTTAAAAAAGGTATAAAATAATATATAGTCAAGAAGAAAAAATCAAAAATACATTATGTAGCCACTAAAATGTAGTATTAGGTACTAATTTAATAGTAATTGTAATGAAGACTCGAATAAAGATAAGATAACTATTTAGTTTTGAAGGAAACTTTTATGTCTATAATCTTATTCGCTCTTGCTGTGTTAGTCAGTTATTGACTGTCAATAGGTAAATTAATATTTATATCCTCACATTTGGAATTTTTAGTGATAGTAATAAAGAAACTAGAAACTCAAAATATGACATTAGGTACATAAAAGAATACAATAAAAGAAAAATTCAAGCTATTCCTAGATCAAAAGGGGCAGCACTTCAAACAAAATTACATGATCTTTATTTTTATTTTTATTATTCATGGTTAAATATTTGTAAGTGTGATTTAAGATATCCCATATGACAAGTGTAAAAATATACTATGTTAAATGCGGAGTTATAGGTAGCTTCTAATTATCATAGTATTCACTTGTCAAGAGCAATATTTAGGTATAGAAGGATTAATTATATTCATTAGTCATTACATTTACCCACTGGAGTCTGGAGCTTGAATCATTCTTAGATTCTGAACCCCATTCTGAACAGAGCGATGAATGTAATGATTTTACAATGTTGATTTTTTATTCTGTCCTTACGAATAATAATAGAAAAAATAACTTTGAATATTTATAAATTTAACATACCTATAGAAAATAATCTATTAACTATTTGTGCCATGTAATCAGATACTGAAATTATACATGTTATATTTTATCGATGGGAGGGGATAACTAGTAACTCTCAAGAATTATGGGGTCCAGTGAAAAAAATTTGCAAGGCCCAAAATTTTAGATTAATTTACACATCTTTTATAATGCTAATTATGTCGTGCTGACTAAAAATTCAAATTTTGATAACTATTTGTGCAAGTGTATTTACTTATTAGTAATAGTAGATATATAATAACAAAATAAAGGTAATTTAATCCTTTATACTAATAAAGTCCTTTGAATTATAATTTATAATTCAACCATAACTCAGGAGCTTCAGAAAAGATTGATAAAATATTAAGTTCTAGTTGTATTATTACACAATAACAATAATCTTAGTTACATATTAAATATAGGTACTAGAATGAAAGACTTACAAATGTTATGGTCATCCAGAGTTTGTTAGTCCAGAGACTAGTACAGTTACTAAGGAACTCCGGCTGACCATAACGTTTGTAAGTATTTCGTTCTACTATATTTAATATGTACGATATGTATAATTTCTAATCCTTAGTAATAAAAGTAGAAAATTGTATACATTCTTAACTACTAAATAATTTGTAATTTTCAATTTAATCAATTTGTCAACATTTGACATTAAATGCTTATAACAAAAAAAATGTGCCTATGTATTAATATTTTACAATTGCTGTGGTAACTATTAGTTACTAACTATATATCAGGAGCCTTGTACTGAATTTTCAAGCTTTTTGACCCAACAAATAAACATTTTTTTTTTTTAAAGTTACACCAAAAACCAAAATTCCTGATTTTCCTTAATTTTTTTTGTTTTTCCAGGCGCTTTTGATAACTACTGAGAATCTTAAATGGAAAGTCGAAGCATTATTTTGACTACTTATCGTGTGCACAGGCACAAAACAATTATTAACTGTTTTTTAATAGTAGGTACCTATATTATAATATTTATACATCCTAAATAAGGGTTATTATTGAACTGTGAGATAATGATAGATAGGTAGATAGATGATATTTTTCCGAAATCATGTGTTGGCTTGTTTATTTACGCATATTTTACGTATCGTAATATTGTGGTTAGTGATTAGTATTTTTTAGAACTATTAGGTATATTATTATAATATTGTGTAGTTTGTTATTATTTCAGACGATCTAATTACCTATATTCAGTTTTTGAACATATATTTGTTATGATTTATACCTACATATATAATAAAATAGGGGGAGGGTTCAGGCGGGCTGGCGTAGTGCAATTTTTTAACATCTTCTCGGCCTAAAGATTCAAGAATCAAGATGGGGTAACTCTTATAGGTTACCTATAACTAGGGTTCGGAAGTTCTGGGAGTTTAATATTAATTTATATCTTGATGTATATGCTCTCGATTATAGCAAATCAAGGTCCAAGATGGGAATCCGAGCTATACAAAGGTCAGTTTAAAAACCAATAATGTCAAATGCATATTTCTTGATTGGCGTTCGGCAGGAAAACGGAATGCAAACTTATCAAATAATAATAATTTATTGACATCTGTGCTGTCAAGAAAAATAGTACCTATTATAAAATAATAGTAATAACATTTATAGCGTGTGTATTACCTACCTATATAGTACCGGTGAAGACTGATGTAGCTATAGGTACCTTCGATAATAACGGCCAACAGTTTATGTCATGTTCGTCGTCTTGATCAGACCAAATGAAAGGCTGTGGCAATTGCGGACGATGATTGGACACCAGCTGCATGGATTGTACGTAAGCGGGTGTCGAGGAAGCGAATACGTATTGCTGCCTCATCGTGTACTCGTGGAAACGTCCGGACAAAAACGACACTGTGTGAGAAAAGTCGAGACAATTTTCATTCAGATAACGATCGAAAGGATATATAATATGTATAAATATTATATTATTCAGTAGCCGGCGGCACGTGGTCGGAACGGACCAAACCCACATGGCCACTGCCACATGTACGGATGGCGTTCACGAGGGTGACAACGGTTATAATTTATAAATCATAGCAAGGGCACGGCACAATAATGAGCGATGATGGCTCGAAAAAATAAAAGAAGCACGGAATCATGGATGGATAATAATGGCGATAAGCAGGTTGCACGAGGTATACAACGGAATCGACAAAATTACGGGGCAGTGGGACCCCAAAAAGGGTCGACAGATGCAAAACGAGCAATGAGTAACGAATAATGTAATAGCCTTGAGCAATTGAGCCTACTAGGGTTGAACAATTGGCATCAGGATGTTGTTGGGTTGACGTGGGGTGAGGGGCAGAGATCGACGGTCACTTGTATACGTGTACGCGACGAAAACCCCCCACCACCCAGATCGCGAAAGACTCATTAATCATTGCCCCCTCCAAGTAATTCACAAAAATAGCTAATTAGGAAGACACATTAACACTGGGAGCGCTGTCGACGCCCAACGTACTGATGGTTAAGCGAGTCCCCCCCTACGTGGAGTCGGGAGATTGTACTATGAGCTTTCCCGACATTTCGCATACATTTTGCTTTAAGTTAAGTGTATTTGAATGTTTTTGATAATATTAGTAGAAATTGTACTTACCAACGTATACAGTTAGCTATAGAGCCTATAGTTATATAGTTACATAGTTATAGTTATATAGGCTCTCTACAGTTAGCTATAAAAGCGTATAAAGTTTCGATAAAAAAATTAATTTATTATTAAAAGTAAAATAACCAATATAAAACTATATCTATACTTCCCGAATAGGAAAGTACAAATTGTTTCCACCAGAGCGAGTTTTGTTAATCTGCTTCCTCAATTAAATTTTAAAAAGTTAAGTTAAAAAGTTAAAAATAACTTAACTTTAACTTTTTAACTCGTTGATGTCCAGAATCGCTAATTGGTGATTAGTGGTTGGTAACTTCTAAAGTTTTTAAATAATTAACAATTTTGTAGTAATTAATCTTATATTATTCCTTTTCATTGTACACTTTTATGTCTTAGTCAATTTAAGTACCTATATATGTTTCCACTAAATTATTCAATTAAATAATAATTATATATTTACTCTTATTTAAAACCATTGTATATTTGTATGTATTGTGATTAAATAAAACAAAATTAAATTAAGTTGTAATTTTAACCATACATAACTTAAGTTGTGTATTTTTCAAATAGATTATAATATGACATTTAGAATATTTGTATGTGTAATATATATAATATATAATATGGTTAACATATTGTCAATAAATATTTGCCATAATAAGTAATAATTATTAATTAGTATAAAACACTAAACTATAAAACATTAACAATTAAAAGGTCAAAAAATAACCTCAAGGGTAAATGGGTGAAAAAATACTTTTGATGGTTACCATGGTGGACCAATTAAATATTAATAAAATTTTGTGAATACATTATAAGTGACAAGTGTAAGTGTGTAACATATTACATACCTACCTAACTTTATTCATTGAACTATTATATTTTTAAGTTTACAAAATGCATTGAAATGGCCTATACAAACCCCTTTTGCTATAAATATAGCCCAAGCTCGTTTTTCAATTTTTTTTTTCAAAATGTGTGTTTTAAGGCACTTAATTTGAATATGTTTGAAAAAATTGTCGCTCTTTTTTATTACGGAAGTTATACCAAAAAAACCGGAAAAAGTGAGCGCTGTCATGGGACAGCCGGTAGAAACGAAGTTTCTTTTCTAACAAATATTACAGATTACAAATACATTTTAGTGGAACCATTCAAAATAAAAACAAATGGGAAAAATAAATGAAAATGAAAATTATTATTATTACTATTTAATAACTATTATTTAACCATATTCAATAATCGAAATTACAGACCTGTGATAACTGAAATATGATACGTTTGTTTGTTATGTAATTTTTTCCAAATACCTTGAAAATACTGCATCGATAGTGGTGTCATCTCTTGTTGTAGTCTTGTAGATTTTGCTGGATTGTTTATCATAATATTTAAATTGAATGTGTCCGTAAGGAAAGTTTTAAAAGTTTCCGATTTCTTATCTTCAAAATTGATGTTAAAGTCACCAAATTGTTATAATTTATAAATTATAATAATTAATAATTGTAAATGCATAATAATATGCAGATCTTATTACGCTGTTTTAAATCCTATCGCGTTATACCCGTTTTCTATTACCTAGTCTATACCAAACGCGACGCACAAAGCAAATATTTAATCACGGCAAAGGTAAAGCACTATATAGGGATATAATATATGCAAATGCAACAATCAGATTATTCTAAGAAAACAATTTTATGAAATAAAAATGTTTACGCATCATGCAAGGAGATTATAATATATAGGTATATAAGATGTAACCAAAAGTTTATGCTTTGTAAGCACCGTGGTATATTCAGTGTCTGGCTGTGTATAGAATACACTTGATATACGCGCCCAGCAATTTTGAGGATTTCCACTTTTTTCCCCGGCACTATGGGGATTTCCATTACTACTTTACGGAACGTTAAACGGAAAAAGGTAGCTTTTGCTAATGTATGTATTATGTAACCTAACCTAACCAAACTTTCGGTGCAGGCGTGACAAAAATATATTACGTACAATTCAATACGTCTTATTGAATATAATATATTATATATTATATACATCAGGGCTTGCCAACGTTATATTTGACAAATAACGATTGAAATTTGTAAACGTAATTATAACGGAAAGCGGGAATCAAAAATAATTAAATACCGCAAAACAAAGCATAACGAATAACAAAATATATAATATATCATTAAACAAAAAATATCCCAAAACGTAATTTATAGAATATCATTAAGGGGGCTGCAACCCACTTACTTTTTATACGTTTTAGACCAATGAGCGGTGGTAAATTACACATACTTCGGGATGTCGGATGTAAATTTTTTATACATGTTTGAATTCATTGATAAAATATCTAGGTTTTTTAGGAAGTCGATTTTCAATTTTCAGTTTAAAATTACCTTTAAATAACCTTTTTATTTTTAGAAATCCCATGAAATAATTACATCACATTTATGTTTATTTTGGGCAAATCTGATTTTAAATACAAAAGTGATTCCTAAGAAGTCTAGAAGATAGTCTAGAAGTTTATAAATCTAAGTCTAAGTCTAAGTCTAGAAGATAGTCTAGAAGTTTATAAATTCAACCATTTCTTCGAAATTACAATCGAACTTCGGGAAGTATAATTAATTTACTACCGCTTTTAGTAGTTTTATTATGGTCATGCAAACAAGAATATATTTAAGTTTTTGTGATGTATTTACATGTGCGTGCGCGTTTGAGAAATGCTTCACTAATGTTCATTTACTACTCACACACAGATACAGTATTAATTTATATGTCACATGAATTGAATAAATAGTACTCGAGTACTCTTTAAAATATGCTACGGTGCTGCCCCCTTAAACGAGAAAGGCAAAATTATTTGAAAATTTAAAATCCATTTATTTAAAAGTAAGGTACCTAAATTGATTTCCAAGAAATATATTTTATTTCAGGCTATTTATTTTTGTCTTAGAAAAAAATCTAAGAATTGATTATATTATTTTCAGTATCCGGGACATTACCTACCCGCATTTTTTTAGATTTATTGATAACTTTTAAATTGAATTGCCAATAGTAAATACATAGTATAACAATAATAATAATTATTAATAATGATTAATGATGCCCCGATAATTGCGCTGTAGAAGTATAGAGTATAGACTTATTTTGTATTCATCCTGTACTTTGTCTACTCTGTAGTTTGTACCACCATAGAACTACTGCGGTCCTCTTGTGAGTATATACGGTTGTGAAAAACATCCGTTTTATTTATTGGGGAAACAAATTAACAAAACGCGCTCTGGTGGAAATAATTTGTACCTTCCAATTCGGGATGTATAGATATAGTTTTATGTTGGTTATTTTACTTTTTATAATAAATTAATATTGCTATGGAAACTTTATACGCTTTTATAGCTAACTGTATATGTTGGTAAATATAATTTCTACTAATATTATCAAATACGTTCAAATTCACTTCACTTCACTTCACTTAAAGCAAAATGTATTCGAAATGCCGCGAAAACCCGACTCGAGTCCCGACTCCACGTAGGGGGGAACCCGCCCAACCATCAGTACGATAGGCGTCGACAGCGCTCCCAGTGTTAATTTGTTTTCCCAATACTAGCTACATATTAAAATAAATACGCAATCCTGAGTAGAACAACTTCTAACCTAACCTAACCCAGACTGAAAATGCAAAGGTGGGCATTAACTTGTTAAAAAGTTAAAGTTAATTTTTTTTAACTTTTTAACTTAACTAATTAATTATCCAAATGACCAATCTCAAGTAGACATAATAACGAATTCAAATCTGTTTTAAAAAGTATCATCGCATTACTAGATCTATCAGTATGATGGAATGAAAATTGGATGTTTTTTCTAAAATAACTGTTCAATATATTATAAAAAATAGTATTTCATCAGGCACGTTTTTCCCGACTAGCCCCGCATCGTGCCATTAAAAACTTCGTTTCAAAAACAATTTATTTTTTAAAACATCATGGGAACCTTGATAAAAATAACCAAAAACTACTTTTTGACTAATTACTTTTTTTTGAAAATGTGTGTTTTGGTACGCTTAAGCATTTGAAGCAATCAAATATTATTTATCTTATGGTACCTACTTTTTATGGTATACCAAAAAAACTGGAAAACAATAGATTTTTAAAAATATCATGGTATCCTCGGTAAAAATAACCAAAAACTACTTTTTTTAAATTTCATTTTTTTTTAAATGTGTGTTTTGGTACCCCTGAGTTTTTGATGCAATCACATTTTGCCTATGGTACTTACTTTTTATGGTATACCAAAAACCCGCAAAACAATTACATTTTATTAAAAATCGTGGGATCTTAAAACTACAGCATAACGTGTCTTTACGAACAGTAGTCAGTAGGTATAGGTATTTTACTATACCTATAACCTATATAATGACACTATGCCAGTATAGGCATGAGGAATATAGGTACCTCACTGTTCCCAGCTACAACATAATATATTAATATGAAATAATCGTTGATGTATCATGTATAGCTTATTTAAATTTGTATAATATATCAGGTCACACATAACCTATTCCTAGTTATTTTTGGCACAATAGTCATAATAATATTAGATTATAATATATTGACGAGATAACTATAAACACAAGGTAACGACTAACGACATAATTTTCGCTCAGAATCGTGTTTGTATATATTATATAATAATATAATATCATCCAATTCATATTTAACTCCTCGATTACAGTGACTCACACAGCAGAGAAGTACCCACTTGCCCACCTTTTTCTTATTAGTTATAGGAATCCAAAAAAACATATTTATCGTATGGATTTGAAACTTTTCACCGTTAGTATTTAGTAGGGCATCTCTATACTATTTGTAGCCATAAAAAGTCACCAAATATGCTTTATATGCAAAATAAAATAATATACCTAAAATAAGCATTTTAAAAATAAAATTGAATGCCGGCAATATGGGATCACATAGTTGTAAACAACTATCTATCTATTAATAAAATTAATCTTATCTTCAAGTGGTTCTAGAAAAACGTGCGCCCAATGCCCATGTACCTTAATTATTAGGTTAGGTATCTGGTATGGTATGTATAATTAATGATAAATCTATTATTTTTTATAAATGATTTAAAAATTTAGACAGTCAGCACTCAGCATTGTTGGTGGGAAAAATTATGGAACTTTTCTGTCTTACCGAATAGGTAAAGAATACCCTCAAAATTAGGCGGTCGGATTTAGTTTTAAAAATATAGCTAATTGAAATAATATATAGTAATATAGTATTTTCATATAAGTGCCCAGCAGGTCATTCGCTCGCTGCGCTTGCACAGACAAATAAATCGAAAACACCCCACGACTTGATATGTAAAACCATCTAATTCACAGGTGGGTCTTGGAGTTAAAATAGCTACAACTTCAAAACCAAGTTCGCTCGCCAAATTCTGACTTATCCATCGTTTTCAGCACTCTTAACTATAGATAGGTACGATAAAACAAAACATTCCAAAAAAAGGGGTGGTCCGGTTAAACAGAAATATACCAAAATTATACCTTGGCCGGTTGCGCCCCTCACAATTACACCACTCAGACTGAAGTGTATACCTACTACTAGTTGAAAAATAAATTACAAAATATTCGGTACTGGTCTAGTTGACCCCCGCCAGGAAGGCAATTCCCCCGCCACTCAAGTTTAGTTGACGCCCGCCACTTACCTACATCTCTGGTATTTTTTTATATTTTTATTTTTTTTATTATTACCATATTTTTTATATTTTTTTATTTTGATCTCTTGAATTATTCTGGATAATCATAAATGTATAATTGTTGTCATAATTTTTAAAACACTCATTGGTCTCACGACATATGCCATCAAATACCCATTGCTGTGGCAGTATTCGACGACTACAACTCATTTGCGCACAAAAACATAACTCATTTGCGCACAAGTTACGAACAATAGAAACCTTTTTTCCAAGAATTTTATCCATGTATAGGGTGCACATAATCTCCGTACCACCATATTTTCGATTTGGTCAATACTGATAGTGGACAATTATTATACCTACTCAAACAACATTTTCCTTCACCCTTTAAAAGGCTTAGGACTTTCTGTCTCATCATATTCTGATGTTATAGACTGGCGGGTTTAAAAATGTTGTTTTAGCTATTACACATTATTCAAAATGTTGTCAAATTACAATAAATTAGGTACAATCATTTTTACAAGTCATTAAAATTTACAAATTACAATTAATTAGGTACAATCATTATTAATTTTTACAAAAGTCATTAAAATTTACAATCTAAATAAATTAGTAATTACAGTTAATACATAATATTTAATATTTATTGGTACGCGTTTGCATCAAATAGGTTATAAGATCAATTTTTTTAGATTTGTAATCTGAATATATTTTTTTCAAAAAATTTTGTTTTTTTAATATTTCTGTCCTACGTGTATTTTCCTTATTTTTTTTAATGAGTTTATTTTTAAATCGGTGTCGACTTGAATTTCCATGAGTATTTGTATGATTTGGTGAATATGAGGGTGGGGGGTATAAAATTGGCTATTAAAGTGCATATAAAAGTTTTCAGCTCCGTTTGTTGTTCTAGGGCTATCGTCTGGTGCACTAGCCCATAATTCTGGCCCAAAATCAGCATCAAAATCAATATAATTTTTTAAAATATAGTCCGGAAAATCCATACTTATATTACTAGGAGCTATTGAGATTAGCTCCGTAAATGCGTCCGGAACTTTCTCTTGAAATAACCTGATCTGAATATGCATCATGTTTATGGTCCGCGTTAGATTGATCCACAATTTCGTTATTATTATTTACAATAATACTAGCATTACAAAATTTATTAGTACACCGATAATTGAAATTTCCATTTTTAATTTCCTATACTCTCGAAATTTGAATTTGTTCAATATTTTACAACGTTTTTCTCTCCGTGTTAAACAAATAGCGTCCATTGTTATGACACCGCAAATCGCGACCGGAGACTAAACTAAAATGTATAGAAGATATTTGTTATAAGGTTTATCAGTTATCACCGGAAACGTTTGACAAAAATAGGGTAAGATATAGCAATAATATCAATAATAAAGATTAAAGTTTGTCCCACACGACTAGTGTACTTGGCGAGTATTAATGCCATTTTTGATAGATAAGAACTGATGTGAAATCACGTTATGCTTTAAGACTATATAAGGCTATATTGAAGATACTCCAATAACGGGTGATCATTGATATCAATAATATTGAACGTGTAACGAGTTGGACAGCTTAAGACACCCTGTACACCCAAAACTGTACCTAAAAGCTGGTTTTCATTGTTTACTATTTTGTGCGCAAATGAGTTGTCGTAAATTTAAAAAATATATTAATATGTGCGCAAATGAGTCTCCACCGTATTCGACCAGCATTATTTTTGAGTCTAACAAATAAACTTTCGTTGATCTCGACAATAAATTTGTCGGAAATTCATTTTCTTTTTGTTCAGATGACGTCAACTGAATAACTGAGGTAGGTACTTGAGTAGGTACTTCATAATATTATATACGGCACCCGCTGTTATACCTATCTTAGGTATATAATTCATTTTACTACACGGATTTTAAAAAATATAATTCTTAAAATATCTAATTAGAGAATTTCATACAAATACCTAACGTTTATGATTTCGTACCTTTTTTATCTGCACTCTGCAGTATATCAGTAAATTATACATTATATAGCATCAAAAATACAAGAGATGTAGGTAAGTGGCGGGCGTCAACTAAACTTGAGTGACGGGGGAATTGCCTTCCTGGCGGGGGTCAACTAGACCAGTACCAAATATTCTTAGGAACAGAGGCATCCGGGAGATACCGAATCACCATTCAGAATCATTTTTCAAAATGTGCACTTATCGTGTACACATTTAACACATCTATTAAAGTGATAAATCCAGGACTTTTTTTTGGAGGGGAGGGGCTGATCAGCTACATTATTTTATTACATAAAAAAACCCATAATACCGGCAAAATTAGCATTTAAAAAAAAACATTTTAAATTGTTTAGAGGGGGGGCTATAGCTGACCCCCCTCTTAGAAACTTCACTGCGGTGGCCTATTTAATGACTACAAGGTACACTCAAAAGTTAAAATCTATACTGCTAGCAGAGTGACTTCAATAGTTTTTTTTTTCATTTGATAGGTAAGAACAATATTTTATGGCTTTTCAAAAATATAAAATGTATTTTTTTATCAGCGCTTTATTTGTATCATAGTAGTTTTGCACTTTGCCATTTTGGTACCTATATAGTGGTATTGGCCTTAAAGCATAATATACGTATATTTTTAATTTGGATTCCTAATTTTGATGCTGGACTCGCTGTCTATAATATTAAATACAACAATAAATTGGTGGGTGGGCTTGTACTCGAAAGCGAAAATTAAAAATAATGTTTTAAACATTACCATGGTAATTATTTGCAAATAAATTTAAGACGAGTCAGCGCATCATTTATTCTCTTGTCCACACACAACAGAGAAAATTAATGTTTGGCAGAAACAACCCTGTGTTGTTACTTTTAATATTAGAGTTTTTATTATCAAATTTTAATCTAAGAACATTACCCTAAGTTTGCTTTTTTACAATATTTAAATTTTATACAATTTATAAGCATTTTTAAATTACAATAATTTGCACGTTTATAAAGTTAATACTTATAAGTTGTAATATAGGTGACTTCACTCTAATATTAAAAGTAATAAAATAATAACTGTTTTAAGTTTAAAACTAATTATACCGAAAATCCAATGTTCTCCTTTTAAAAGTGTGTTTATGGTTATCAAAATTAAATCCTTGTTTAAAGTATCAGTGTCCAAGATTTTTTGTAAAATATTGGTATTACCTTTCATGGTATACAATAATATAAAGGTAGACTTTTCTTTCCCATTATTTATAATTAAGTATCTAATCACATCATCCATTATAAATGAACTTATAAACTCACGAGACTACACAGTTGTATGCTCATTTGAAAGTGTTAACAATTTAGTTTAAATTTTGGCAATTTCACTTCAGCCGATTCAGTATTTATAATATCACTTAATTTTGAATATTACCTACTGATACTTTTTAACTTTTAAAATTATTTAAATTCTACAGTCTGTAACAGAAAGACTTGACAAAAAATGATGCTACTTAAATGTATGACAAAAACTGTAAAAATTATATGATTAGTAAATAATTTATGATATATATTCATGTCAGGAAATTCCCAAAAAATAATATTTTGAAAAAAGTTATTACGTTCCAAGTTAGGTTCTAGGTCTACATTCTAATAAAAAAAATGACTATATATATAAAATATTCTAAAAAAACCATGTGTGTTACCAGTACGCGCGCGGGAAGTTAAACTTCTTTTGAATGGTATACGTGAGTGAGTGAAAAAGAAAGAAAAAATATTAATTAATTTAAAAAATGAGAAGTATCCGGAATTATTTATTATTGATAGTTTTATTATTTTTTTTATATTTTTATTCGACAGATCGATGGATAATTGTTTGTAGTATTGTTTTTATCCAGACAATAGATTTGTGAGTGAATACTAATAATAATAATAAAAATAAAAAATATTAAAAAAAAATTTGGTTGCTAGTAAAAAATTACAACTCTTAAAAAAATTATGATTGTTGAATTTCCTTTTGGGTGTAACTTGCTGGGGTAAGTGCAGCTCAGCCACCCTGGTAAGCAATGTTCAATAATTTGATTTGATGCAAGCTTGTACCTGATCTGCTCGAATAACCAGTGGCAACCAATAAATAAATGCTAATTTCTAATGTAGACTGTAACCAATGGCAACTATTAATAAATAAAAATAAAATTTCCAATTTCCATCTTGAATCTCAATGTCCCTGTTTGAGCACCTATTTAAAATGCGAATTTCGAAAAATTCTTTCTTAGCGCACGTCTACATCATAATAGCTATCTGTATTCTGTATGCCAAATTCCAGCCAGATCCGTCCAATGGTTTGAGCTGTGCGTTGATAGCAGTCAATCAGCTTACTGTTTTATATATACAGATATATATATATATTATAATATATAATAAAACAACATTACCATGACAATATTTATTTATTTACGGACATGTACGCTTTCGCGTTCGTACGGCCGCCCGTTCGTACACGCCGCCTGTTCGCTTTTTTTTTTCCTCACTACCGTGCGTAAAGAAGTATAACTTCAAAATAAATTACTTTAGACTTAGATAAATGTTTCTAACATCAAAATTGTTCTTATAATCAGATTTAAAAATTGGCTAGTTTCAATTTTTCCAAAAAAATTGAATCAATTTTTTTTTTATTATTTGTGTATTGGAAGTGACTATAAATTATATATATAAAAAAATAAAAATATTAATTAGAACAAAATCATTTCATCTGTCAGGTCTTCCTGTTACACTTTGTAGATGATCTTAATATTATTAGGTTATTAACACTGAAATTTGATCTCAAAGTTGTTAATTACTTAAGCTAATTATGGTTTTTGGTATTTAGATAATTAATTGGTTATATTTCTAAAAATTTCAAATGTTAGTCAGCATCAAATAAAATAAATTAAAGAATTCAATTTTACTCTTCAAACATTAATAGAATGTATTGGCGACATGATTATCTTCATCTAACACATACAATACCAAAATGTAGGTTCAACCTTCAGCAGTTCCAATTTTTTGATGTCAGCTTGGATATTAGAGTGAATTTATTGACTATTAGCAAACTTCAAGATCATGTAAGAGCTTTTGTAATATTATCTGTGTTAGGTACCTATCTCTTTTGTTTTTTACAATATTTAAATTTTAATTAATATTAATACTCCAGACCAGTGACTGGTACTCATAAATTGATTAATAATTAAATATTGTACAAAACAAACGAGAGAACATACTACATAGACAATGGTTTTATCTTTAAGTTTGATTATAGGTCAATACACAAAATTTAAGATAATTAGGTCTGCTGAACATACATTTAGGCAAGCCTGGGCAAGTTAATGATAATTTTTAACTGAGTTAAATTGATTGAACACATTTTAAAAAGTTTAAAGTCAACAGTTAACCTAATTTTTTTTAACTCAGTTAAGTTAAAAGTTATATGATCATTTTCAATTAACTTAACCTAAGTTATTATTATTTTTTAATTCTGAGCGGACCAAGGGATCTAGTGGTTTTACAATGGTGTTAATATTTTATGTTATTTTATTTTTTTTATCCTGTATACATTTCTACCAGAAGAAGTGCTTCGATTTAGACATATTATAGTACCTTATCTTTTAACAAATTGGATCAAGAGGTAATTTTTCGATTTTATCAATAGTTATATAATGTCACGGGAAAAACCACCTACAAATTACGAAAAACCGCTAAAAATGGGATTTTAATTTTAACTTACAGAATATAATAAATAATAATAATTTAAAAACCCAGACTGACAAACCGTCTCCGCTCAGAATCGTTTTTCTTATACAATGATATTATATCATACATTTACCCACTTGTAGCCTACTGTACAGCAGATCGACATCCACTAACACGCTTTTTTTTAATATCTATATAAATACCCATTAATATGGTTTAAAATAATAAAAATCATCAATATTATTGAGCACAGGAAATAGCCAATATGGCAATATATGAGTATAATAACCTAATTGATTTTAATTAAAAAATAACTTATTTATGGCAAAAATATAGTAGTAGTATCATGTTCTTGATAGGTGCATATTTAGTGATTTGTATATAGGTATGTCAATATGATAATATAATACCTATCAAATTACTTATTAGTTATTAGTATTTATTAATTATTATTATTGTTATTATTATCACACCAAAAACACTTCGTTATAACTCCGTGTAAAAAAAGAGCCAATTTAAAAAAAAAAAATGTAGTAATGATTAAATCTTTAAAAGACGTGATATAATATGGAAATGAAGTAAAATTACATTTTGTAATATTAAAAATACCTATGATGACAAATAAGATCAATTTTAATGTTAAATAATTAGTCTTTAGCACGGTCTTATATAAGACCGTGGTCTTTAGCATAATAATATAATACCGTCGCGCTGGATCACGAATTCTCTAAACAATCACAGTCATTGAGTACTTGAGTCGTCAGCAAGTAACTATAATCTATATAGGTACTATCTTGCTGGTCGTCAGTCGTCACTCGTCAGTCGTCAGCAATACACGAAATGGTATAATGGTAAATGTAAAATGGTTGCCGTCGACCGGCATTCGCCGCGATGAGAGTAGTGGGAATGAATAAGCGGCGGGTCGGGAGATATTTACGATATTTTCGTTCCCCTACCCACCGCTTATCCATCCCCACTGTTCAGTACGCAAAATCGGTCTTAAAAGTACTTGAACATTTTTGCTTATAACTTATAAACTATCAAACCAATCTGCTAGCGAGTTCCTCTGTTCCCATCTGCACAATATTCCTGATCGATCGATACCTCATACGACTTTATATGTTCAGCCGTTTGCCCTGTAGAGCTTGGCAAAGAATTGACATAAATTAGGACGATTTTTCAATGTTAAAACTCGGTTTCCTGTTATTATACGTTAGTGGCTACTCTGCTAGTTTTTTTTTACTCAGCATCGCGCCACTACCGTCGAGCTGGATTACAATATGCCGGTATGCCGCAGTATGGTATATCTTTATTTATAGGATACAAAACAAATAAATGGCTATTGCATTATGTATAGTTAAGTTATTTTTCTTGAAGAACTCTGGTTAATGCAACAATAAATAAATTTAACTTTATTTCTAATTTCCTATTCTAGTAAATGGTTATGTAATATATGCATCATCAATAATAATTTTATTTTTTATTATATTTATTATTTAATAATTTATAAGCTAACATAACTTGAATTTGATTAAAAGTAACTCGTTATTTATTAAGTTTCTATCAATTAAAATAAGTTAAGGTAAAAATCAAGTACATTTATGCAACAGTAAGACAGGTTTCTGCAAGACGCAAGTTACAACAAATGCGCAAACAATATATTCTTATAAATGATTGCAATAAACGGCACTCCAATATGAATAATATTCAATGTAAGAATCATATAAACAATAATATACAAAATTTAAAATACATAAATCGCTCACTTGTGGTAAAATAATACATTATATTAAATAATTAAATAAAAATAATTACTTCAGAATAATACCGCTGAAATTATGTTCAACCAAAGTTCCCAAATCTCCATTTTAATAACTGTTACTGTGTAAATTATGCACTAAATTTTATAGATTATATTCTGCATACAGAAATATTATTATTAATAACTAACTTATTACTAAAAAAATTATAGTTTAATACAAATAAAAAATAATATAAGAAAATGAATAGTTAAAATACCTATCATTAACAATAATATTATTCTTGAATAAAAATTCTGTGATTTTCTGTGAAATTAACACAACACTCAACAAATTACAATTTACACTACGTTATTTTTTATATTTTTATCAAATGTAAATAGCTAATATGTTAGAAAGTAGAAATGGATACCTCATACCAATTACCTACTTAACTATAGTCCAGTGATCATCAGTATATAAAATAATAAATCGCCATACGTAAAAAACAAAAAACAATTTTTTACACGTTAACAAATTCATAAATAATATTTTATGTCTTATATTATCTAATTTTGTTGCAATTCAAAAACGAATAACCGTAGATACTTGAAATTTATACCAAATATTTATTTTATTATTACCAATATTTTATAAATTTTTCAAAATATTTTATACTGTGAAATATTTTCAAAATATATTTTTAACTCGTAGATACCTACTTGAAATTTTCACTAAATGTTTATTTTTTAATTTTCTATAATTCATATTTTTTTATGGTTGACCGTCCACGGTGCACTTTTCAGCCTTGCTATCCGGGCCAGTTCACCCCTAGGTTTGGCTGATGCAATACAAGCCTGCAACTTATATAATACATTTGTCATAAGCTAGGCATATTGTAATCTATTTTTTATATGTTTTATAGTGCTATCTTTGATAGTTTACTCGATTATAATTATAATAATAAGAAATTAACTATTCAAAATTAAATCAGCTCTCACAAACACTAGTATTTATATAACCTGGACAGAAGCCTGGGCAAGTTAATGATAATTTTGTAATCGAGTAAAGTTAAGTTGATAGTAAACAAGTAAACATTTTAAAAAGCTTAAAGTTAATTGTTATCCTAATTTATTTTTAACTCAGTGAAGTTAAAAGTTATATGGAAACTTACAATGAACTTATTAACTTAAGTTAATATACAGGGTGTCCCGTGAGGATTTACTCATTGCGATATCTCCTGAAATAATAGAGATATCGTAATTCTGTTTTCTTATTAAGACTCACAGAGGTAAGCACTACAAATAACTAATTTTTTATTTTTTTAAAAATTTTTTCATAAAAAAGTTAAAAAAATTATTTTTTAAATTATTTATTTAAAAAAATATTGAAGATTGCCATTTTGTAGAGTTCATTTTTCTGAAAATATTGACGTTTCAATTTAATTTCATTAATTTCCTGATTTTTAATAATTTTTTTAATTAATAAGTAAAACGGCAAAAAACCGGTTTTTATCCGGGCGACGAGTCCTCCTCTACGGCTAATAGGTATATCCTCACGGGACACTCTGTATATATTTTTTTTAGTATGTAAATAGCTAATAATATGGTTTAAAATAATAAAAAGTAAAATATGTTCATGCTATATAGGTACATCGTAAATAATAATTTTTTTATATTTTTTATTTAATTATTTATAAATTAACGTAACTTGAATTTGATTAAAAGTAATTCGTTATTTATTGAGTTTGTAATATACCAACTACTACAGTTTAAATGTTGGAAGTATTTTGAATAAAACCACGAAGATGATTGTAATAACTGTATTTTACTTATACTCAAATAAATAATTATGTAAAAATATTCTAAGTTAAATAATTAATTTAATTTAAACTGTTGTAAGCAAGTTGTGACTAAGTATTTAGTATTAAGTGACTGTTCAATTTAAGGCTGGTTGCTCGTCTGATGGACACTTGGCCATCAGATTATTTCGTCGGGTAGTCCTATTAGATCCCTACTATTGCTTTTTAGTATAAAATGGTACACACGCTGCATACGCTTGAGGTCATTTTGGAAGTCATTCGTATAATTATGTTATTTACGGATTATAATATTTTGCACAAAGTCATGATTTTTGTACTGCTATATTATTAATTTTACTTAGAATACGGTTTATTTAATATGCATATACCTACCTATCACGTGCTCTATACCGCGTCGTGCGGTACCATTGATATTATTACTATTATTTCTATTGATGCACGCCGCCCTGCAGCATTTAGATATATTATTTTGTCACGTAGTCACAGCTCGCTACAAGTTTATGTCTATAAAAACTAGTTAAGGTAATAATTATGTTAATGAAGATTAAATTTTAAAAAAGGTGGGCAAGTGGGTGTCGCTCTGCTGTACTGTAGGTTACAAGTGGGTCACTGTATAATGGATGGTATTAAATTTGAATTCAATGATATAATATCATTGTATAAGAAAAACGATTCTGAGCGGTGACGGTATGTCAGTCTATGTATAAGACATATTATATACATATCTATGGTATTAAACAAAAAAATGACCTATAATAAATTCCAAATTAATCATATCACAATATCCATTAGATACTTATAACAGTTATAACGCGTTATACATCAACAAAAACCGTGATACTGTCATAGATATATAATAGTACACTTTAGAAGTTTCAAGTACCCACGAATAATATTATTCAATCACAACCAAATAACTAAAATCGTAATTCTTGGTTTAAATATGAAATTTTGTCTAAATTTGAAATTAAAATGTCTGTAAAAAATAAGTGTGTTTATATATTTTTTAGATTTTTTGGTTACAGTATGAATTATTTAAGAGAATATTTGTTTTAAATTTTCAACTCTTAGTTATAAAAACTGAACATTTTATAATTTTTTAATTCCAACGATTGATAATTTTTGAGATTTTGATAAATTTTGTCAAAATTCCAACTTTAAATGCTTATAAAAAAAAATCGTGCCTATGTATTTTTAATATTTTTCAACTGATATTGTAACAATATATCAGGAGCCTTGTATTAAATTTTTACACTTTTTGGCCCAACAGATAAAACTTTATTGATATTTATAGAAAAAAAAACTAAAAAAAATTGAAAGCTGTAAATGTCCATAAACAGCTCAAAAAGAGTCAAAATCTTTTCAAAATTGTATGGTGTATAGGAAATGCTAATATAAACATTCAGTGAAATTTTCATGTATCTACAGTTATTCGTTTTTGAATTACAACAAAATAAGGAAATCGCTACATGAGAAATCGAGTGAATATCCAATGTTGTAAAAATTTGAATTTCAAACGCTCATAAAAATTTAATTTGACTGTCCGGTAGAGATTTTTTTATTGATAAAGGTAGATAATCTTATAAGGAATCTTGTGTTTCATTTTCAAATCTTAGATTTAAAAAGAAAAATGTTTACGAATTCATAACTCAAAATAATTTGCTAATTTTCGTGATTTTTCCATATTTTGTCAATTTTTGAACTTTAAATGCTTATAAAAAAAAATTGTGACTAAGGATTTTTAATATTTTTTATCTGCCTTTGAAACAACATATTAGGAGCCTTCTATTAAATTTTCAAGCTTTCGCAACCAACAAATAAAATTTTATTGATATTTCTAGAAAAAAAACTAAAAAAAAATGAAAAATGAAAATGTCCCTAAACAGTTCCAAATAAATCAAAATATTTTGAAAATGTTATCGTGTATAGGAAATGCAAATATAAACAACCAGTGAAAATTTCATATATCTACGGTCATTTGTTTTAAAGTTACACCAAAACCCAAATTTGATTTTTTGGAAAATCGATTTTGCGTAAAAATTCCCGTTTTTCCTTAATTTTTATGTTGTTTTTCCCGGCGCTTGTGAAAACTACTGGAAAATGTTTACTTTTGACCCCCCAAAGTACCAACTAGATTCACTTTCCTATCAGAAAAGGTACTATTGAAGAAAATCGAAGCACTTTTACTGTCCCAAAACGTGATGACAGACACAAAAATATAAAAATATAAAAATATAAAAATATAAAAAAAAACATACATCATTGTAAAACCAATACATTCATCGCTCCGCTCAGAATCTAAAATTTAAGTTTAAAACTTTTAACTTTAAACTTTTATAGGCTTATAGCAAAGATGATGTACGGATGTACTTATATTAATTAATTAAACATTACACCAATGAATACAATTTCTACATTTTTTCTTTTAACAAACGTTATTTGAAAAATAACAATATTTTCTTATATTTTGTATATACTAATTATTAGGTAAAATTGGTCATTAGGACACTAGGTAAACATTTTACAAGGAATTCGGAGTATTATAGTGGGTAGCAGTGGCAGTGAGTGGCGTATATTATAGACCGTGGGCTTAGTAAACAGTAGACAGTAACCTCTAAGTAATAGATTACTTGCTAGTTTCTATCTACTATAGCCCACCTCAAAAATAGTTCCTATATACGCCACTGGTGGGTAGTGGGTATCGAAATAAAATATTTCTCTGCACCACCAGAAAATGAGCCCAATTTACTCCACTGGGTTAAAACGTAAGTCTCATAACTCATATGGAAGTGTAAATATTGTCTATACAATTGAAAAACAAAAACTTGTTAGTAAAATAATAAATACATAATAGTCATATTTTTAGTTTTAGATTCTGAGTGAAACGATGAATGTATTGATTTTACAATAATGTGTGTGTTTTTTTTTATTATTTTTTTTTTTTGTCTGTCATCACGTCTTAGGACAGTAAAAGTGCTTGGATTCTCTTCAACAGTAGCTTTTCTGATAGGAAAGTGAATCTTATCGTCCTTTAAGGGGTCAAAAGTAAAAATTTCACAGTAGTTTTCACAAGCGCCGGGAAAAAACAACATAAAAATTAAGGAAAAACGGGAATTTTTACGCAAAATTGGTTTTCCAAAAAATCGATTTTGGTTTTTGGTGTAACTCTAAAACAAATGAACGTATATACATGAAATTTTCACTGGTTGTTTATATTTGCATTTTCTATACACGATAACATTTTCAAAATATTTTGATTTATTTTGAACTGTTTAGGGACATTTTCATTTTCCATTTTTTTTTAGTTTTTTTTCTAAAAATAGCAATAAAATTTTATTTGTTGGTTGCGAAAGCTTGAAATTTTAATAGAAGGCTCCTAATATATTGTTTCAAAGGCAGATGAAAAATATTAAAAATCCTTAGTCACAATTTTTTTTTATAAGCATTTAAAGTTCAAATATTGACAAAATATGGAAAAATCACGAAAATTAGCAAATTATTTTGAGTTAAGAATTCGTAAAAATTTTTCTTTTTAAATCTAAGATTTGAAAATGTAATACAAGATTCCTTATAAGATTATCTACCTTTATCAAAAAAAAAATGTCTATAAGAAAGTCAAATTAAATTTTTATGAGTGTTTGAAATTCAAATTTTTACAACATTGGATATTCACTCGATTTCTCATGTAGCGATTTCCTTATTTTGTTGTGATTCAAAAACGAATACCTGTAGTTACATGAAAATTTCACTGAATGTTTAAATTAGCATTTTCTATAAACCATACAATTTTGAAAATATTTTGACTCTTTTTGAGCTGTTTACGGACATTTTCAGTTTTCAATTTTTTTAGTTTTTTTTCTTTAAATATCAATAAAGTTTTATCTGTTGGGCCAAAAAGTGTAAAAATTTAATACAAGGCTCCTGATATATTGTTACAATAGCGATTGAAAAATATTAAAAATACAAATACACAATTTTTTTATAAGCATTTAAAGATCGAATTTTGACAAAATTTATCAAAATTAATCGAAAATTATCAATCATTGTAATTAATAAATTATAAAATGTTCAGTTTTTATAGCTAATTATTACAAATTTAAAACAAAGGTTCTCATAAATAGTTCATACTGTAACCAAAAAATCTAAAAAATATATGAACACAGTTATTTTTTACAGACATTTTAAATTCAAATTTGGACGAAATTACATAATAAAAAACCTAGAATAACCATTTTAGTTATTTTGTTGTGATTGTATAATATTATTCGTAGGCACTTGAAATTTCTAAAGTATATATCTACGATAGTATCAGGGTTTTTTGTTGGTGTATAACGCGTTTTAATTACCTAATGGATATTATGATATGATTAATTTGGAATTCATTATAATAGGTCAATTTTTTTTAATACCATAGATAAGTATGTAATATTGTAATATGTCTTGTACCCATAGGCGCACATAGGGTGTTAATTTAGGGGGTGCTGGGATAATTTATGGTTCACAGATCCGTGGGGGGCAAAGCCCCCCACACCCCCCTAATCCTAATATTTCTGCATTGCATTAGATTTAATTTGTACAGTGTATACAATAATTTCTAAAGTGCAATGTATCAAATAGTCTGTATGATTGTAATCAAGACGCTAGGTACACCCACATGTGTTGTCTTCGTATTACAGACGTATAGGTACAACATAGGCAAAACTGTTTTGCACGGGTATAAAAAACATTCAGGCTCTACTCTAAGCTAAAAAACTAAATGTTCACACTAGAAAAATGAGAAAATTTACTCTGTAACCGATATCAAAACCAAAATTATTATTTTTATTTAAGTTTGATAAACAAAAAAAGGTGCTCTGCTGTACAGTAGGGTACAAGTGGGTCACTGTATAATCGATGGTATTCAATTTGAATTCAATGATATACTAACATCATTGTATAAGAAAAACGATTCTGAGCGAAGACGGTTAAGTCAGCCTATGATATTACTAAGTATATTTGATGATACTAAGGTGAATAAAGCAATTTATATATAACCTATTTAAGTAGAATCTTGTTTTAAATTTTCAATCATTAGCTATAAAATTTGAACATTTTATAAATTTTTAACTATAAAATTATTATTAAATTTTAAATGTGATAAATTTTGTCAAAATTTGAATTTTAAATAATTATAAAAAAAAATTGTGCCTATGTATTTTTAATATTTTTCAAGTGTTAATGTAACAATATATCAGGAGCTTTGCATTGAATTTTCAAGCTTTTTTACCATACAAATAAAATTTTATTGATATGAATAGAAAAAAAAATTAAAAAAATTGAAAACTGAAAATGTCGGTAAATAGCTCAAAAAGAATCAAAATATTTTCAAAACTATATGGTGTATAGGAAATGCTAATATAAAAATTTAGTAAAATTTTCAAGTATCTACAGTCATTCGTTTTTTAATTACAACAAAATTAGAAAATCGTTACATGAGAAACCGAGTGAATATCAAATGTTGTAAAAATATGAATTTCAAACGTTGATAAAAATTTGATTTGAGATTCTTGTAGACATTTTTTTTTTGATAAAGGTAAACAAACTTATGAGGAATCTTGCATTACATTTTCATATCTTAGATTTAAAAAGAAAAATTTTTATGAATTTCTAACTCGAAATAATTTGCAAATTTTGGTCATTTTGTAGTATTTTGTTAATATTTGGAATTTAAATGCTTAAAACAAAAAACTGTGAGTAAGGATTTTTAATATTTTTCATCTGTCTTTGAAACAATATATTAGAAGCCTTCTATTAAATGTTTAAGCTTTTATACCCAACAAATAAAATTTTATTGATACTTATAGAAAAAAAAACTAAAAAAAATGGAAACTAAAAATGTCCGTAAAAAGCTCAAAATAACTCAAAATATTTAGAAAATTTTATCATGTATAGAAAATGGAAATATAAATAACCAGTGAAAATTTCATATATCTACGGTCATTTGTTTTAAAGTTACACCAAAAACCAAAATCAATTTTCTCGAAAACAGATTTTGCGTAATAATTCCCGGTTTTCCTTAATTTTTCTTTTGTTTTTCACGGCGCTTTTGAAAACTACTGTGAAATGTTTGCTTTTGACCCCCCCAAAGTACCAACAAGATTCACTTTCCTATCAGAAAAGATATTGTTGAAGAAAATCCAAGCACTTTTACTGTCCTAAAAGATGATGACAGACAAAAAAAAAAAAAATGAATTCGTGAATTCGTAAACAGTTGTCAATATTTGTAATGAAAAGCAAAATTCCGAACCAATAAACCACGATAGTTTATAAATGATTGGTGAAATACTGAAATAAACTGAGGGTGCTAGTTTGAAGCTGGGGGGTGCTAAGCACCCCCAAGCACCCCCCAAGCACCCCCCTATGTCCGCCTATGCTTGTACCTAGATAAGGACATACCGTCTCCGCTCAGAATCGTTTTTCTTATACAATGATATAATATCATTGAATTCAAATGTAATACCATCCATTATACAGTGACCCACTTGTAACCTACTGTACAGCAGAGCGACACCCACTTACCCACCTTTTTTAAATTTGAAAGTATACTTTTTTGGTTTGAATAAATAATAAATTATAAATTATATGTACACATATACATTATACAGTATTATAGGAAAGACCTTTTTGGGGTCAAAATCATAAGTGTGCTGTTTTTGGATACAATAATTTTAAAATCTGTGGGATTTAACTTATCAAAAGTGTGCGGTTCTGTCCTGTATCTTATTGCAAGTGTGCGGTTCTAGGAGTCAGCGTTTGATTTAGCTAGGATAATAAATATAATAATAGTTAATATTTTTAATAATATAATAGATTGTTGGGTATACGGTCGTCCTCGAAGACATAAAAACGAAAAAAAAAAAAAGCAAAAAAATTCTGTTCCTAGACTGGAATCGATCCCGCTATACCGTGAATAGTAGCATAGACGGTACTCTCTATCGGTAGTGGTTTAATAAAATATCGGAGTAGTATAAGTAATGTCGTAGCAGTAGTAGTACGTAGAAGTTGTGCACCACCTTTGCCACACGGTAAACCGCACACGATTTGTAGTGTGTACGTAGTACTTCATGACGACGTGCATAATAAGTTTGTGCGTCGACGCGTCGCTGTTATCAATAATAACTTTTTAAGTAATTAACATTAACATGCTGTAATGGCAATTTGACATTTTTATTTTCATTACTTTCAATATTGCTTTCTATTTTTTCCGCTTTTGCTGATTTAGAGAAGCGTAATATCCCTCTCGTGGTATTCTCGTTTCTTGTGATTTCTCGTTCGTATTGGTCGATTGAACATGAGTAACGCTCCTGAAAAAGATCTGGCTGGTCTGGAGCAGCAGGTAAGACGAACTGCATTTAATAATACATATTTTTAAACATTTTTAAATAATTAAACATATTATCCGGAAAAAGTAATATATTAATTGTGATGTGGACAATGTATGTAATATGTGCAATAGACAGGTTATGTAGGTACTAGCTGTACCATGATGAAATCTAAAAGTGTTGTTCATCGGGATATTGAAATAACAGTTACCAATTGATATGTACAGTAAAATCTCGGTAATCCGGCAGATAACGAAAACGCTGGATTATTCTAGGTTCATAAATAAAAGCATTTTTACTTATTGCAAAACCTAAATCCCATCAACATTTTAAATGAACAAGTACTATAATACAACACAATAACTACCGATACACATATACATGTTGTAACGATCTGGTGGCTTGGTACCTACTATCGTAGTGCTGACAGTAGATAAGTGGCTACCAAGATGTTATAAGTGCAGGTCGCATACACTTTATTTGATGCTGAAGTCGTGTAGATATAAATGAAATATAGAACAGAGGTTGCGTATTGTGAATTTTACTTATAACGTTCGATAATTTGCTAGTCCAAAATAATATTGTACAAAGTGACGTGAAGGTGCTTGCTCTAATGGGTGGTAGTACACTTCTGAAAACAGGCCGATTCGGGCTCCCTTAGATATGAGGTTCCCCGTACCCCTTGCCTACATATACGATATCTCACGGATGTCACTCGTATGGTCATCATTCTAGCCCACGCATTGACGATTGAATATATAACTGATTGAATGTATTACCAATTTATGATTAGTCACTTTACTCTTCAATATTTTAATTTCATCGTATGCGTCCAGTATTTCTGTCAAATATGACGACCGCCTATTTTGACCCTATCATCCTGAGTTATTCAGTGAGCCTGTAGCATAGGTTAGAAGGACCCATTTCCTTCTTAATGCCCGACTATGCTCGGTCTAACCGTCTATTATAATATTTATGCATCTGTGGAATCTGGTTTTATTGTTACTGTCAAATGTTACTACGCCTAATTCTGAATCCCGATTCATCGTATATTATAATAATAACTATGTAATTTTGAAATTGGTATTACGTGCCGTAGTAGCTGGCTTACTACAATGTCAACGTTATCGGAATATAACTAAATGCTAATCGGTAAATTTCAAAATTAAATCCATTAGTTTTATTATTCTTGATAGTAAATTTATGATTATTAGTAGAGTAAAAAAAAAAATAGCCAGATTACTGGACTGGATTACCGAGAGTACTGTAATTGTTTTGTCCGTTGGAAAGATGTCATCTGTATCCAATTGATTACATTATACACAAATAAAAACGGATAATAATGATTTATCTGTTTTTTTTTTTTATTTGTTATAGTTGGCTGCTCCAGACTTGCAAAATACAAATGCAAAAAAAACAAGGTAAGTTTTGGTATTTAATGCAGTTATTATGGCATAATATATTAGGCATTTAAATTTTTGTGATTATTTATCTGACTACAAAACTGTATGTTTTTTTTATTTGTGTTTATATAAATAAAAATATCTGAAACAAATTTTTCTAGTATCTATTTACTGATGAATAATTTATTAGTGTATTACTATGTTAGTGGTTACTTCGCTACCAATCAGGTTAGGCAGACAAACCTTTGGCTTCATTAAACATTATAATTTCAATGACTTATAATAAAAAAACCTTTCATAGAAGAATTACAATTTCAAACACTTGAAAAATAATCAAAACTATTAAAATCACAACTTGCTATCAAAAATAAAATGAAAAGAGTTTCCTTAAATAATTTTATGACAGCTCTAGCCTCCAAGCACATAATTTGTTTTTATATTTTGTGATATAATTACACAGTGTCTATTAAAATAATACCTAACCTGTCTATAACATTTGTAAATTGCATTTGCCCAATGTCAATTTAAATCAATTTATGTTTTTGGTTTTTGGTAATTGTATTATTAATTAACTAATTAAAAAAAAAAATTATTTGAAGAAAGCTCGTTTCAGTAAATAGCTTAGAATGTTGTTATAGTAAGTTAGTTCTATGGCCTAATAATTTGATAATATATTTCTTTAGTTCATAAATGTATTTATTTCTTTGTGGTAATAATAATTAATATATATTTACTAATTATGAATTTATTACAATGATAGATACCTCTATTCAATATCTATAATACATAAATTGTAATATTGTATTGTAGTAATTTTTAAATTTTATTGTAGATACTTATGTCTTAACTTCATAAAAAAATGGTCCATATTATAATTCTTAAATTTTAAGTATTTAAATAAAAATTAAAAATAAAAGGTAAATAAGTTGTTAAAGTCTAACAGTATAGGTCTTAATTAATAATATATTGATAATTAAATAGGTTCTACTTCTGTCCTCAAAAGTAAGAAAACGGAAACTAAAAAAAATGAAAAAGCTCCAAAACAGCAAAAGTCTGTTGAAGACAATAGTAAACAACAAGGAAAGTTTGTGGAATTACCGGGAGCTGAAATGGGAAAGGTTGTTGTTAGATTTCCTCCAGAAGCAAGCGGGTTAGTGCTTATGTGTTTTGTATATTTTCATATTAAATGCTTTATAGTTAATTTAATATTAATAATACATTGTTTTCAGATATTTGCATATTGGGCATGCAAAAGCTGCTCTATTAAATCAACACTATCAATTGGCTTTTAATGGCCGTCTTATAATGCGTTTTGATGATACAAATCCAGCAAAGGAGAAGGAAGATTTTGAGAAGGTATAAGAAAATATACATTGTGTAACAAATTCAATATCTTCATCTTATTTTAACTAATTTGTCTATTTTAAAACAAATATTAAAATAAAAACCATAAAAGTACTAAGTAATGAGTTATGAGATTTAATCTTAATTATTTTTCTAGGTTATATTAGAAGACGTTGATATGTTAAAAATTAAACCCGATATTTTTACATATACTTCTGATCATTTTGATAAAATGTTAGATATATGTGAGAATGGAATGTTGAAAGAAGGCTTAGCTTACGTGGATGACACGGATGGAGATAAAATACGTTTGGAACGCGAGCAAAGAATAGATTCAATAAATCGAAACAACTGTAAGTCTTATGATTTAACTCTATTTAAAAATTATTAAAAATGTAAAGAACTTAAATATTTATAATTACGTACCTTACAAAGTTTTGAATTAAAGTTAATGTCTTGGTTATTATAAACAATAGCATTGACTAAATATCACAGGCGTACACACTGAAGTGACTTGTAGGATATACCCACACCTGGATTTTTTTTTTTTTTGAGTACCTATATACTACCAAAAATTGGGCAAAAAAAGTCTCTTAATCATTTTCTAAAACTGCTACTATACTGCTGAAATTCGGAAATTACATCAAATTAAAATACATTATTACTTTCCGTTTAGTTTTGTTTTATTTATGATTGTAAAAAGTTGGAACAGTGTGAAGGAGTGGGTAGTAAAAACAAGTAGCTAAATTAGCCACATAAAAATCTGTGCACGCCAATTCTAAAAGTCTTGGCTATTAATTTAATTATCTAAATAATATAATAAATAGTCCAACTTTATCAGAAAGTTTGTTATTACGCTCGTATTGTTTGGATTCAGCCTATGTTATGCAATTTTTAATATTAATTTACTCACATTTCAGCAATTGAGAAGAACCTAGAATTGTGGAAACAAATGGTTTTAGGTACAGAAATTGGTCTTAAGTGTTGTGTTCGGGCTAAAATTGATATGCAATCTGCAATGATGTTTGCGAGATCCAACAATATATCGTTGCAAGCCTGAATCCCATCCTAGAACTGGTGATAAGTATAAGTAAGGACATTATAACATATTATTTTATAGAATCAATGTTATCTATTCAATAATCATAAGATCATAAGATATTATTAAATAAATTGGATCAATCTGGCATTAGAGGAATGCGAAAAGATCTTATAAAATCATTTTTAAGTGAAAGAACTCAGAGTTAAAATAGATGATACCCTAAGTGAATAATATAACTTAATATAACTTGTGGTTGTTCTCCAAGGTGCAGTACTTGGTCCTCTTTTATTCATTATTTTTATAAATAATCTTTTAAAAATACAAAATATTACTAATATTGAATTATTCAGTTTTGTTGATGACACAACTATATTAGTTGCTGAAAAATCAATTGATAATTTATTTAATGAATCAAATAAATTCCTAAATAATGTGTATTCTTGGTTCTGTAAAAATAAATTAAAATTGAATTTATCTAAATCCAAATTTATTTGTTTTCAAAATAAATTCATCTAGTATTCTTATACATTACAATTTAACTGTCCATTCATTGAAATGTATAACCAATTTTAATTGTTTATCCCCTTCAAATTGTATTGATATTGAAGAAGTACAAGAAATAAAATATCTTGGATTAGTTTTAGATTATAAATAATTAAAATGGGATAAGCAAATTATTTCAAAAAATAATAAATTATACAAATTTTTCTAATTTTCGAAGTAGATAGACATCTATTTAATAATTCCTATAACAGAAATATATATTGAACTTTGGTTCAATCTTTTTATTCACGTGGTATATCTCTTTGGGGAGGCACTTTTTATAGTAATTTAAATAAACATAATATTATTATAAATTGTATCATACAATTTTCATTAAATCTATCTATATTAACTTGTACAACAATAATATTTAAGGAACTAAATGTGAAAAATCTGAAATTTATTCATAATTTTTTTGTTTTAATCCAGCTATATAAATATAAACACTCAATTACTATTTTTGTTCATGAAAACAAAACTAGATTTAAACATGATATTAATATACATTTACCAAATTGTGTAAAAGTTTTTGGACAAAATAGTGTATTTTATATAAGTCTGAAATTATGTTTAACTTTTAATATGAATATGAATAATTTTAGTAATTTATTTATTTTTAAGAAACATATTAAATATTTAGATTTACCTTGTACTTAAAGTTAATTTATTTTATGTCATTTTTATAATATTTTCTAAAATGTTTAAATTAATTCTTAACTATATTCTTTACTACATGTATTAAATTTACATTAGTTTATTTCTGTTAATTAATATGATACTTTAAAATCAAAAATTCCGCTATATTCCTACATTTTGAGTATACATACTATTTATTTTATTAATGTCAAATTTATTACATTATATTGGTCTATTTTATATTCTTAAGAACTCCTCCTCCAGCACAAGCTTTGCTTACCAAGGGTGCTGCAATATTGTATTTTCATTTGTAAAATTTGATGTAAAATCTGTTGCAAAAAAATAAATTATTATAATTATAATTAAAATCAGTAAAACCAAAAAAAAAAAAATTGTAAATGTAATATATATATTTGAAATTCTTATAAAAAATTAAAAAAATAGTATTTATGTTTTATTTATTTATTTATTAATATGTTGTTTATGTATGAATTACATACATTTGAATAATTATTATTTATGTTATTTTAGGGTATATCCAACTTATGACTTTGCTTGTCCTATTGTGGATAGTTTTGAAGGTGTTACTCATTGTTTACGCACCACAGAGTATACTGATCGTGATGCTCAATATTATTGGTTTTGTGATGCATTAAAGCTTGGTACTCGCAGCAATGAAACCAGACCTTATGTGTGGTCATATTCAAGATTAAATATGACTAATACTGTTCTGTCGAAAAGAAAGTTAACTTGGTTTGTGGAACAAGGCCACGTAGATGGATGGTTAGTATAATATTGTTAAATATATGTATTTTAATAATTTACATAGTATATAATTAGTTTCTTTTATAGTTTACTAATTGAAATTACAGAAAGGTTCTTAATTTTGCTACAACATATAATAGTCTTTTTTTTTTTACGTTTAAGGGATGATCCACGAATGCCGACTGTCCGTGGTGTCTTCAGGAGAGGAATGCAGGTGGAAGCATTGAAACAATTCATAGTGGCCCAAGGATCTTCCAGAACTGTTACAGCTATGCAATGGGATAAAATTTGGTCATTGAATCGTAGTATCGTTGATTCAATAGCACCAAGGCATACTGCTTTGTTATTATCCAATTCAAATAAAGAAAATGTAGTATTATCTTATCCACCAGTTGAAGTTGTTGTAGAGAATGTTGAAAAACCATATAAAATTGACAATGTCCCTAAACATCCTAAAAATTCCCAATTAGGACTAAAGAATTGTGTCTGGGCCGCACCTACAATTCTTATAGATTATAGTGATGCAGAATTATTAGAAGTTGGACGACGAGCAACATTTATTAACTGGGGAAATCTCCTGATAAACCGTATAGAAAGGTAATAATTATAGATAGGAAATCATAATAACATATATAGATCATTATTTGTATGTTTGCTTCTTTAGGAACCAAAATAATAATAAAATAGAGAGAATTCATGCAGTGTCTGATCTTGAAAACACAGATTTTAAATCTACAGTCAAAGTTACGTGGTTACCAAAAACCGATTATTCAGAATCTGAAGAAGTCTTACCTATTCTGGTACCAGTTGTTTGTGTTTATTTTGATCACTTAATTAGTAAAGCAGTATTAGCCAAAGATGATGATTTCAAGCAATACTTAAATACAGAAAATAGTCGTTGGGAATTGCAAATGATAGGTGATTCAGAGTTGAAAGATTTAAAGAAGGGAGATGTGATTCAGTTACAACGTAGAGGTTATTTTATATGCGATTCAACTTATCAGCCATACAGGTAAGAATTAGTTATAGAACATTTTTTGTCTTAAATGTTTAATAAAATAAATGATTTTTTGAAGCATTCACACTGGAAAAGAAACGCCAATAGTGTTGTTTAACATACCTGATGGTCACACAAAATCAGCAACACCAATAACTACCGTTCCTTTACCAATCACCACAAGTAATATTAAGGTAATCAAAACTAATTATGCCTATATAAATAAAAAAAAAACTTCAAAAATCATAGTTAGTAATCATCAGTTTACCATTGTTTTTGATTTACATGATGAATTTTTGACATTTTATGCATAAACATAGTTTTCTTTGTTGTTCAAAATTATATTTTTGTCATCCAAATATATGAATCTCTATTAATTTTTTATTTGTTCAATTTGTTTTATATTTCTGTTACTCGTACAAGTTTTTTAAAAATTTTTTAAGTATTTTACTGGGAGTTTGGAAAACTGTTCATCCGTCAACATTTATTGAATGAAATATGTTAAGTGTTGTTTTAATGACCAAGCTCACCTTATAAACATTTTTTTAAAGTAACTTACAATAATATTTCACCAATGATTTTGTCATGCTCATTTTTTTAAATTATACACTGAAGTCTTAATTAAAAATAAATCAGTACAACCATTTTAGAAAATTATTGAATTTTTGCTTTTATTACAGAAAAATACAAACAAGAACATTGACTCTGTAATCAGCCAGATAAATGATCAAGCTAATAAAATACACGTTATGACGGTATGATGAATTTTTTTTTATTAAAATTTTCTATTAACAAACATGTTCTTTAAGTTATGTAATGTTGATGTATCTATTCATACATTTATTTTTATACTCACATGTAGAGCAAGAACTTAATGTACTAACATTTCTTAAAATATTCACTTATGCATATAAATATGAGTTTAAAAAAACCTTAACCAAATAATAATAAGAATATTGTAGCGTTCAATTTATAATATTAACTATTTATTTGAGGTGTTTATAAATATTCTATATATGTAATAAAATATAAAAATGTTCAATTAAATTAAAAAAATATGAAATTTATACCAAAAGTTGTCGAAATGCACTAAAAATGTTTAGGTTTTGATCACAAATGCCGTGAATTTTATTTTGTACTTTCTACGCATATAATATAATCAACCATAAAAAATATTCAAAACCACGAAAGTCCTGGCTTTATTTATAAGTTCATAGTTTTAAATCAAGTTATAATAAATAAAAACTATAAATAATGTCCTAATGATACATATTTTAAACTATAGGCTGACTTAGAAGAAGCTGGAAAAGTCTTACATGCATTAAAAGCAGAATATAAGATTTGCACAGGGGTTGACTTTCCTGCTACAGGAATTTCCACACCACAGACAGTTAGTAACTCTATTTCTGGACAAAGTAATCAATCTGCAGATGCAATAGTCTTAAAAATTAATGAACAAGGAGACATAGTGCGATCATTGAAAAATAGTAAAGCTTCTAAGGTATGTAATATTTTTTAACATTCCCTATATTAAAATGGCTATTATAAACAGGATTAAATTAAAAAAAAAAAATATTTCATGTCAATTTTAATTTTAATTCTGATTTGTATTGATTTAGGCAGACATTGGGGAAGCTGTCAAAGTCTTACTTGCTTTGAAAGCAGAGTATAAAAGTATTGCTGGGGTTGATTTTCCTGTAGGTGGTATTCCCACACCAAAGCTAGTCAGTAACACTAATTCTGATCAAAGTAAACCTTCTGTTGATTCAATAGTTGTGAAAATTAACGAACAAGGAGATAAAGTGCGATCAATGAAAAACAATAAAGCTTCTAAAGTATGTAATCAATTTTTAGCATCCCCAATCACTAAAAGCCTTATAACTAGATTTTTTTTTTTCAATTCCTTATCATAATCAATTTTAATTCCAATTTTTATTGATATAGGCAGACATTGGAGAAGCAGTCAAAGTCTTACTCGCTTTGAAAGCAGAGTATAAAAGTATTGCTGGGGTTGATTTTCCTACAGGTGGTATTCCCACACCACAGCTAGTCAGTAACACTAATTCTGATCAAAGTAAACCTTCTGTTGATTCAATAGTTGTGAAAATTAACGAACAAGGAGATAAAGTGCGATCAATGAAAAACAATAAAGCTTCTAAAGTATGTAATCAATTTTTAGCATCCCCAATCACTAAAAGCCTTATAACTAGAATTTTTTTTTCAATTCCTTATCATAGTCAATTTTAATTCCAATTTTTATTGATTTAGGCAGACATTGGAGAAGCAGTCAAAGTCTTACTCGCTTTGAAAGCAGAGTATAAAAGTATTGCTGGGGTTGATTTTCCTACAGGTGGTATTCCCACACCACAGCTAGTCAGTAACACTAATTCTGATCAAAGTAAACCTTCTGTTGATTCAATAGTTGTGAAAATTAACGAACAAGGAGATAAAGTGCGATCAATGAAAAACAATAAAGCTTCTAAAGTATGTAATCAATTTTTAGCATCCCCAATCACTAAAAGCCTTATAACTAGAATTTTTTTTTTCAATTCCTTATCATAGTCAATTTTAATTCCAATTTTTATTGATTTAGGCAGACATTGGAGAAGCAGTCAAAGTCTTACTCGCTTTGAAAGCAGAGTATAAAAGTATTGCTGGGGTTGATTTTCCTACAGGTGGTATTCCCACACCACAGCTAGTCAGTAACACTAATTCTGATCAAAGTAAACCTTCTGTTGATTCAATAGTTGTGAAAATTAACGAACAAGGAGATAAAGTGCGATCAATGAAAAACAGTAAAGCTTCTAAAGTATGTAAACAATTTTTAGCATCCCCAATCACTAAAACCCTTATAACTTTTTTTTTTTTTTCAATTCCTTTTTATAGTCAATATTAATTCTTATTTTTATTAATTTAGGCAGACATCGGGGAAGCTGTCAAAGGCCTACTTGCTTTGAAAGCAGAGTATAAAAGTATTGCTGGGGTTGATTTCCCTGCAGGTGGTATTCCCACACCACAACAAGCTGATAAATCTAACTCTGAGTTAAGTAAACCTTCTTCTGCTGATGCAGTAGTACGGCATATAAATGAACAAGGTGAAAAAACAATGTTGACGAAAAACAATAACACTTCAAAAGTATGTATATAGTTTCTGATTGTCGTATAAAAGAAAAAATAACAAAAAGTTTGATCAAATTATAGTCTAGTTTAAATCTGTAAATTGTTAGTTAAATGTCCAATTCTAATTCTTAAGTTTAGTTTAAAAAAAAAAATAACAAATTGCATAAGGAGAATTATTATTTATTTTATTAAATTAATTCAAACTCAGATTAACAAAATAAATAAATAATTTAATGAATAGATAATAGAAAAATAAAAAACAATAAATAAATAAAAATGAAGAAATATATTAACCTTAATTGAATTTGTGTAGTATGATACATTTAATTCTTCAAAAAAACACAATTTATAAAATATATTTTATAATTTGAACATGAAATATGAAACTTTTTAGGATAAAAAATCAAAGAAAAAAGAGAGTATTGCTGTGGCCACTACTAAAACGTCCGATAGTACAAACACTAAAAAAGTAACAAAATTAGGGTTGGAAGTACTAAAGGTATCCGAAAATCTTGGAGAATGGTATTCTCAAGTGTTGGTTAAAGGCGAAATGATTGAATATTATGATGTAAGTGGATGTTACGTACTCAGGCCTTGGGCTTACAGAATATGGGAATTAATACAAGAATGGTTCGATGCACGGATTAAGAGAAAGCCTCTTAATATACGGAATTGTTATTTCCCAATGTTTGTATCACAAGGAGCATTAGAAAGAGAAAAAGAACATATTGCAGATTTTGCACCAGAGGTAAAATTCCAACTACATAGTACATGAAATAAGATACATTTTGACTGATCTAATGAAATTTATGTCTTAATAGGTAGCTTGGGTTACCAAATCTGGTGAAACAGATTTAGCTGAACCTATTGCTATTAGACCAACCAGTGAGACTGGGATGTATCCAGCTTTTGCGAAATGGATTCAGTCGTACAGAGACTTGCCATTGAAACTCAATCAATGGAACAGCGTTGTGGTGCATTATTTGTTTCCATTTAATTTATAAAATGTTAGGGAGAATTTCTGTTTTCAACTTATTTATTTATTTTAGAGGTGGGAATTCAAACACCCTCAACCCTTCTTGAGAACAAGAGAGTTTTTGTGGCAAGAGGGTCATAATGCGTATGCAACTAGAGAAGAAGCAGAACGTGATGTATTAATAACATTAGGTTAGTTGGAAAAAATTATCATAATTAATGATATTGTTAGTTGATTATTGATTTGTGATATTTTTAGGTTATTATGAGTATGTGTACAAGAATATGCTGGCAGTACCAGTGATAAAAGGTAAAAAAACTGAAAAAGAAAAGTTTGCTGGAGGAATATTTACTACTACTTGTGAAGCATATGTAGCATCTAGCGGTCGTGCAATTCAAGGTGCCACCTCACATTATCTGGGTACCAATTTTGCTAAAATGTTTGATGTTCATTTTGAACATCCAGACACACACGAGAAATCATTTGTTCATCAGATTTCATTTGGAATGACAACTAGAACTATTGGTGTTATGGTAATGGTTCATGGTGATGACCGTGGGCTGGTTTTACCTCCACGCGTAGCATCTATTCAAGTAAATATTATACAATTCTCAATAATTGATCATTAATTTCAAATAAGCTATTGGTTGCTGTTTTGTTAAACATATTACATTTCAATTTAGGTAATTATTGTACCATGTGGTGTAGGAGTTAGCACAGCAAACGAAGTCAAAGATAATTTGACTAGAACTTGTTTAGATGTATGCAACAGATTAAAAGGAGATAGTCTAATTGAAACTGATGATGAAAATGACAATAGTGTTATCCAACATCGTAATTCTTCCTTAGTGATAAGAGCGGATACCGACTTGCGAGATAATTATTCACCTGGATGGAAGTTCAACCACTGGGAGTTGAAGGTATTTATTTATTAATTTTTAAATTATGTTTGATCTAAAATTGTTGTTATTGTAAAATTTGATTTTTAGGGGGTTCCACTGAGGTTAGAAATTGGACCAAAAGATTTGGATCGTAACCAAATGGTAGCTGTGCGGCGAGATAATGGAGATAAACTAACTATTCCCTTAGAGGGACGTCCAAATGATGGTGAAAACGATAAGATGGTCATAAGAATAACCGAGTTATTGAATCAAATACAACAAGATATGTATAATAAAGCAGAGCAGGAAATGAAAGAAAATGTTGTGATATGTCGTAAATGGTCAGAGTGTGCTGCGCAGTTAGCAGCAAAACATTTATTATTGATACCGTTTTGTGGACGTCCTATTTGCGAGGATAACATCAAACGGGATACCACATTGTATGAAAATATTATACACTCGTTAGTTTATGGTTTACTATAATTTAATCTTTTTGTATTAATTATTTCGTAGGGATGATGGTACTGCGGATGTTGGAGCTTCGACAATGGGAGCAAAGTCGTTATGTGTGCCATTTGAACAGCCCAAGGGGGCAGATATATTGAAATCCAATGACCAGTGTATACATCCAGAATGTGGGCAGCCAGCTGGATCTTTCACCCTATTTGGCCGCAGTTATTAAATTAAGATGTTCGCTAAATGAAACTGAATATTTTTTGCTTTTATGATTAAAACACTTATGTTCATGAATAAATACAATACCACCATTTGTAAATTGTTTTTGTAATCAAACATTTTTTATCGTAAAACATGGTTTGGTAATTCAAGTATTACGGCTTATTGAAAAGGTTAACAGTAAAAATACATTTTATAAAAATTGTATAGGAGAATTTTTTTAACAACCGTAAAAAGCCTGGTTTTCAATATTGTACTCCAATCGTCCAATATTTCATGGTAAATTAAAAATTAACAAGAATTTTCTTTTTATCGATTAATTATTTAATTAATTAATACAAATATCAAAAATTGAGCTTCTTATGATTGTTCAAAAAATTCTCTACAATTTTATTACATGTATTTTTATTGTGAATGCTTCAAACCGTATTACTTGAATTACGAAACCTTGTTTTTATACCATAGTTTGGCCACTATTATGCCCTCTTAATTATTATACCCATGTATTGTAATACTGCAACCTATTATATTATAGACTTGTTTGTTTGGACAACTGGTAGATGGCGACAAAATTATTGCTCTTTCTCACCCATAATCCAACATATTGTTCATAACAGGGTAAATATTTTAGTGTTTCCTTTAAGACATTGTTATAATTGTTCAATAAATGCAATACATTTGTCGCTATTTGCTGATAGTCGAGCATTAGGTGGACAGTAGTTATGGTACAGTTTTTGTAGTTGAGTATTATAAGTTTACATAATCAATTAAATCTTCATAATTTGAACCAAGATATTTTAATCAAGACCAAGTGGTAGTTGTACTGCGAGATATTGAAGAGAAACTTGCTACCTATATCTCCTTAGGGGATGTCAAAAAGATGATTGTCTAAATGACAAGATGGTTGTAACTTATAAGAATTACCAAAGTATTGAATCGAGCAAGAGATGTACACTAAAGCTAAACAGGAAATGAATGAAAATGTTGTGATATTAAATTATTATTAATAGTAAGTTAACAAAACTATATTTATCTGTTAAATGTACTTACCTAGTAATGTTTGCACATTTACAAAATTCCTTTCGGTTTAATATTTTCTCCTTAAAATTAAAATATTAGAATTGATAAAACTATAAAAGTTTTAAGTATAGTTATAGTATTATAATAATATCAAGGCTGGGCATTAACGAGTTAAATATTAAAATTAAGTTAATTTTAATTAAGTTAATTAACTCGTTACTTTTTTTTTCAAGATTAACGTGTTAGTTTCAAGTTAATTTTATTTCAAAAATATCCAAATTTAGTTAATTTTCTTCTGAAGAATAATGTAAATTTTTTAATGTGTTTTTACTTTGATGTATCATTTTAAATTTCCCCAGTAATTTTCTTAGACGTAAAGAAAAACTATCTAATAAACCACATTATGTGTCTGGTATTTTCTATTTTTGCAAATTAGCAAATTTTAACTTTACACTAAGTTAAGTTACTTTTTTTTCAAAGTTAACTTTTAACTTAACGAGTTAACGATAAAAAATACGAGTAACTTTTAACTTAACTTAACTTAATTATTTCAAAATAACGTAACTTAACGAGTTAAAAAAAAGCATTAACTTGCCCAGCCTTGAATAATATAATATAATATTATACGATCTATATTTTATAACAAATTATATTATATTAGGTTAGGTTAGCTTTGATATTTATCGCTTTTGGACACAGAAATGTCTCTAGAAACACGAACATCATTGCAGTGTCGCGGAAATGTTTCCATTAATTTGTCTCTGATTTGTCGCGAGACAGAAAATTGCTGTTTTGTCGGATGGTGTAAACCCGGCATAATACACTAAATTATTTTAGGAGATAAGTTTTAATTTTCATAAATTCTTATATTTTTAACACAATAAATAATATATTATATTATATAGAAATAATGTTTAAATTTTTTTGAAGGGGTTGTTATGTATGTTTTATATAAAATTAGAGGACTCGATTTTAGATATTTCATTATTTCATATTCAAAATCCATAAAATCGTTTTGCATTTTTTATTATTTGTGAATAATTGGTATAATATATTAAAATATCAAAAATCTAGTACATTTTAGATTCTGAGTGGAACGATGAATGTATTGATCTTACAATGATGTGTGTGTGTTTTTTTTTAAATTTTTTTTTCGTCTTTACCAACTAAATGTTCCAATTTTTTAAAATTTATTTTAACACTTTTGGCCAAAAATGACAAAACTGACCATTCTGACCGGGACATTTACTGTCCATATCACGTATCATATAACAGTGTACTGTGTAGTGTGTATCATTATCAATACACAGAGCACAAATAAACTATTAGTTGTGTACTTGTGTATTTAAATTGATACACATTGCACTCAAAGTTACCAAATGTACCAATGTATCACGGTTTGTTGATGGTGTATAACGCGTTATAAGTACCTAATCCTAATGGATATTGTGATATGATTAATTTCGAATTTATTATAGGTACCTATTATAGGAAAATTTTTTTTTTAATACCATAGACAAGTATATAATATGTCTTATACCTAGACTGACATACCGTCTCCGATCAGAAACGTTTTTCTTATGCAATGATATTAATATTTATATATCATTGAATTAAAATTGAATACCATCCATTAAACAGTGACCCACTTGTAACCTACTGTACAGCAGAGCGACATCCACTGGACCACCTTTTTTGTTTAAACTTCTCCAAAAATTGAAATATGTAAATTTTTTAATTACTCTTTTTTATGATTTTGGGGGAATAATATCAAAAATGTGGGAAAATCGGTCTCAAGAAGACTTGACGACAAATTCAAATCTGTCAGAATTCAAATCAGAATTCTTATCTTTTCATTAGATTAATCGGTACATTGGAAATAGGTCACGTATATAATCCTATGTTGCACGTGTGTTAGACAAAGACAGAAAATCGCCGCTTCCAATCCCCTTAAGATTACGTCACACCCGTTATGTGTTGTCTCCGTCTTACAAATATACAACATAGCAAAAACTGTTTTGCGTGGGACAACTTTTCTCGCAACATATTTGTTGTAGAACTACCAAATTTTCACAACGCCTAGAGAAGAACTTTATCTGTGCAACAGTATAGTTTTTTTTTTTTAATAGCACTATCCAATCACTTTTTATAAGCAAATGAAGATAAACAAAAAAACAAAAGTTTAGAAGCAAATAACTTTTATTGTATTCATATTAGCTAAAATATAGGCACGATGTTTTATAGACAATTTTCTAGTCTATATGTTCAGCAATTTTGGAGCCCCTTCTATAAGCAAAGATAAAAGTTGTCCCGCGCAAAACAGTTTTTGCTATGTTGTACATTTGTAAGACAGAGACAACACATGTCACATGTGGGTGTGACGTCCTCTTAAAAATAACAATGTCTGAGAGGCAGTCCATTTTTTGGTAGACAATAATTTGATATTTCTGTCCTATGGCTATATCAGCCTACTATAAATTATAATAAATGTAATATGTTACACAATTGTTAAGAAAATAGGAATATTTATAGAAGTAGGTACCTAATAACTTTTAATTTTTATAACCTTAAAATGTTAAACATTTTAAATTAATTTTCTGAGGGTTAGTCCACTATTTGAGACGTACCAATGTATAGTAATTTAGTGTATAGAGTCAATTTGTAGCATCCTCGTAGTTAAATTTTTCATGATATCCGATAGGTAGTTCGGAATAGATATCTATTTCATGAAGTTCGATCCATAACGTTTTATAACGTTTTATGTTTATAAAATGGATACTAAATTTATCAATTTCGAGAATATATGGCTACATTTTCGTGAAATGGTCAGTGGTCATGTGTTGTCTTCGTCTTACACACGTATACGACCGCGACGTAGCAAATTTTCGTTCGCTAGTTTCAATAGGGTGCTGTCATTTTTGATATTAGAGTGAATTGACCTATTATTAAACTTTTAGATAACAACTAACAACATTATCTGTGTTCTCTCGTTGGGTTTTTAGGATATTTTAATTTTTAAGTGAGTTATCAGTACAGGGGCGCCCGCAGAAAATCAGCTCAGTGGGTGCAAAATTAAATTTATGTTATACATATATAGGAAGTCACATAATTTACATTATAATTTATAATACAATAATTTTTTGGTTCATTAAAAAAATCCCAGTGGGTGCAATGGCACCTACTGGCCCCTCTCTGCGGGCGCCCCTGTATCAGTATGTAAAATATTAATGTTTGAAAATGCTCATAACTCACTTAAAAATTCAAATAACGTAAGAAACCAACTAGAGAACACAGATAATGTTGTTACCTAAAGGTTTGATAATAGGTCAATTCACTCAAATATCAAAACTGGCAGCACCTCATGGAAACTAGCGAACGAAAATGTCCCAAGCCATACGTGTGTAAGACGGAGACAACACATGCGGGTGTGACGTCCTGTATAAGACATGTAATAATTTTGACAAAATAATATAATATACAGCGCATGCTGCACTTACCAAGTACCTATTCATGTTATATAAATATATATGGCTTTATCAGTGGTCCACCCGAAAGGCCGAAACTATTTTCATATCAGATTATAATACTATTATAAATATTTTTTTATAGTATAATATTGTTTTGTACTTTTGTCAAAAATATAATAATAATATAATATATTATAATGTTTTTTTTTTCGAATTCGATTACCGTATTCGATACAGATGTAGATGAGGTTTCTACTTTGTGTTGTGTCATGTGGTAATCACCTAACCATTATTTCTTTAAAAATTATTTTTATATTTATATAAGGTCAGTAGTATAGTATACCCCCCTCACTCCGTGTTTATCCGTATTTTAATTTCGTACCTAGGCGGCTATACGAAAATCATGTAGACTGTAGATGTATTTAAACCATAGCAGTCCGTGTACAGGTGTCAGGTAATGTCAGGTTGGTATATAATATAAACCCTTTATTTTAATTTTTTGTGTTTGTCATCGCCTTTTGGGGCAGTAAAAATTGTTACTTCTAGTTGGTACTTTGGACAGCCAGAAATAAAAATTCCCAGTAGTTTTTTAAGGGTCAAAAGAATTAAAAAAAAATTAAAATAAAAACGGTAATTTAAACGCAAAACCAGTACCTATTAATATGCCAACGTAGACACGCTCGAAAATATTTTTATACTTACGCGAGTACGTGAAAATTAAGAACGTCAATAAGCCGGCAAAAATGTAACATACTTCTAGTAGTCCAATTTTAATTTCGAAAAAAGATTTGAACTTGTTGGCTTTTATTCTGGTAAGAGATAGATTTTCGAAAAATTAAAATTGGAATACTAATACTATAAGAAGTATATTTATTATTTGCAGGCTTATAGGTCTAAATCCATGAAAAATCCAATCGCTTAGACTTTAGAGCCGCCTTAAATGTTTTGATAGTCGATACCTATGTCATAATAAACTTTTTTTCGGAAAATTCAATATAATTTTTAAAACATTAAATTTAGTTTATATTTTTTATATTTATGACGATTTTCAAAATATTTTGTATTCGTATTTAAGTATAGTAGTTTTTCCGCACTCGAAAGAGATTCGTGATAATATATTATTATTATTATCAGCTGTTATTCAGTTTCTGCGACGAATGACCTATCAATGGTCAGCGACCAACCTTTGGTAACGATGTTATGACGTCATAATATTAATATACCTCCTTACATGCGAAATAATTACACACTTGACGCTCATGGTTCATCGAGATTTTCAGTACAGAGAGTGTGGGTACCATGTAGGTCACGGCTTAGAGGAATGGATATCTTGATACGGAATGTTACATATAAGACGACGTATTATGCACACTATAGTGAAGTAGTTAATGATATTATGCAATATTTAGAAAAGGGCTCAAATTCTAAAACTGTTTCCGCCGCCGAACCGACAGGATGAAATATTATGCTCGTTCGCCCCACACGTCGCTCTATATCATCATAGCTACCTCTCCATTCGTTATATTTAGGTAAAATCATTTTGATTCTGCCACCGTGTCTACCACCCCTCATCAAGTCACTCCGTATTCTCTCACGCCGTATGCCATTTTCGATTCATTTCGGTTACACAAACGAGATGGAATCATTTTAATAGATGGAACCTACCTACCTACCTGGTCAAACATTATACTATTATAATAATACTATACATATTAGTACCTAAAAATATCCATAATAGTACCTTAAATCGTATATTATATAATATACAATATTTTAACGTTCTACGATAATACTTTAAAACTATACAAGTAATAATCCGTTACGTCGTCATTATAATATTATTGTCATTCGTTTCAATAGCTGATGAATAACTTGAAAAAGAACAAGAATTTTTTTTTTCCCTTGTCGCTTGTAAATATTCATATAATATTATATTATTGTATTAGAAACGTCTTCTTAAGTAAATTAGATGTGTATCTTACATAGTTACATTATAAGTAGAGTTACATATACATATATATTTTTTTTATTCAGTGTTTGCAAGTGAGTAAACACGATATGTTAGAACAACCTCTATCTAACGAGCAACTAATTGATGCGAGCGACTATAGAACGTGAAAACGATTATAAGTGCTTATTGTTATTATTATTATTATTTTTCCGAAATCATTTTCCACGGCAGAAAAACTATTTTCGCGTGGTTAGGACGAGTGAATAAAATCTAATATCGAGTCGTGTGAAAATATTTCCGTCAGAAAATATTATGTTGTGCTCTTTATATAGGGGTTGTACTAACAGACCTATTAGTTCTTAAGCTCTGTACAGAGCATTTAGTGTTTTTGGTATAAAAACAAAATGCATTTTTTTTATATCATAATTCCATAATGTATAATTTTAATATTTATTATAATTATTTTATCATAACATTAGTAATTATATAATATATATATTTATTTGATAAAATATATAATATATAAATATTTTTAGTAACCTAATATTATTATATTATGATACATTTATTTTAAATATAATTTTAGTATTGAAACTGTGCGTTTTTCGTTTATTTAGTAACCTTTTACTTGATGTACTATCACCTTCTGGATATTATTATAATATAATAATATAAACATGTATACGTTATCAATTTCAACAAGGTTTTATAATAGCCATCTTTTATTATCACCCAAACTGATTAATATTGGTTAATAATAAATTAATTTAAAATAGACTAAAATAGTTTCTCTATAGATCTATCTATTTTTTTTCATAAATCATAGACTGGACAACATAAATCGTAAAAAGTAATTTAGAAATTTAAGGATTATAAATAATTTATTACTTAACTGGGAAAATCAATAAGAAGGTAATATATTAAAAACTTAAAAAGACAAATAGAATGCAGAAAAAAAATAAGCACATAATATTATTTACTTTTATCAATCGTCGATTATATAAATTAAGATTTTATATTTATAACTTTTGTAAAAGCAAAAGGTTCTTGAATAAAAATATTAATAATTTAAAAAGCGGATACCAGAGATATTAAAGTTTAGCAAATACATTTACATTGGCACAGCGTCTTCTAAATTTATATTGTTAACTAATTCTTTTACATTATTAAGGACCATGATGAGATTGTTCTGTCTTTCATCACTCATGGCCATGGTACTATGGTAGTGCGTAAAGTATATGGCTTTACATATTTTTCAAGAGATAAAAATACTTTTACCCAATCATTAATTGATAATACCGTCGACATTTGCTTCTTTATTTCATTTGTTAATCGAAAAATACAATTTAAATTTAATCATATAAATTATGGTACATTATGTCTGCTGGTAAATTGGGACTAGGTATTTGTTTTAAAAGTAATGGGTGACACATTATTTACTCCCCCACCCCAAACGATGCCCTTACAGTCACCCAGTCAATTTTATTATTTTTCTTTCAGAACATAAGGTTGCAACATTTTGCCTCAAATTTAGAGCCTATATGACAACTTGGGGAATGGTTCAGTAGCCCCTCACTACATGAATTTAAATTTTAATTGTTGCAAAATATTAGACTGCGAATGATAAAACAATGGTTGAAAATAATATTGCAAATATGTTACAAAATATCTTCGCTGGTTTGACCTACAGTGATGGTTGTCTTCCCTACCCACGGGGGCTTCGTGGAAGTTGTTTGAATTGAAATAATAATAGTTATCATTGGGAAAAAATGTATACCAAACTCTACTCTTGCAGATTCTACGATAGGAATACCAAATGTTATAGGTTTATTCTATGGTCATTAAGTTCGCATGTTGAACGGGAACAATCGATTATGGAAGCCTTTGTAGGTATAAATTCGTATAATATTATGCGTAATATACTACCATATTTTACATGGAAACTTATGTTATACATATCGCGACCGTGATGATGGCAAATATAATAAATGTCGCTGGGCAAATTGTGTGAATTCGACTCAATGACAGACATAAACGAACAACAATGGACTAATACTAATGAACGGACGTAGGGTTCAAAGAAAATATTATGATAACAGACTGTAGTTGAATATATTTTGTTTTCGTAAAATCAATTTTTTTTTTTTTTAGGGAATCGTAGTGTACTAGTTACATCGATCGAGCCTGTTATAGCGTAATATTTTGATTTATGGAAATTAATTTACATTTTAATATTTTACCGAAATAACGCTGAAGTTCGCATTGAACTTAGGTACAACAGATGGGTAATTCAGTTTTAACGTAATAGGAGATTAATAAAATGCATTTTAGGGGGGCTAAAATCTTCTTTCTCAAATTATGCCTATTATAACATAAAAAAATTATAGTTATTTTTCAAAAAAACTGTTAAATAAACAGTATTATAAATTCATCTTCATAAGTATAATAATACACTCTCGCCGAAAAGAACTTTGAAATAATTCAATTCAGGAATTAATAGATACTTGTAGTGAGCCGGTTATTGTCTATTGGTAATCGTATATATTATTATTTACGACTCTGTTGTAAGACATTACTATATTATTAAATATACATGCAATAGTACAATATACACTTCAAAAGTTTAATGCTTTAACCTTCAAACAATCGTGTTCTTATTATTTGTTTAACTGTTTCAACTGTTGGCAAGCCAAGTGTCATTAAAACGAAATGCGATTTTCCAAATGTTAATACATATTTGAGTATTTGTCCACCTTACACTAAATAATTATAATTATTATAAGTATCTATTAAAAAAAACGATACTCTATACATATTATAACTTAATTTAGCATTAATTGTCCATAATCAGTTAGAGTATGGTCTTCGTGTCAGCAGCAGAGGACATGGCAGGAATCCAATTCAATTGGAGCGAAATAAGAACAATCCATTCTTCCATTGATATCAACAATCGTATTGAATTCTAATTTAAGAAAGAAAAGTTAAACCCCAAATGGTTTGAGCCCTGTTCAGCGACTGCCCTTCATAATAATGAAAATGTATCCATACAACGTCTCAAACATAAATAAGTAACAATATACTTTACAATTTATTGAAATTCTTTAATTAATTAAAACAAAAAAAATGCAAATATGCAAAACATCATTAAAGTATTAATAACAAGTATAACAAATATAATTATACTTCCATTAATTGTTTCAGAACATTTTGTACAATGGATCACTTCATAAAATCAGTCTGTCTATATAATATTTCTCAAACAACAGAATCACCACGTACTTTGACTGTATATTTTATGACATCCAAACAACGGAAGGTAATTTGGAAAAAGCTATATATCATCCTATAAAATCCTTTACAATAAAATCACTAACTTTCAAGAAGAAACAACAATAATTTGCAACAAAATATCAGAAAGTTCTGATGTGGAACGGAGATTCTTTTGTTTCAGAAGTGAATTTTGTGAGTGTGAAATATGTGCATAATTATAACTTTCATCCAGCAAATAGAAATGAAAAATTATTAACAAATCCAAAAACAGTAAAAGCAACAAGTGAAATGTAAAATAGTATTAGAAATATTCGTCACTTTAGTACTTTAGATAGGAAACAATTTAATACCATGAAATTATGGAAAGGATTCTGTCGTATATTGTAGACAGTCGTCAAAATATTATTTCATATATGTAAGAAATCAAAACTCTCGATCAAATATTCTGTTTAATTAATATACATTTAACTGGGAAATATTACTCAGGCTCAGCGGGGAAAGTTAAATCCGTTAGTAGACGATGTCCACTAAATTTCTCGATGAATTAAAATTAATCAAGCTAAAACTTTCATCTAACCTCTGTAAAACTAAATGTATCAGCTATCTACGATATTTTCAGACTAATGCAAAGGAAAACTACTATCGTTGAAAATCATTATGTAATTATATGCATAAATAGTAAATACCATTCCGTTATAGTATCAAGCAGTATAATATATAAATTATTCAATGGATAGCCTAGTTCAGTGCTATCATAAAATAATATTTTAATACTCTTTCACCCTAGAATTATGTTTATAGCTTTAACTATAGATGAAGGATACTTAATTAAATTAAAAGATAACAAATTTAACATGTGTATAGACATAAATATTATTTTTGAAACCATAAAAACCTTGAAATTCAAAAGGCGGTGAGAACGAATGAGAGTGAAATTAACTTGACTAGGAAGTGGTTGTTTATTCTCTAAAATATCGAAAAATATGTTTGTACTCGTGCTCTATAAAGTATAAAAATATACTTACTTAGAATTTATTCAAAATATGTATCAATAAAAATGATTTGGTTATTCATTAAATTAAGTTTTATTTTGTTTATTAAAAATTTAATTTAATTAATTTAATTATATTTAATATTATTTATCAAATATTAAAAACATTAATACATATTTAAAATCAAACTTTGAGAAATTTTGAACTGTTTCTTAATCCGAAAAAAAAATAAACATACCTGTTAGAATCGAACTAAGTATTAAAACAAATAAAATAAAACTTAAAAAAAATTGAAACTGAATAATTAATTATTTCTTTAAATACTCAAAAGTAAATGTTCTTCTATTATAGAGAATATATTTTGCCTTCTGAAAATATATTTTCAAAAACCAATGCAAATAATAAATTCGTCATCCTGATAAATAATGATTTGGAAAATAAACCCTTAGTTTCAATTAATAAAGGTATAGAATGTATCTTATTAGGATTAATTAGTATTACATTGATAATTATTAACGTATGAGGAATTGTATACAAGTGTACCTATAAGAAAAATATACCAACCAAGTTTGACGTATCAAAATTAAGTACATTTAGATCTGAAAAAAGTTACATAAATAATCCCATTCGTTTTTACTGTTTGAAATTAATTGTATTATTGTTTCAGTGTCCACAAAACTTTATACTATTAAATACCAATTTACTATAAATTATGCACTTTACTTAATAACGTAAGTGTAAAGCCAATTATAAAAAGAACAATATCATCAATGTTTACCGACATAAAGCTCCCAAAAGAATAACAACAGGATTTTAAGCTGTTTGATAATTGAAAAACATCTGATACATTAAACATTTTAATGATTATTAATCAATATTGATAGTAAAGTTGTGTAACTGAACTGTAAAACACATATGTAAGTGGTATTTAAAAAAAAAAAGTTTGAGGAACTCTTGTCCGACATTTACGTCGTACGAGCAACAAGAATACATTATTGTCAATAAACACTATTCGACACAATATTTCTAAGGGTGGTTTTGATGGTAATAAAAATAAAATATAATTTAACGTATTTTGATAACTTGAAAGAGGCAGTCCACTTAATCACTTTCCAATCTAGAAGATGAATATTTTTATTGATAACGATAGTTAAAGTTTTAACGAATCCATTAAAATGGTACAAGTATCAAACCGATAGTTTTTTTATTTTAATACCATCGAAAGTGCACACAAGTGAAGTGAAATGGCAAAGGTACAACGTGAAATATTGTAGTGCATTAAATATAATCATATGTTTTTGTTTGAAAAAATTGTATGTAGCTGGTACCTAAGTCATAAAATATGAGTTATAACTTGTAATACTTCAAACTGCAAATAGACGTATTTTTCAGTCATATACACTTATATATAGAAAACAAGTGAGCAGGTTGAATAAACCATGATATATATCACGTCATCTTTAAATTAATGATGTTCTATAGTTTATAATATATTATATAAAAACAAAATACAGAAACGTACACCAAGTTTTTGAAAAAATTATTTTTAACCCATTTTATAATGATATTTTACAGAAATATATTTTGAATTTTAAGTATACCGATTTTACTGTTTACTATAATATTAATTCTTACTAAATTGTAAGACAATCATTTATTGGTACAAATAAAACATCATTTTAATACATATCTATAATTAATGAAAGAGCGAAGGAGATGAGTTCAAAATTATAATAGATATTTAATACATTATTTAGTAACATTTTGGTAATTTTTTTAATCTCCTATTCGTTTATATTAAACTTATTGATATAAATAACAATATAAATATTCATAACGGAATATTGTAGAATCAATAATTTTAAATGCATGATAAAATGTTAAAATTCTTAAGATAAATACCACGAAAATGGTTGAAACATTTTTCACAAATATTTTATAGCCGAGGAGATAGGTGATACAATACAATATTACCATACTATTATTATGTACTTTTTGCAGTGCAGTACTATCATAATAAAATATTATAACCATGGAAACTGGCATACTTACCAGTTTAAAGTTCGCGGTATTAAAAGTAATACTGTTGAAACTCTGATTATTGTTTCGCGGCAATCAACCAAGTGAAAATTGAATTTTGCAAATCTGCATAATATTAAACAACACGGAGTCATCTCAGAAAACTTCCAAAGGCAGTGGAACATAATTTGTATAATCGCTATAGACGCTATCGCAGGTAACAAGCGAACTTGAAATCTTCATTGTAAAAGTATTTCAGAAGAATATTTAAATTAATCAAATCGCCTCTTTTTAAAAAATGTGAAACCTCATTCCTTATTTTCATATTTATTATATTTTAAGTAAATTTGCAAAGTTTTGAAAATGCGATCCAATTAAAAAATATTATTATTTTGCTGTTCTCGGAAACTCATAACATTATATTCATAAGATAACACATTACTATACTAACGAAATCCGTTTGACATTTAATACAAAATATATTATACAATTTTTTTATATTGCATTAAGCGTTATAAATTGATTAACTCTTATCTATCAAACAGATTTTTTACATTTCACATTATTATAATAATATAAACTTCTGCGATTTCAAAATAAAATTAGACATTACTACAAAGTTAAATCAATCAAAATGCGTTTGTTCCAAATAAATATTAAAAACGGTTAAACAATTTTTATAATTTACTTTTTATTATAAAAACTATATGAGATTTGTAATAAAAAATATTAAATTTAATGTAAAACGTAAAATGAAAATATTATTATAATAACTTAGACGGTAATATTTATAATGAAAAAAATTAATAATAATTAATAATATTATAATGAATAATAATTGTGAATTTGTGCCTATACGGCTATACATAATAATTCAATAATACAAATAAACGAAATTAATGCAATGGAAATTGACAACCTAGGTTCCTCAACGTTTTGTTGTTTTACATTGTGAAAGATCATACGAGTACCTATGCATTTAATTTGTTTTTCAAATAAATAATGTAAAATAACTAATAAGTAGATACTTAATTCATTTTAGTTAAAAATTAAAATTATGATGACACGGCGATATAGATAGGCTATTTAGCTACACCACTGCCGTAGTTCATTTTTCCGGTACCCTTGCGCCTTATTCATTATTATATAAAAATCTTACAACTATAACTCCGAAAATAATAATCAGGTTTATATGGTTGTAGCTATTTCCTTAGTGAAAATGATTTCATGGAAAAGTCGAATTAAAAAAAAAGTGGAGATACCAGGTTCTTGCACTGGACCCTTCATTTGTAATCTAATTTTGTATCGTGTGGGTTTTAAATAGTGATAGTTCCTGAAATATATTATAGTAAACAGTGAATACTGGTTTTAATAAAAACTGGAACAAGAACTGACTTTTTTTTATGTACCCAACCACAAAAGTAATTTAGTTTCATTAATTAGTAAAGTTTTATATTTTATAATATCTTAAATAACCGCTGTTGGCTATAGTTTTTTTAGAACCTGAAAACTGTGAGCCAATTTTACAATTTTGTCTGTTTGGTGTAGAAAACGACTTGCGGACTCCCAAACAAAGAAAACAGACAAAGTGCAAAGTTGAAATCTTATCATTAATATTACCTTAGCTCTACCAGTTATATTATACCTATATTGTTATAATATTTACTGCGACAGCAACGCGAACAGAATTGAACCTAGGCAACTACAAATATTGATATAAAAAACAAAATAGTTAAGCTCGATCAAACATGAAGAACAATGTTTGGAAAAAAAAATTCAATTAAATCATGTCCTCGGGTAGTATAAAAAATAAGAGAAGTATTGAATACGGTATTACTACTCCACACGATAATAGCTGTATATTAGAAGATATAAATAAAATTCAAGAATATTTAGAATGCTCAAAGATCAATTTCGAAAATCGATTAAAAGAACAACCAATGAAGGAGTCTGAGATTGGTGATTTTATATTTCACAAGACTATTGGCTTGGGTGCTTTTGGACGTGTTATGTTAGTCAATCACAAATCGAAACCAGAACAATTTTTAGCTATGAAAGTAAGAAATGGGAAGGCCATATTATAATATTATATAAAAGTTTTATTACTTATAAAGTTACAAGGAACCTTCATTATAACCAACTCCAAAAATAATTGTATTTCGATTTCAAGGTATTAATCATATGAAAAATGAATATAAGAATCCAGCCAATTTATTTAATTTGTATTTCTTTCAGCCATAGTATTTTATTTAAATAAATTGATGTGCACATTTCGTTGTTGTATGGCAACTCGTCTGTTATTAACGATTGTTTCGTTATTGAGATTTATAATTTTGATATTAAAAATGTATGTCATCCATGTGCCAGTCCGGGCGTGCATCGTTCTGCCAATAACTATATTTTTGGTTCCGCCAAAACTATTTTTCTTTTTACAGCTTCATTGCATTACCCGGAAGTTACCAGCAGGAGGCATCCCTCATCGATTTCATATTCATTTTGTATAAAACACGTTTTAGATTATGAGTGTGATGAATGCATTTTTATTTTTTATGTCTGTCATTATGTATGTCATCACTTTTTGGAACAGTGAAAATGATTTGATTATAATTAATATTGAAGGTCATTTTTGGTAAAAATTTGACCTAGTTGATACTTTGTGATAAGGAGGGGGGGGGGTGAAAATTTCCAGTATTATTTTTATTGTTCAAACAAAAAATTAAAGAAAAACGTGAATTTTTAAGCAAAAACAATTTTTAACAAATTCAATATGGTTTTTTTGGTATAACTCCAAACACATATGTGATAACCGTAGGTGTATAAACATTCATTTTTAAATAACCATTTTAAGAATTTTTGCGCTTTATCAAAAGACTTGAAAATGTGATAGAAAGATGTAACCAAAAAATATAAAAAATACATAAACACAGTTTTCTTTAATAGACATTTTAATTTCCAATTTGGACAAAATTAGTTTTTTGAACAAAGAATATCAATTTTAGTTATTTTTCTATAAATTAAATAATATTATTTGGCATAATTTAAACTTTGGAAATATATTATTTATTATATTATATAAGCTCAGTATCATTTTCAATTCAAAAACATCAGTCAAAAAGTATATTATAGCCATATTATGTTTTAAATATAGTCAGAAACTCAAAACTTACACCCAAGTGTTGAATTTTTCTTTACCAAAGGTTGGGTCAAATGAAATCGAAATACAATTATTTTTGGAGTTGGTCATAATGAAAGTCCAACTTTATGAATCGCAACTTCGAAATTAACGGATGTGTGATATGGATTGAAATTTAGATTATTTTTATTATATAATATATTCGCTGTCAATGATTCTTTGTAAGTTTCAACTTTTTATCTTTTTATAAGTAAAAACCACGAGCACATAATTTTCAATTTGGAAACCATGGATAGTTGGGTGAAAATTTTCCTGTACCTACTCGTGATTGAAGAAAACAAAAATTTAATGTTTTTTTTTTTTAGTTTTGGCGGAAACGATGACCTAATAGATTCACCCCTCGATTCACCGAGACTTATTCGGTTTAATGAGTGAACGAGGTGTACTAAACGAATTGCATGCTATGTTTTATGCGGGTCAGATGGTCCTAGCACTTCAATATTTACATTCGCTGGATATAATCTATAGCACGGTTATCTACACAGGTTGGCGCACGGCGTGTTATCGATGGTCGATGCGGCGAACGCAGTGAACTAAAGCGCTAGTAGTCACAAGGCCTAACTGGTTACCGGCTGGACGAGTTCACTCGTGATGAAATAATTCTAATCGTGATTATAAATTATAATTTTTTAATTACTATATTTGAAAGCTGAGTACCGTCAATCGAGGTGACTTGGAACGATTTTGACATATTTCTTGTTATTCTGAGCTTAAAAAAAATCGCACTGGACTACAAAAAATACATAAATGTTTGCATACGTCTCATCAATAGGATAAGACCTTTAATTTAGTTTTTTGACCAAAACTGAGCTTAAAAAAAAGTAAAAAGTACGTGTGCCAAGTCACCTCAATTTTTGGGTGACTTGGAACAGCTATGAAAATTTAATGTGAAATTCAATTCAAGAACGTTAGAGGTGACTTGGAACAACATTTTTATTTTAAAAATTAACACAAGAACATGTTAAATAAATATTAAAAAGAAACAGGTTAACTTTACCTTTTTTTAACGGTTAACTCAATATTTAAATAATAAAATATCAATAACATGATAAAAACAAAATAAAAATTCTTTCTAAATAGAAAAACATAACTAAATAGTTCTTCAAAATAAACACAAATACATTTTAAATATCATGGAGGGCCTGTTAAAGTGTTTCGTCACTGTCATTTATATATGTCCGGCTACCCGGTATACGCTCGTATTTGTTTGGCATTTTTGGTGTTCCAAGTCACCCTCAATTTTCTTCTGTAAAATAAAACTTAAGTTATAAAATTAGAAAAAAATGTTTAAGGACTTTTAACTACAAAAGTCTGCTTTTGAAGTGTCCTTTAATGTATAAAAAAATATACAAATCTTTAAATTTGACTTCAATCACCAACATTTGAAGCACTTTTGAGAGCAATGATAAAATCGTTGTTATCATAAGAAATGTTTGGTTATTTTTTTCGGTGGTAATGATAAGACCAACCACATGGTTGATAATAACATTTATTATCACAAATATTGTAAATTTAATTTAAATGCAGGCAGATTTAAATTATATCATTTTGTTTCATAGATAACCTGATATGTTTAAAAAAAAACCGGGGTGTTTCATTTCACCTCAAAGTTCCAAGTCACCTCGATTGACGGTACTTAATTAGTATCTAATGTAATTTAATTACATAAAAAAATAATTCCCCCAACACTTGACTTATACTTCGAAAAACTCTCTAAATGGCTGACATCAGCAAATAATAATTAATGACTACAAGTCTTTCTTACCCAGTTATAATTTATTTTATTTATAAAATATCTGTAAAATAAAATATCAAATAAACATAATATGTTATTATTACTTTGTTCATTACTTATTCTTTATGTAATAAAACCTATTTAGTAGTTGGTTAATACTTAATAACTAATTTTATACCTAACTAATTTACAGTTTATAATAATTTTATTTTTGTTTTTTCATCCCAGTAAAGATTCTTGTAGCCTGGAAACCAAAAAAAAAAATAATGAAAAAAAGGTAATATATTTGTTAATTCAGCTTTGGATGATGCATTATGATCACTGTCCAATGATTTACTGATATTCAACTCACCAACATATGCTAAATACATAAATAAAGGAATACATATACTATAATATACCAACTTACATAATTTATATTTATTTCAACTTATGAACTAAATTTAAAGCTATATTAAAACATAACTTTACATTTTATCTTTAGATAATTTAATTTTACTTAATTTTAATATTTCTTAAATACTACTGAATATTGAATATAATAACTAACTAATTGTTATAAAATTAACTAATTTTTTTGTACCTTTTCTGTGTTGCTTTTGTAGCCTGAAGTACATCCAACTATACAACACTTAGCCACCATCGCAATAAAACTACCTACTACCAATTAAGTAATGACAAAAAGACATACAGTCATACAGATTACAGAACAATATTGTCGAAATTAGAAAATTATTTTGTTCGTCTTTTTCGTGCAGTTATCATGTTATCTCCAGGTTAGGTGTCGGTTGTGTTCTTATCACCTTTTCACGGTCTACAATAATTGTGTAATGTTTTTAATTCGTATTTTTAGTCGTTTGGACGATATTAACGATTTGAATAAAAAATCTTCGATTTCCCAGTACATACAAATGTAAACGTAGGCCCACTGACTACTAGCGCTAATAGTTCACTACGGTCACCGCATAGACCACACGTCTGCATTAGCATCATAGTGGCGTGCGCCAACCTGTGTAGATAACCGTGATCTATAGGTAATTAATAATTGTATTAAACGGTATAGAGTATAGACTCGATGTCAGAAGTAATAATTTGTTATGGCCGACAGTAGTGGGTGGATTTGGGTTTATTCTTAAGGCATGTTGTCCACAATGAAGTAATATGCGGCTGCACTCTTTATATTAGTATAGAATTAAGTTATTTGCAGTATTTCCTGTTAAGTACACAAAAACCGTCTTAAAATTATCCTTCAAACGGACCTACATGGCATTACGAGTTTACTGATAACGAGTATTTAACACATATCAAAACTGTCATATTTCGAAAAGCAAAACTCTTATCATTTATATAAAGTGTAAATAATACAAATATCTATTAGAACGAATGGCTTAAGCTCAAAATGTCTTATTTATAAAAGAGAAAAATAATAATTTTAAAAACCTTTCTTAAAATCAAGTTTTTTATTTGGACATTAAATTTATTCAATAGATACTTTTCTAAAGATCGTAAACAGTTATGTGGTACCTTAAGTAAGTTTATACAAATTACATTTTGATTCACAACAAATTTATATAATATTATTATATTTAAGTATCTGAAAATGAAATTATAAGTACCTCCTTTATTTAATTTATTATTGTATATTATTAGATACGATTTATGTACAATTAGAATAAAATACAATATGATCGTATATGGTGAATACAAATTTAATTTATAATTCTTTTTATAATCATATTTGAACATTAATATTAAAGTCATTGATATACGAACGGGCTTTGACATTTAGTTTATGAACTATGAATAGGTACTTTATTATATTATAATAATATACTGTTACTACATTATATAATCATAATATCAAATAAGTATTCATAACCGTTCTTATGGATTATGAATACACATCATAATAAATTGTAAAAAATATACTTGAGAGTGTTATGTAGGTCTTCAAAACATAGAAACGCTGAAAAAATTTAAGTGAATTCACTATAACGTAATATTATAAAATGTAAAGGTAAAGATGCTCAACTAATGCAATTTATAGGTTTTGATAATTAAAAAAATATTTATATTTTAGTTTTGAAACAAGAATTTTAAAATTGTAATATTTTACATTTTTAAAACTCACTTTAAAATTATAATATCAATATTAACCTACGATTAGCCTTGGACAATATTCTTACCATTAATTTTTTTGCGTAAATAAATTTTCTAGATAACATGTTGTACGTTGGTAAGACCTGGCATTTATATATCATTATTATTTCAATAGGGATTTGAAACCTGAAAATGTGTTGATTGCCGATGATGGTTTTATAAAATTAACAGATCTAGGATTGAGCAAGCGTATAATTTCCAATCGAACGACCACTCTGTGTGGTACTCCGTACTATTTGGCACCAGAAATCATAGCAATTAAACCGTACGGAAAACCCGTGGACTGGTGGGCATTAGGCATAATCATGTTTGAAATGGTTGCTGGGACAGTGCCATTCATGGCTGACACTGAAAAAAAACTGTTCTATAGAATCTTGAGCGGTAGTTACAAAATGCCAATCAATTTTTCCTCAAACCTTTCACATCTTATCAAAAACTTACTACGAGTCGACCTATCAAAAAGATATGGAAACTTAGTAAATGGAATTTCTGACATCAAACATCACCGGTAAGATAATTAATTATTTTGGAGGACAGTTAAAAAGCGTAATGTGTGCATTGTAAATAAGTACATAACCTTACAAACGAATTCTACGTTTTCATTATGTTTTAAAAAGTGCCTAAATCCATACATATTTATAGAGAAACCACGATTTAAAAATTTGATACTTTTGAACTTCGTAGGTATTATATTTAAGGTAGTTGGATCATAATAATCTATTACAAAAGGTTTAAACAGACATTTCATATGACATTTATTTTATCGATAAATGTGTGACAAGTAAATTAATTATAGTAAGATAACTGTGTGATAATTTATTTATTACTGTAGCAGTTACCTCTACCGCACAATATGTAATACCAATAAATTAAAACATCCTAAAACTACTTTAGATATTATATTTTCACTTTTACACTCTTTTGTAAATAAAAACCATTAATTAAGAAAAAAATAACCTTACTCGCCGATGTCAAGTTTTAATTATTATGAAAATATTTGTTGAACTTATAAGCCAACCTAACTAGGTTTTGTAGTAAATATAGTTTTGCTCGTTAAAATCTCAATTTCTTAAAATAAACCATAAAAATATCGTGATTTTCAGAGCGATGGTGATTAAAAGTAAACATATTTTCCTAAAATACATAAAAAAAAAAACGAATTTGGTGTAAACATTGAGTATAAAAATGGTCACAAATATCTGTCGCGATATAAAAGTTGTGTGAGGATTAATTTAGTATTTAATGGTCATTATAACTATTAGTCATTAGATGACTGAAATGTGTGTTACATAATATATATATTAAATATTTTTGTTTGATAAATAGTGTAGGTAACTACAATGTTTTTTTTTCAGATGGTTTATCAAAATAGATTGGATAATGCTCTACAATAAGAAATTGGTACCACCATACATACCAACTTTTACTAGTCCATCAGATACACATAACTTCGAATCATTTGTCGAAGAAGCCGCCTCTATTGCATGCAATGGGGTTGACCAAACTTATTTCGCCGATTTTTAACTGAACATAATAAATAATGAGCAACAAGTATATTACATAAAATAATAATGTCATAACTGTAAAATTTCATCCAATGTAAGAGTGGATCTTAGTTCAAAATAGGGTATTTTAGCTTATAAAATTATTCAACAGATCAATTTTATTAATAAATGTATATTATTTGTTTTTAAAAGGACGTCACATCATGTTTCTTAAATAGTGTGATAAAATCATATTTTAACGTTGGGTAATAACCACTGTTCTTGGTTACCACTTTCTTACCATAATATAATTAGGAAACATTGGACTGTAAAATATCGATTTAATTTTTTTGTTAATAACAAACATAAAATGTCATGTAAAATCTGATATTTTTATGTTTTTCCAAATTGAAAAACTTTTTTTGGATAAATGAAATTGAAAACACAAAACAATATTGCTCAGACAAAGTTCTGCTCTTCTCATAGTGAAAATTCATTTTTTTTTTATCTAAACTGTGACATTGGTCGTTCCTTTGTTCGAATAATTTTTCAGTGGTATTTCATTATTTAACTCACCAACCAGTATAGGTTATAAGTAACAGGTATAGGTACTCTTATACAAATTCATTGGAATATCACTTTTTGCAGTAATAATTGTAGTACTTAATAATTTATTTTAAATTAACGACATGTAGGTACTAAGAATTTTATGGTGATTACTGATTAGTTGTGTAAACATTAAATTGAAATACAAAAATTCCTCGTTAGGTATGCTTATAACTTTCTACTTATTTTATAATATTTTTATGTTGTGATAAAAATAAGTTTTTAATTATATTTATAACATAGGTATATTATTACTTTCTTGCAATAACGAAATTCTATATTTATACTATAAAATATAAAGTTTAAAATATTACAATGTTACAATATTTTAGCAGAATGGTTGCAAGTTAAAGCGGCGAAAGAAGATTGAGAATTATATTTTTAATACTTTTTTATTCCTCATTATTTTATTTATATTATATATATTTATTAAACCTTATTATAACAATATATTATAAATTATTATTACTATTTTTCTGTTCACTTTGATTTTCAGTTTAAAAAAATACAACGTGCTGTATCAATCAATAGCCAATTAAATAAAAATTGCAACGTGATCGTTCTCAATCGTATTCGTTTTTTAGGTCAGTGGTGAGTTCTTTGTGAATTTTAGTGCTCTCAATCATTCAGCCAAAAAGGTATAAGGCACCCCATCGTTCGATAGTGAGTTTTTTTTAACTTGCGCTGGTGAAGTAGTTTTTTTTTTATCAATTAGTTGCGTACATACAATAAAACAATGGTAGCTACATTTACAGTAACAAATATAATATGATGTACAAATTACAAAAAAGATACCTCGTTATCATATAGCATACAATATACTTTACCTGAATAAGCCAGAATATAAATAGGTACAAGATAGATATATAAGTGTTAATTCTATATTTGTAAAAATAATAACAAACATTTTAAAATCAGTTATTTCCTCCCTGTATGCTACTGTTATGTAAATATTGTAAACACAGGCTGATGCCCAAGAAATTAAGGCCTTTATTTAAGCCTTTAAATAAAAAAAAACTTCCTCACCAAATAGACAAACAATATTAATAATATAATATACTGATTATACTAATTGACTTATGCTAAGTAAATAATTTTTCATATAAATTGTTATATGCATTATATGTTTATATAATACATCATTAGCAGGACATTAGTAGGGTCACATAAACAATCACTAAAGTTTTAAGGAATCAACATAGTGAGTTAACTGACACTTAAAAATGATTTAGTCTGTCCATTCAATTTTAGTACGACATTAAATTAATACATTTTTTATGCCGTCCAGCCCATTATATAATTAATTATGGGAGTATGTTTAAATTAATATGTAAAATACATTTGATGTGACTTTTCAAAATTTAAGCCAGCAATCAAGGATTTAACTAAGGTATTTTATTTATATCACAATTTTAATTAAATACATTTTAGGCTACATGTTTTCTGTATAGTAAATTCATTTATAACTTCACAATGCTTCACGATTGAAAAATTAGGAACGTATTGTGTTATTATTAAAGTTATTTACCGAGTTATAAAAGTATTCATTGTAAAATCAATACATTCATCGTTTCACTCAGAATCTAAAAATTTTGCTTAGCGCGAGTGTCGTGTGAACGCTCAACGCAATGCTGTACTGTGACATAAGCGTGTGAAATCACTGAAATCAGTTTCTCCCAGAATTATAAGTTAATTTAAATAACATATTAAAATATTTTAATTACAATCACGCTGGTAAAAATATTTAAATCGCGTATCGTCGACGAGTCAATTTTTGTGGATTCAGATTTCAGAGCGCTAGACATCTTATCGTCGACGCTTTATTAGGACGAATAGGACGATACAGGAAAATGTTTGTGGCCTGTAAGCCACATCTGTCAATATAATATTCTATACACACCTATGACTCAGGACTCAGTATACCAAAACTTATCGTATGTACGATTGACTTCCGTTCATAATTATTCTTTACTCTTTGGTAGTGTCGCAACTAAGATTTTTGGGCCCCAGGGCAGCAGAAGTTTTAGTCCGTACCATCCTCCTGTAATCAAATGCTTTCAACCCTACCACAATTTTACTATAACCGTGATGTATCGTAGGATGATTTCTCGAATTTGTTTACATCAGTGTTCATATTAAATACCTTAACCACAGAACAGATTAAACTTATTCTGTGCTTTAACCATGGTTATATAACACTACAGTACAATCACCAATGTCATGGCTGAATCTCGAAAAACAAAGTCCCGGTAAAAAAAGTTCCACCCTAGGAAAAATATGGAAATATGAAAAAATTGAAGTATAAATATTAAATATGTTAAAAGTGTATTGAAAAAGACATTAAAGTTACATAAAAAAATCATATAATATCATAAAAAATGTTAAGTACTTACTTAAATAACATGTTAAAATATAATAAAATTTAATTTAATAGAAGTATATAAAATAATAAAATGTAACACAATAGTCAATAATAAATACAATAATTATTGTACCTAATTAGTTATAATTAGGTATAATGCTATAAAAATGTAATATTATAATTAGGTCCCTACTTTAGGTACCTCTTTCTTATGTTATGACGTACGGCTGTTAAAAAGGCCCGTTTATAGGTAAACATATAACCCATTATTATACCAAAAAACGTTTGTTTTTATGTAATGTTCCAAATCAAAGTTCAAATTATAAGTATCTATAGTAATTTCGTATATATCTATTAGTCAGAAAAAAAAAAAACCATGAAAAACCATCCAAAATAAATTCCTATTATAACAAACTAAATTTTTTTTAAATTACTTCTGCTAATTACCTTTCAATTTATGATGAATAATTTATAGTATGAAACTTTTTATATTTATCTATACATTTTGATATGTACCATATTATCATTACACTATAAATAAATAGTAAATTACTAAATTATAGCAAAAGCTAAAAATATTATCTTCTTTAAGGAACTTGAAAATTAAATATATATATTAAAATATAATATACACTATATGTATAGTATATAGGTATGTAAGCTCCCTTTTATTTTTTATGAAATTATATGATTTTTTTATGTAACTTTAATTTATTTTTCATTACAATTTTAACATATTTATACTTAAATTTTGATATATTTTAATTCATTATTTTCGGGACTTTTTTACCGTCATGGCCACATAATATTATCGAATTTCAGATAAATCAAAAATTGATTATAAAACCTGTAATGGAATAAATATCGTGATATCGTAAACTATGAAATCGATAAGAAATTGTTAACAAAATATGAAATAGATATTTTTAATATTTATAGTTTTTATTATTAATGAATCTAGACTAACACAGAAGGTATCCAATCACAGGAATTGTGCCCTAAAATTAATCTCATAGTGCCCTTTTAGCAGTGAGTTTCCATGCCCCCCCTTCCGGTAATTGCAGCACTGTTCTTTGGTTCATATTACGCATATTTTTAGTATGGGTCACGAAAATGGTATTTTTTACATGGTACATCGTCCGTACGAAACAAACGTTCGCTTATGGTTATTTTGGTACTTTATTCGTACGACGAAATACGATTGGTTATAAATATAACATAAATACATAATTGCAATTTACAACGAAATTTGGGCATGTGGAAGCCGGGTTTCGTATACTTACTATAACTACAATTAATACCTCAGCTACACAATATCATAACTGCAGAGTTATATATTTGTATAAGTGTTAGTTATTTTCAAAACGTGTTAAATTGTAAATTCGGAATTTTTTCAATATTATATGTTTATTTTTATTGACAAAATGGATGATTTTGACTTGTTTGAAAATATTTCTGCTAAGAAGCATTTTAGAAATATTAATGAAGAAAATACCACCCGGCCACCGAATACCCTAGATAGGTATATATCCAGGGCCCTGTTAAGGGACAATGTATGGGGGAGCAAACATAAATATAATTAATATATTAGTATATTTTATATTAGTATATTAACAGTATTATTATAATTCAGTATACGCCTTCTTTACAAGTACCTAAATAACAAAAAAAAAATTTCTCGCTACTCTCGAACAAACAATATACAATATACTTACAAAAATACTATATTATGCTTATCTACTCATTATAGTTATCTACTTTTGCTACACTAAGCTAGTGTCTTTTACAATACACTTAAACACATGAACCAGATACAATGTATACAAATTAATAAATTATTACATACACAATATGTCTATATATCATTATTTATTTCAAACTCATGTCTTATGGTATATGATACTATATTCTATATCTATAATAGCTATGAATTATCGTAATAATAAACGACTAAGGAAATAGGTAGGAATATATAGTATGTTTAAAATTTTAAATATTATACACAACAATAACATTTTCTTAAAAATTGACCAAATTCAAAACTTTTGTTATTTCTTGTATAAATAAATACCTAGTATAGATACAAATAGATAGGAATGTAATGGATATTATAATCGAATAACAAGCTAAAGAGTCTCAACTCTCAGTAGTCAGTACTGCAATATATGGTAATATGCAATGGTACATGCCAATATCGTATGAGGGAAGCTCGGTTGCCACGGCGGTTATTACATACCCAAAGTGAAATTGCAGGTTCAATATTAAAGCAATGCATGCATATCAACACTGTTCACAGTTTTTCACCATGATTAAGTTAGCCGGTTGATTAAAGTCGTTTTTGATGAATCAACAAGGAAATGTTGGATTGTCAGGACTTGCGTCGATGACTTATAATTGACTTTGATGTTAAATTCATAGTGAGATAACATTAAAATATATAAATGGCACTGCCAATATTTTTTAAAAAATAATCAAAAAATTAATTTTACATAACAATTAAATTGCGCTATTTTCATTTGTACTGCATGTATATGTCATAATTATAACCACCCAGCTCCTTAAAAAATGTATAGTTATGACTTGTTGTATGGCTATGTTAGTCGTGCTATGCTTGACTAGTGATAACTGATAAATTGGCTCATGATGAAAATAATTCGTATATACGCCACTGTTATGTAGTAAATAGTGATTGGTGATAATATTAAAAATAGTTCGATTAGTACGTAGGTACTAGGTATTACGAAAACAAGGTCCATAATAAACATCGTTCTCTCCCAATAAGTACCTATAATAGTTCTAATATTAGATTCCATTACGATTTTACTATTTTAGATATTCCGACAATTGACATCGTAAATTCGTAAAAGAAATAATTAATATTTGATCTACTAAATATTTTATTTTTATTATATTACAAATGACATTTTTTTGCCACCCTTAAATATTTGGCTGCCCTTGCCGCCTGGAGCAACTGCTCCTTTTGCCTCCCCCCTTGATGCGCCCCTGGGTATATAATTTATACTAGGTAAAAAAAACTCTTTAGAAGTTAAGTTTTTATAATATATATTTCATTTTTCAGTATCATAATGTAAATATTTTGAAAATCGTCATAAATATAAAAAAGGTGGGTAAGTTTATGTCGCTCTGCTGTACAGTAGGTTACAAGTGGGTCACCACCAGAAAAGTTGAAAAGTTACAAACATTTTAAAATACCTCAAATAAACGTCTGAAATTTTTAGACTGGACAAAATAAAAATAAATTTGTAACTAATTTTCAAGCCCCCCCCCATTGAAAAATCCTGCGGACGCCACTGTAATACTTCCTTCTTGTACTGACAGTACGAATCGTTACTAACATCATAGGCCATAGCCTACGACCTAAATCATTGTAAATCTGTTTTCAAAAAAAAATCTCCCACAAATATTTGCTGCCCTGAGCGGCTGAGCAATAAATATGGTAAATACTATTAGCTGTATGTCGTATCTGTCTTAAGGAAACGATTTATGTCGGTATATTGGTAAGATTATTATACATAATTGTACAGTATATGCACTGAACTATAATATAGATATTGTGAATTGCGGAATACAATTCCTTAGATAAAAAACCCAGACTACAATATTGCTGTCAACCACGTGAAATTGATTGATCAAATATTTTAAGCTAATTAGTGTAAATATTACATTATTAATATTTAATTACATAATATATAATATATTAGGTATATTATAATATATATTATACTTATTTAATATAGGTATATACCGTATACTTTTCATAAAAAAAATTAATATTTTATGAATTGTTTTCAAAATGTTCGCAATAATATTATTTTGTTTTAAATCATGATTTGAAACAACAATTTATTGAAATGCAGCCTTACACAATTTATCGATAAGGTAGCACCGCTGTATAGTATACCAGAAGAATTCCAAGTATTATATTACGATGTGCTTCAAGTTTTCAATGTTGAATAGTTAATTTTTTTTTATTTCGGTATGCTATTGACTCTTTTGTACAAAACATTGTACTGTACAACAGGCGTAAGTACAGCTGTACTAAAATCGTGTGATACAAAAACGATCTCCCACAGTCACACACACGACGCGATATATTGAGAAAAAAACAACGTAGGATTCTCTGTTCTACAATAACGATTATAATCTATATTAAATAAAATATAATTATAAATCATGAGATAATATTATTTTAGTCGTTGTCGGAAATCGGCAGTCTGTACACAGTCGTTTTCATGCCAGGTTTACACGATGCGTAGTACTTGTCATTATGCTTAGTTCACACTAAAAAAAGGTGGGTAAGTGGATGTCGCTCTGCTGTACAGTAGGTTACAAGTGGGTCACTGGATAATGGATGAATTCAATGGTATAATATCATTGTATAAGAAAAACGATTCTGAGCGAAGACGGTATGTCAGTCTAGGTTTAAGACAAATTATATACATATCTATGGTATTAAAAAAAAATTGACATATAATAAATTCCAAATTAATCATATCACATTATCACAATATCCATTAGGTACTTATAACACGTTATACATCAACATCAATAACAAACCCTGATACTATCATAGATATATAATAGTACACTTTAGAAGTTTCAAGTAGGTACCCACGAATAATATTATATAATCACAACAAAATAACTAGGTTTTTTAATATGTAATTTCGTCCAAATTTGAACATAAAATGACTATAAAAATAAACTGTGATTGTATATTTTTTAGATTTTTCGGTAAGAGAATTAACTACTTACGTGGAATCTTGTTTTAAATTGTCAATCCTTAGCTATAAAAACAGAACATTTTATAATTTATTAATTACGATGATTAATAATTTTCAAGATTTTGAAAAATTCTGTCAAAATTCGATGTTTAAATGCTTATAAAAAAAAATTGTGCCTATGTATTTTTAATATTTTTCAACTGATATTGTAACAATATATCAGGAGCCTTGTATTAAATTTTTACACTTTTTGGCCCAACAGATAAAACTTTAATGATATAATATAAAAAAAACCTAAACAGCTCAAAAAGAGTCAAAATATTTTCAAAATTGTATGGTGTATAGGAAATGCTAATATAAATATTCAAGGAAATTTTCATGTATCTATATAAGTAGTATGAATATGTATGTTCTAAATACTGATCCCTTGATCCTTGATCCTTGATCCTAAGAGTCTTGATCCTTGATCCTTGATGTATGATTCCGAGATCCTTGATCCTTGATTCTGAGATTCTTGATCCTTGATTGCGTACGTGTGTGACGTATATTTACCCTCCACCTATACCCGTATCACGTGACCGAAACATATTTTGTATATTTACCCCACCTCCCCGCCCCCTCTGATCCGCCGCCGATGATTGCGTACGTGTGTGACGTATATTTACCCCTCCACCTGAACCCGTATCACGTGACCAATATATATATATTTTGTATATTTACCCTCCACCTGAACCCGTATCACGTGACCGATACATATTAACCCCCCACCTCCCCACCACCTTCCGATCCGTTATGTGAGCAACATATATTTAATATTATTATAAATATTATCAGTTATCAATACACATTTATCCTGTAGACTCTTAGATATTATACTCAACAACAAATTAAAATACCTATTAGTGAATAACACACAATGAAATCAAACTTCCCACGAAATGTTATCATGCCTGTTAATGAATAACACATTAATAATCAATCTATACTAAAAAATATCATAATCGCTTAACAACAACAACAAATTAAAATACCTATTAGCGAATAACACACAATTAAATCAAAACCTTCCCACGAAATGTTATCATACCTGCTAATGAATAACACATTAATAACCAATTTATACTAAAAAATAACTTAATCGCTTACACGTTAGACTCTTAGATAGCTTGATATTGTATCTCCTACCAATTAATGGACCCATCCACACCCATCTTGCCTCTGTAAGAGCTGACATTCATTCAGTCTGTTCTCAGTCTTACACAATTGTAATTCTCCTCTACGTTTCTATCAGTCTTATAATTTGTTCTGAGCTTATAATTTTTTACAAGTCATAATATATTATTCTAAAGTGTTCTAAATTTTTCTAAGTATTTGTAAATTTAAAGTGTTTATTATTTTTAAAAACATGGCCGGTTCAATCTCAAATAATATTGAAGTATACAAGAAAAAATCCTTCGCATATGTACCTCCGGCTACACCTTCAGATCTACTTGAATCTACGAGCATTACAATAGATTTCGTGGCAAGAAAATTTATACACATCGGTCTTAATCCTACTTCAAAACACTGTGAAGTCATTATACGTATATTAACTCCATCCCGGTATGTGCATATTACGTATTATACTTTAAAACGTATATTTTCACTGATGGGAAATATCCTCTCGTATATATTAAACATTCCGGAAAAATATAAACGAACAATATTTTACGAAACGGAGACCGAAAAAATATCAAGTATGGTTTACGGAGGAGAAAATGTTCTGGTAGTCGAGACTAAAAATCAAGAAGGTTGCAGAGTACTTCTAAGTCGCTCAGATCTTATTTATCTACAATATTTGGAAGGATCTATTTTTGAAATTATTCACCGGACGTCATCAAATAGCCATACATTGTTTGCAAAACAAGTTAGAGGGTATGTAAAGTACTTGGAAGAAAAGTTTAACCAGATGCATTCACCTCCGGTAAATGAAGAAGAAATTATAATATTCATAAAGAAGAACACAGACTACCAGATCGTACAATCGGAGCCAATCATGACTCAGCAAATTCAGTTATTCGCTGCTGCGCATGTAGCTGGTCTTTTGATAGAACGAAAGGCTCGAAACGCTCCATTGGTAATTATAAAATATATTATTATTGTATATAAATATACTAATTACAATTTTTATTTTTAGTTATTTGACGGAGAACACGCAATGGACCCCCCGATATCTCCAAGTTATTCACCATTATCTACTCATCATGCGGAAAATAATTTTTTAGATAAGGTAATAATTCATAAATATAATATTATGTACAAACATATATTTAAACAAGTTTTATTATTTTTATTTTAGTTACAGTATGGATATTCACCAATATCACCAAACTATTCTCCAGACAACATTATATCGAGTAAACAGGAAGTTGCCACTACAACTACTCTAGCTAAGGTAATTTATATAATATTTTTCTTTAAATAAAAACAATATTGATTTATATAGTAGAGCCATATATTATTCATAATATAAACAACACACTAGTCTAACTGAAACATTATTTATGTTATCTATTAACATACGTTATACGCGTTCATCTCATATAATATAAATTATTAATTTTGTTTAGTCCATCGATGAGAACGATGGATATGATTCTGACAATTTGGCGCAGTACCCTCCGTGGTATCACAAGCCAGATCTATACCTGCGTCAACGAGCTTTAGTAGTTGATGAGAATGATAGTCCAACGTCGTTCTCGATTCAATCACCACCACCGTCGCCATCTTTTTTTGACAAGCCCTCTGCAGATATATCAAGTAAACGGGGCGCTCAACACCTCACACCATTACACGGAGTAAAACGTAAGGTTATTAAATAATTATAGAAAATAAAAAAAAATGTATGTGAAATAAATAAAAATGGTATATATAAAATTTGTATTTTCATTTATTAATATTAAGGTTTACAATAAATATTTACAAAGTTCTTACTTCTCTATTAAGTGGATTATAAGATACAATTCGAATATATATATATAATATTAAACAGTATGATATATAAAAAATAAAATAAAAATATTTTCATTTATTAATAACTAGGTTTACAATAAATATTTAAAAGGTTAATAAAAATATTAACATTTATAAATAATAAGGTTTACATTAAATATTTATAAGGTTCTTACTTCTCCATTAAATGGATTATAAGTTATAATTTGGTCATTTTACAGGGAAGTTTCATCAGATTAAGCGGGCATTTCTACATGTTCAACCGTGTAACACAACATTTCAAAAAGTATTATTATTTATTACATACATTATAACAAACACCTAAACATACTATAAAACTTACATATTATTGTATTATATATAATCATATTGTATTATATATAATCATTTATTCCCATACATGGCACATATATATATACAGCATTCATACATAAATAGGTACTTTCATATTATATACACCATCACGCACATCTAATCTTGTTGTACAACTTACATATCAATAAAAGACACTTCGTTACATATAGACACACTCACACATGAAATACATACTTTAAAATACTTAGTCACATTTACATAGATGCATTTAAACATTCCAATACATCCACCCTAAAAAGTATTTTCAAAAGTACAACATCGCTCATCATTTGGTTATACCTACTACTACAAAATTGTTATGCCCAATAATCATCTAGATAGTTCAATTCTATTAGATGAGACCATAGTACCTAAGTTTAAACATGCATATTATAGAAAAATATCTCAATTAAAATAGATAGATCTACCTATATTTTATTCAGCTCAGAGGATTACTCGACAACATACATAAAATTATATATTTATTTAACTAGTAGATATGTACAGATTAAGGAGAATAGAGGATATCGACTCTGAGGGTCTTATACGTCGTCTTCGAGATAGTTTGATCACTAAATGCAAAAATAAAACTATCATATTTTAACTTCACCGTTGATACAGTACATTTCATGTTAGAAATAATACATTTATTTTATTAAATTTGATTTAAACACAAATATGCTTATGCATCCTTACTTTTCAGTCATAAAATATTTTCGATATATAATTTATTTGATACCTAATTTCTTAAACATATATTAATTATTATATATTAACAGTTGATACATAAAATATATTACAACGTAGCCATGCATACTGATACAACGCTATCCAATATACAGTTAAATGCAATATAGGACCTACTCATATATAATTTACTCATTTTTTCGTTAAATACGTAGGTAGAATTTATGCTGAAATCTAAAAATGTACTCATCAATGTGAATATACGTTAAAATGTACTAATTTCGATAAAAACATAGCTGTCTGTGTGTAAATACAAAAATCTTGCTAAAATAAGTAAAAATATCATAATTTTAATAAAGCATATGGAAACATTACAATATTTTAGTGAAAAATAGGGAAAAATATCATAATTTCATTAAAATCATATAATATTATAAAAAATATCATATCCCTACCTAATTACCATCAAAGGCATATATACAGTTTAGTTATTAAGTGTACCTATCTAAATGCATGAACACCATTATAACGAGTCTAAACGGCCGATACATATCGTTGCACTTGATAATATAATTATAAGTTCATATAATATTAATGATATAATATTATATGAACTTTTTTTGATTGCTTCATTTTCAGTACCTAGATAAACCCATGTACTATTTACATATATTTATCACACAATTCTAATACAGCTTAAAGTCTAGAATATCATATTAAGAATTCTTAAAAGCATTACATGAAAAACCGTATTTATTTCAAAGATGAAACAAATTCATATTTAAATTCTGTGGTATTAATAATAAAAAGCATACTATTATTATAGTTGTCTTCATCACATATTAACAAAAACAAAATAAAATGTAGGTACGTTAAGCGGTGATAATTTTCCACTTAATGATTTCATATATAGAAAACCATATATATTTAAATTACTTTTAATGCATATCTTATACACACAACCCAGCATTTATTTTATACAACATTATAGAAATGTATTATTTGTACAGTTATATACTACATGGATGCTTATTACCAAGGCTGGGCAAGTTAACTATTTTTTTTAACTCGTTAAGTTAAGTTAATATAGAAAAATGTAAGTTAAGTTTAAAGTTATAAGTTAACTTCATGTTTTTTTTTAACTTGTAAAAGTTACAAGTTAATTAGAAAATAAAAGTAACTTAACTTAGTTAAAAATAAGTTACTTTTTTTAAAAAATAAAATTAACAATTATACCTACCTACCTTTTTTAAAGCTAACAAATAACATAATAATTCAATAAATCAAAAAATGTCTTACAATATTTGAATAAATGTTTGTAATAAAATTAGTTACTGTAGGTACTTATATTAATTTTGTGTATTATACTTTAATTAGGTAAATAGTAAATACCACCCTACTACGGGTATTATTTACATCGACGGGCCAATAGTTATCACTGTAATTCTATGAATGAATAAAAATATAATTAAGTAATGATATTAATAATGATTAGGTATAGGTTAATTGATATGTCGTGTATGGGATAGGTACTGAGTAAATTGTTATATTTTTCTTTGACGTGGTTACCCCTATGATATTTTCCTCTATAATATAGTTATAAAATATTTTCTGTGAATATGCAATATAAAAACTTACTATGATTATAGATTATTATTTAATATTTCGGGGTTTTTTTTTATGTAACTAATTTTACAAAATTGAATTAATTTTAAATAATATGTGGTTTGGGAAAAAATTAACTTAACGTGCCAATAAAATTAATTAACTCGTTAAGTTACTGAATAACATGGGGAAAAATGTAAATCGTTAAGTTAGAAGTTACTTCTAAAAAAAAAAGTAACTCGTTAATTAACTTAGTTAAAAGTAACTTAACTTTTTAACTTAACTTTAACTTATTAACTCGTTAATGCCCAGCCTTGCTTATTACTTATACTATTCATGTGTTATTCCATATACTTTGTAAAATAATGATGATGAAATCACTTGTATATTGCCATCACAAGCTTGGGAATATATTTGAAAAAATCATGATTTTTCAGGAAAATCGGTAAAAATATGCTAATTTCTCCCAAATTATGATAATATTATAATTTTGATAAAATCTTATACAATTATAATTTCTATGTCAAGATCATGTCAAAAATATTGAAATTCTTAATAATAACATATAACTATAGTTTGTAAATCAATCCATCAATCATATCGCATTAGATATTAAATGCAACTATATACTATAACAGAATATTTCAGTTCTAAATAGTCGACTTACTTCTTTTCAATCTACACTATAATATGATATTATATCTAGTTTTATGACTCATACATTATATTATGTTAAAACATGTACACATATTTTCATAAGTTCAATAAAAATGTGTTCAATTGTAATTATCATAATCTCACTGTAAAAAAAAAAAAAAAAAAAAATATATATAATATAACTAATATATTTTACCTTTAAAAACCGGTACATTCGTAGATACCTTTGATAGAAGTTATTATTTTTGATTAAATATCATAAAAACTGTATTCATAGAGCCACACTCATCAGCTATATAATATAACACCCAAAATTTTCACTGATTTTCATCACTATACCTGTATCGAAATACACAAACCTATAACACGTCGGTTAAGAATGATTTTCAGATTAAATATAAGACCACTATATTTTCATGATTTTCTAACAACATAACATAGAAATCATATATTTCTCTCCAATTATCGTTAAATACATGAGGGTATATTTATACTGATATCATACCCTATCGCTTATATTATAATAAATCATATGATACCGGGTTGATACAGATTATATCTTATATGCATCACTTATCACTCATTTTACACAAAATACAGGGAATTTATTTTGAAGTTTTTCGACTAGATGCATAAATTATTTTATACACTATTCTATTTACTTTACAAATAATGTAAAACGCATGTTTATTACCCTCACAAGTTAGGATATATCTTACCATATTGTATAGTAGATATAAAATAATAAATTAGTTATAGCTTGATTTTATATAAGCATAATATATTAATATGTATATTGAATATTCATACTATTACATTTCTATATTCGTTGTAAATATCACCATTTCGATCGTAAATATCAACATACTGATCGTAAACATAAACATATTTACACTCCAATACATATAGACACTATACAGATCTTAATAAAACTATATTAATAAGACGATACTTAAATATTAAAAACCTATACAAAAATGTTTAATTTCAACAGTCTGCATTGCTGATATAAATAATATACCTAGCTTAACTATCTACTTAAATATTAATTGAAGGGTATACAGTTTTGTATAATAATATCATATTTTCAATGAAAATATATACAAACTTCATATTCATATTAAAAATCAGAAGGTTTCAAATAAAAATCATATTAGATGTAATCATATTATGATAAATACGAGTATTATATTTTTTAGCTGTCATAAATATAATCATTTCGATCGTAAATATCAGCATATTATTCGTAAATATAAACATATTTGTTTCCCGACACATATGGGTACTATACAGGTCTTGATAAAAAGTAAATACCTATTTAAAATCTCACAAAAATTTATAATTTCAACAGTCTACAAAACATATATAAATATAGGTTTTACTGTTTCGACTTTAATCTAAATAATTAATACACAAATTTTATTTGTATAATAATATCATATTTTCACTGAAAATATATACAAGCTTCATTTTCATATTGGCACATTCATAGATACCTTTGCTAAAAGTTATTATTTTTCTTTAAATTTCATAAAAACTGTATTCATAGAACCAAATTCATCAGCTATATAATATAACACCTATACTATCATTAAAATTTTCAATGAGTTTCACACTATACCTATCTCGAAATAACAAACCTATAACACGTTGGTTAAGAATGATTTTCAGATTAAATATAAGACCACTATATTTTTTATGATTTTCCATCAATGTAACATAGAAATCGTATATTTGTCTCCAATTATGGTTAAATACATGAGGGTATATTTTATATATTTATATTTATACTGATATCATACCCAATCGCCTAGGTATATAATAAAGCATATGATAGGTGGGTTGGTACAGATTATATCTTATATGCATCACTTAACACTCATTTTACACAAAATACTAGGAATTTATTTTTAAGTTTTTCGACTAGATACATAAATATTTTATACATTATTCTATTTACTTTATAAATAATGTAAAGCACATGTATATCACCATCTCAAGTTAGGATATATCTTGCCATTATTAATATGTAGATATTAAATAATTAGTCGTAGTTTGATTTTATATAGGTATAATATATATTCATACTATTATATTTCTATATTCGTTATAAGTATCAACATACTGATCGTAAATATAAACATATTTTATACTCCAACACATATAGACACTATATATATCTTGATAAAATTATCTTAATAAAACGATACGTAATAAATAAAGATATCACAAAAATTTATAATTTTACCAGTCTACAACGCTGATATAAATATATCTTTTATTGTATTCGACTTTACTCTAAATAATTGATAAGTACACATATATGTATAATAATATCATATTATTCTCAATGAGAATATACACAAACTTCAAATTAATATTAAAATCAGCAGATTTTCAAATAAAAATCTTATTAGATGTATCCATGTGATAAATATTATATTTCTATAGTTGCCATAAATATTACCATTTTGATCGTAAATATCAGCCTATTGATCGTAAATATAAACACATTGTTCGCAAATATAAACATATATTGTGTACCTCAACGTATATGGGTACCACACAGATCTTGATAAACAAAAAAAATATATATCTTAATGAGACGGATACGTAAATATTAAAAATCTCACAAAAATGTATAATGTCAACAGTCTACACAACCGATATAAATATACGTTTTTTTTCTTTTTGTATTCAACTTTAATCTAAATAATTTATATAACAAAATATATACAAACTTCATATTAAAAATTACCAGATTTTCAAATAAAATCATATTAGATGTATCTATATTATGCATTTATTCATAGCTAACAAAATTCGAAATATTAACAAAAAGAAACACTAGGTTAGTTTCGTGTAGGTTAGGTGAGGTTAGTTTCCTGTATGTTAGACTGAATAAAAAACAATTTAATAAAAAAAAATAAAATAAAATATGAAAGGTTACTTCATCTTCACCGTCTGAAGATGAAGTCATGATAGATCATGACCTTTCATATTTTATTTTATTTTTTTTTATTAAATTGTTTTTTATTCAGTCTAACATACAGGAAACTAACCTCACCTAACCTACACGAAACTAACCTAGTGTTTCTTTTTGTTAATATTTCGAATTTTGTTAGCTATGAATAAATGCATAATATAGATACATCTAATATGATTTTATTTGAAAATCTGGTAATTTTTAATATGAAGTTTGTATATATTTTGTTATATAAATTATTTAGATTAAAGTTGAATACAAAAAGAAAAAAAACGTATATTTATATCGGTTGTGTAGACTGTTGACATTATACATTTTTGTGAGATTTTTAATATTTACGTATCCGTCTCATTAAGATATATATTTTTTTTGTTTATCAAGATCTGTGTGGTACCCATATACGTTGAGGTACACAATATATGTTTATATTTGCGAACAATGTGTTTATATTTACGATCAATAGGCTGATATTTACGATCAAAATGGTAATATTTATGGCAACTATAGAAATATAATATTTATCACATGGATACATCTAATAAGATTTTTATTTGAAAATCTGCTGATTTTAATATTAATTTGAAGTTTGTGTATATTCTCATTGAGAATAATATGATATTATTATACATATATGTGTACTTATCAATTATTTAGAGTAAAGTCGAATACAATAAAAGATATATTTATATCAGCGTTGTAGACTGGTAAAATTATAAATTTTTGTGATATCTTTATTTATTACGTATCGTTTTATTAAGATAATTTTATCAAGATATATAGTGTCTATATGTGTTGGAGTATAAAATATGTTTATATTTACGATCAGTATGTTGATACTTATAACGAATATAGAAATATAATAGTATGAATATATATTATACCTATATAAAATCAAACTACGACTAATTATTTAATATCTACATATTAATAATGGCAAGATATATCCTAACTTGAGATGGTGATATACATGTGCTTTACATTATTTATAAAGTAAATAGAATAATGTATAAAATATTTATGTATCTAGTCGAAAAACTTAAAAATAAATTCCTAGTATTTTGTGTAAAATGAGTGTTAAGTGATGCATATAAGATATAATCTGTACCAACCCACCTATCATATGCTTTATTATATACCTAGGCGATTGGGTATGATATCAGTATAAATATAAATATATAAAATATACCCTCATGTATTTAACCATAATTGGAGACAAATATACGATTTCTATGTTACATTGATGGAAAATCATAAAAAATATAGTGGTCTTATATTTAATCTGAAAATCATTCTTAACCAACGTGTTATAGGTTTGTTATTTCGAGACAGGTATAGTGTGAAACTCATTGAAAATTTTAATGATAGTATAGGTGTTATATTATATAGCTGATGAATTTGGTTCTATGAATACAGTTTTTATGAAATTTAAAGAAAAATAATAACTTTTAGCAAAGGTATCTATGAATGTGCCAATATGAAAATGAAGCTTGTATATATTTTCAGTGAAAATATGATATTATTATACAAATAAAATTTGTGTATTAATTATTTAGATTAA